>JBBBDQ010029616.1:170000-602500 GCA_037127315.1 Ascarosepion bandense
TATGTATGTATGTATGTATATTTTATTGATCATTGATGTTATAAACATGTGTTCAGATATGTTCACACATATTTGTTTTTATAAACCAAATTTAACCAAATTTTTTAATAAAGATGAAACAGAAAAAAATAGTAGCATTTTAACCAAAGCCAATGACAGTCAAGATCATAGAATTATTCTGAACTCCACAGTTCTTTTATTAGCTGCATGTATGTAATTTATTAGGGTCATATACAATTTTTGAATTCAGATTTGTTGTCCTTCTAGACTGGTTGCTAACCAAGGCTATCTTCTCTACTGTTTAAGCCATTGCTGTGGTAGCAGTTTAAAGATAATTTATTTTCAAGTTTCTCAACAACATACACATATACATATGTCCACTTATATACATATGCATACGAATTATAAAGACAAAATAAAATATCAAATAAAGTATACATATATGAGAGATAGAGAGAGTCACATTGTTATTCCATGTGAACTACATTAATATTACTGTGGTGGTTTCTATAAAGCTTTTTATGAATTAAATTATCTTTCTCCTAGATGATTGCCAAACAAGGCCAGAAAACCCAATCTGTCCTGCTATTTAAATGGATTCAGCATATTTGTGAGAAAGTGAACGCAAGGCTCTCAGATATAATTTGAACTTAGCATGTCAATTCCACTTTCTGCACTAATATCACTATGCTACAAGCATCCATTGATACATGCATACATACCTGTATTTAAAAAATATTTGATAAACAGTCATAATTTTTTCACAAAATTCTCATAATTCAATACTTTGGTCATTACTAACTCAAATTTTGCCTATAAAACTTTAATGAATGTTAAGATTTTACCAGGTGAATTTTCATCAGAATTTTCTTTGAAGCAAAAAAAGTATAATGCTACATGACTACAATGATAATCAAAATGACACAGATAATATACAAGAAAAATCAGTGACATGACTTTTCATGAATAGTTCAACTGAATTTCAACTATTTTGGTGTTCAGTTGATGATTGGAAACTAAAAATCCTGTGTACTATGGCATTTTCTTAACATTGTTTTTCTTTAAATGATTTACAATCTCAATTTAAGATTTAAGTTGTTGTCAACATAGAAATATCAGAAATAATATCCAGATAATCTCACCTGTAAATACATATTAGGATGGATGAAAGTGTTTTAAGATCCTTAAGTAACTCCTTTTTAATTTTGAAAATTTCTGATTGTTTAAAAATTCCAGTTGAACATTCATAAAAATCTCTGTTTGTCCATTTGAAAAACAGAAAATCAGTTATTATAAATCACCTGAAGATACTGAAAGGTTGAAACCTAGGTTTTGGAAACAACTCATTTCCAAATGAAAAATATTCTAAAGTTCTACAATATACATATATTGAACACTTTTTAATACAACTGTGTACTGGTTTAATTTAATTATGACCAAAAACTAACTAATTAATATGTGTGTGTGTGTGTGTGTGTGTGTGTGTGTGTGTGTGTGTGTGTACCACACATTCTGGTTTGGCTTAGACTGTCCTAGTTTGAGGAGTCTGACCTTGTGTCCCATAAGAAATCTGCATTCATTTTTTGTGTAAGTCTTGAAATTTAAGGGCATTGAATAATGAAAATACTTTATCATACAAGAAGACAAAACTTTTAAAAATATTGAAATATCTTGCTATATTTATATCGATAGATAGATACAGGGTCAGTGTAAGGATCTCGTGCCTCCCCTCCCATCTATGATGCAAGAGCCCCCCTTCACTCTGCCACATCTCAATTTTCATAAGGTAGTATTTATATAAAAAACAACTTTTATTGTAACCTAATTATGCACAATAAGGGATCATATACAATATAGAGGAACAATTCAAGTAGAAAAATTGAAAATAAATACAATGTATCTAAATACAAATTAGAAACATGTCATCATAGATTATTATATCTTAAATAAATCAACAGTTTGTGGCAGTTTTTGATATCAACTTGAGTTTTTGTTAAAAAGTTGAATATTAAGAAATATAATACTATGGATGAAAAATAGCAAATTTTGTGAAGTGTTTTTTCAAGACTTAGCCCAAGCGAAATAAATTCATGGACTTGGATAAAAAAAAAAACCCAAGATGATCTAAAAATCTGTAAACATTTATTGTATTTTATTAGCCAGAAGTGCTTAGTTTAATTTGTAGCATATATGTAGGTAGAACAAAGCAAATGCTGATAAGATAGCAAGGGTTACAAAGCACTGCTCATGGTCCACGATCAAGTTTCCCCGATTGTGGAGTTGAGTGTAGTTGAGTTGAGTTGGCCCTATATATATATATGTATTTATTTGAGTTGAGTTGGCCCTATATATATATGTATTTATGCATGCTACAAGATTGGCATCTAGGTTCCATCCTTTTACCATCAAAGTAGTTAAATGTAACCATCTCTTCTACTCTAACAATTTCTTTTCTCATAGTTTCTTTTCTCATTGTTTCTTTGTGGAACTCCCTTCTGTTTGCTTGCTTCTTGATAACAACAATCTCCAAAAGTATAAATGCAACGTCAATTGCCATCTTCTATCTACTTGAATCTAATCTTGAATGACATTCCCTGTACCTTGTTTTTTTCTCCCACTGTAACCCCCGTGTGTATCAGTGGTGGTCCTGCCTTGCTTGGAGTGAAATGATTATAAAATATCTATACAGGCATGTTTTGCTATATCACAGCTCATCAGTGCAGCTACATGACTGTTTGCTTCAAGCCAGGATTAAAACTTGACCAATTTGGCATCAGTTAGAGATTTTACCCCAAGCTATCAGTGCCTGTCAGAGAAAGGCAGACTTTTACATGTTATATATATAATGTAAACAAACGTCAGTAGCCCAGAGTGTTGAATTATAAAATATCTATACAGGCGTGTTTTGCTATATCACAGCTCATCAGAGTGTTGAATTCATTGCTGGAGAATGATGCATAAAGCAGTGATTGGCAACTGTTTTTAAAATCTACTCTCGTCTAGAAAGCTCAATCAGGGGATGAGAGCATAAATAATTAACTGCATACAGGTCTGTTTTGCTGTATCACAGCTTGTCAGTGTGGCTAGAGGAGTGATTGCTTCAAGCCAGAATTGAAACTCAACCAATTTGGCATAAGTCAAAGATTCTATGTGTGTGTGTGGGGGGGAGTGTGTAAGATTGATGCAGGTTGTAACAAATTATAATATAAAGAAAAATAAAGATGAAAATCAAATTATTTCCCTAAATATTGGACATATATTCAACTTAAAAAAACAGTAAATAGCTGAGGGCCATTTTATGCAACCTTAGAAATAACTGTCTACCTAGATCAGGTAGCTCTTGTTCATATTGACCTGAATGAGTTTTTTGTGTTGTAAGGCCACTGGTTGGTCTCCATATCAAAGGCATCCCAAGGATTCAACTCAAAAGAGTTAAGGGATCACATGTTGATAGGGATTACCCTGACCATAAAAATTCCTGGCTAGCTACATGAGGTGTTAAAATCTGGCACCTGCTGCATAACATTATGTTGTATCATCAGGTATTTGAGAACGCATCTGTAGCCAGCCATAAATACTTTCATTTATGGCCAGCTATAGATGCATTCTCAAATATCTGATATACCTTGTACACACACACACACACACACACACACACACACACACACACACACACAAATATTCAGGGAAACATATGCATTCATACATTTATATTTCCATAGATATTAATATAAATTCAAGCATATTCTATAATATACATATAAAGTATAGAAGTATTAGCATACACTTCAATTCAAAGTTTTTGCATTTGTGTCACCATGTACATGAAGACATACACACAGAATAGCACACTCTGGAATGCAACTTTGTTGTAAAAAGCCCACCCCTCAAAAAATGATCCATATATCAATAATCAGTGAATGAAACCACAGTATAATTGAACTGCTTGTTTTTGGTTTTTGTTTTCTTACTTTGTAGGCAGGTCAGCCATTGAAAAATGCAGTTTTAATTCATTTTAAATTGGAAAAATATTCTGAGAATTCCTTGAAAAGTAGAGCATCATTTTACAATATTGATAGCAAAAGAATAATTTTTCATCTAGTGCACATGACTAAAGCATTTTTTTCTTTAAAATTATTTAATTCCATTACAATACCTTTTTAAAGTCATAAAAATGAATGCACAAAAATAAAGTATCTTAGAGAATTAGGTAACTTATACAGAGAGAAAATTTATGAATAAATACCAGTTTAGAGAAAATGTACATCTTTTTATACTGATTACAGTATAAGCCAACAATTTTTTGAAAGTCATCTAAAAGAATAATGTATTTAATTCATCAAAATTCTACATCCATTAAATATGATATTGCTTATCAACCTTACTTTCCTTTCATCAACAGTGGTGTAGCAGCCACAGATCTATTTCCTTTAGCGAATCAATGCCCCCGACGGGAGATTCGGTCACTCACTGACCAATCAACGGGCGGAGCGCATTGATTCCTCTCTAGAACTATTTTTTCCTAGTCCTGTTCGTAGAACGGAGGAAAGGAGAGAGCCATGAGCCCGCGGCAGTAACGGACGCCTCTCTCACATCGCTGCCACTGATTCCCCATGGAATGCTTTATCGGAAGACGCTGCTGCTAGCTTCACCATGGACACTTACATACTATCTGCTGCTAGCTTCACCATGGACACTTACATACTACCAATCTTGTACGTTTACTATGTAATAAACCATTCTTTGTTGTTATTCTAAAAGCAAGTTTCGTCATTCATTTGTGTGCCTAAAAAATATAGTGTTGGGGAAATTAAGCATTTCCCATAACTCCGATAAAATGGTGACCCCTAATGGCACTTAGGATGGCGAAACAAATTTAAAAAAAAATAACAACACGAAACTCGGCCTCCACTTTCGGACAACAGTACAAGCAAAGTTAAAAGGAGAGAGAGAGCCATGAGCCCGCGGCAGTAACGGACGTCTCTCGCACATCGCTGCCATGAAGCAGGGGGTGATGTAGCAGCCACAGATCTATTTCCTTTAGCAAATCAATGCCCCCGACGGGAGATTCGGTCACTCACTGACCAATCAACGGGCGGAGCGCATTGATTCCTCTCTAGAACTATTTTTCCTAGTCCTGTTTGGAGAACAGAGGAAAGGAGAGAGCCATGAGCCTGCGGCAGTAACGGACGTCTCTTTCACATCGCTGCCACTGATTCCCCATGGAATGCTTTCGCGGAAGACGCTGCTGCTAGCTTCACCATGGACACTTACATACTATCTGCTGCTAGCTTCACCATGGACACTTACATACTATCTGCTACTAGCTTCACCATTTTCACTTACATACTACCAATCTTGTACGTTTACTATGTAATAAACCATTCTTTGTTGTTATTCTAAAAGCAAGTTTCGTCATTCATTTGTGTGCCTAAAAAATATAGTGTTGGGGAAATTAAGCATTTCCCATAACTCCTAAAGTGGGATGAATATTTCTTGGAATCTAAATAAAATATTCTCAGAAAAATAATTACATAGATTTTTATGTAATAAACGTTATGTTTATCAATGATGCATCTTTGCAATTCAAAAATAACATGCAAATTTATATACATTAATAGAATATTAATATTATTGTTTTCAATGTTAAAACCTGATGAAAAAACAAGATTATTTTTAATGACTTCACAGAAGTCAATATTCCTCTCAAAAAATCTATAATATTTGACAATATCATATACAAATGTGCATCTCAATATATATAGATTATATTTTAACATCACTTGATTCATAATTTGTCAGCATCTTCCATTTTAATCATATTTAATTTGAGGTTATGAAGCAACTTAGAAACATTTGAATAATTTATTCTTGTATTAACTAATTTGAACAATACTGAATTTGACAGGATTCAATCTGTAAATGCTTCTTTCTGGTTTCATTCAATCCCTTTCTTCAATAAACTAAATGAAATTATTTATCCTTTCTTGTGAGTCATTTCTGAACATGTGTCATAACTGCCTTCTGTTGTTGTCATTTTCTTTAAAATTTTATTTCAAAGAGAAATTACAAATTGAACAATGGCCAACTCTTATTTCAGACATGCAGCCAATTTTGAGCTTTCTCTCATTACTCTTTTCTAGAGTTTAAATCAAGTCTGACTCAAAATGATTCTCAAGTGACTGCTTCTGACTTTGATATTTCTAAATATTTTTCATATGTGTGCACTATTCAAGGCTTAATTCTTTGTTTTTTTAATCAAAATATCTTCATCCAAAAGCAAATTTCAATTAAATGTTTTTATTTTATAGAATATATTGCTATATGGTTTAAACAAACACCTTTTCCTCTGATTCAGTTTTTGTCAAGATAAGGGACCTTGGGTATATTCTCTGCTCTGTTTTATATTGTTTCCAATATCCTTTGTAAATTATTTGTTATTTAAATCTTTTCCAAATTTAACAAAAAATAGAATTGTTAGATCTATGAGGTTTATTTATAAATCTAAACAAGCTAAATCTTCTATGAACTTTAATTAAAATTAATTAAAATAACCAGTTTTATCCTCTTTTTTAAACTCCTTTTGAAATACAGAAATATTGAAAATAATAAACAGTTACATGGGGCTAGATGTGGTGAGTGGGATGGATAGTCAATGAACTCAAATCTCAATTTCTTCAAAATATCCACCATCTTTTCAGCCCTGTGAGCAGGTGAATTGTCCTGTAAAAAGAAAACACCTTTCTGCAGCTTGGTTTATCATTTTTCTTTCAACACATTCTGTAATTGGTTAGAGTACTATTCTACATTATTTGGCCCTTCTGAAAATAATCAGTCATCAAAATACCTTCCTTATCCTATATTATAGTAATATTTTTGTCACTCACTTGGCTGAGTGACCCAACTGCTTATGAATTATAAGCCCAACACATATCTCTTGGATGTAAGCAATTCTTTTGACCAAGATCTGTCAATCATTCAAAATTGGGTTGTAAACATGATCAACAATTTCTGAAGACACTAATAAAAACCTCCTATGCCATGCTGCTTCTTGGATCTCAAACTTTCCATTCTGGAAGTTGGCACAGCACTTCTTTACAACTGAGTATGATGGGCCCTTATGGGTATCATATATTCATTAATTTTTTTTTTTTTGAGTTTTCTGCAAGTCCAGGAACTTCATGACAGCCCAGAGTTCAACATTTGAAAATTAAACATTTTGACAAAGTTCAGTCAATGATCTGTAATATATGAAAAACTAAGAACGCAAACTCAAAAGCTTTGCAATATAAAAGATCCAGCTAAATTGGGTTATACTAAGAACTTTTCAGCATTTCTACATAATCAAGTGATGCATGCTACAATTTGTTTTGCTCACTGACATATCCTTCAATGAATCAAATATCACCTAAACTAATGAGAAATCTTTACAAAAACATTTCCTCAATTTCACTTCCACATGTTAAGCATATTAAAGTTACAGACTCAATCTTAATTTTTCAAATTGAAGTTTAAGAAAATTTCTTATTTGTCAGTTTTGTCAGTCATTTCAGTTTGGTACTTGTTTTTAGGACCTTGACTAAAATAAATCTTACACAAAAAATTGTCTGATATTTTCTAGACTTTCTGTTGTCTGCTGTAAAACTGCATCATATATCTGGCACTAATTATTATTATTATTTAAATAAACCATTTGCAAGCCCAGTTCAGCTGTGAATTTAAATGAGAAACATAATTTACCACCTTTGTTATTATTTGTTTAAAATACATATATACAAAATAACCAGTTTTAATTCTTGTCTTTGAGAATAAATGAGAATAATTATCAAAAGGTTTCTTGGGATAATATTCTTTTATCTTATTTGTGTTCCTTTTAAATATTTGAAACATAAATTACACGTGAATATGATATATATATATATATATATTTATTGTAAATCGTCTGAAGATACAGAAAGGTCGAAACCTAGATTGCAGAAATCTAATTTCCAAATGAAAAAATATATATATTTAATCAATTTTTGGTCACAATTAAATTAGACCAGTTCACAGTTGTATCAAAAAGTGATCAATACATATATATTGTAGAGTTTTTGAATGTTTTTCATTTATATATATTTGGAATTTTTCTTGAATTTTACCTCTTTAACTTACAATCTAATTTCATACAATATGTCCCACATACAGAAATTTATAACTGCATTTTCCCTTTTCTGCTGTTGATTGCAATTCTTATTTTTTGCTGTTTATTCTTTTTTCACTAAACTTTGAAACTCAAAATAAATTTGAAAAGAATTCAAAACATTTAATTTTTAGCAAATTTTAAAGTTTAAAATAAATTTGATCTTAATTCATTTTTCTTCCAATTAAAACTCACTTTAAATGGGAAGAATAAAATGGAATATTTCCAAGTTCTTTACTTCCATATCTAATCTAAACTTTGTCTCTGTGTGTGTGTGTATGTGTGTGGGTGTGTATCTGTGTGTGTGTGTGTGTGTCCGTTACCTATAGACTCCGAAATGGCTGAACCGATTTTCTTGAAAATTTACACAGTTGTACTATAAGCGTCTGTGAGAGTTCTTAGCCAGGTTTTGTGTTGAGTTACCCCCGATAGACAAAGATATAAGAAATGATATTCAGAAGTTTCAAGGTTGCAGTTCTTACAATAGTGCAGAAAATCGATAATATATTTATAGAAAAGGCAAGATGTTTGTGTGTGTATCTGTTTATCTGCCTGTATGTCTGTATTTTTTTCAGCCCTTTTATTTTAGTTTTTGCTTCGGGTTTGGCTCTAAGTAGGTATAATTGTAGTTCTTAGTCTCAGCCATGATACCATTTACTCAGAGAACTTATTTAACCTTCAAAATTCAGTTTACGACGAAAAAAACTTATTTGATATCAATACCAGGAAATCAAAATTTGACTTACATCCATTCATTTTTCTTTCAGTCTAAGGTTTCGCTTTAACTGGAAACAACTATTGCTTTTTAGTCTTTCATGCCAACGTCCAAAGAGTCTGAGCTCCAGAACTATGGATTAGTTTTAAAGTTTTCATTACACTCAAGCAACACCGGGCTATACTGCTAGTATATTAAATATCTCTCACTTCTTGTTTTAATAAATGGCAGGCTTATATTAAATTTTGAATTATAATTTCAAGTAATTTTTTATTCTATTTAGATTTCAGTAAAATATATTTTGTGTAAACTCATTTCAATATTTGATTTGATTTAAGAATTTATATATGAAAATATCCTATCTCTTAACTTACCCCAGTGTCTCATTCCTAGATGTTAAACTATTTTTTTTAATTTTAACTGATAATCCCAGTTCAGGCAAGAGTCAAATTTTCAAAAAAGAATTCCAAACTACATCACCTCATGCACTAACTGGCATATCATTTCAAGGTGCTCTATATAGTTCATCCATTTTTTGCCTTAAAATTAAGATTTTTTTGTTCATTTGCCTCAAAAAATAAATTTTAAACATTTAAATCTGTAAACATGTCACATCTCCATTACAAAAATGCACATTTGAAAAATGTTCATTCTCATTTACAGACATGTGACACATCTGATTCTTAAAACATTCAAATGCAACGCAGTGTACTATCAGTCACATTTCCCTGTCACAAGATTGGCATGCTTCATGCTGGTATGGATATGACGTGAGTCTAGAGAAACAGCTGTTTGTGCTTGAGTAGCATTCCAAGCAGCTTTGAACCAGAGGAAATTACAAATAAGTTAAATCCTTGTTTCAGCAATGAAACTTATTAAACCTTCATTTATGCATACATCTAACTTGAACTGTTAAGAATTTTTTTTTTTTTTTTTTTGCTTTCTTAAGTAATTTTGATATTTTGAATATAATTAGCATATATGTTTTCATTATATTTTACCCAATTTGATTTTTCATTCAGTTGTTTGCTTCTTCGGGTTTTATTTATTCTTCCATTCTTTGTGTCTTTGCATGAATGCATGTAGACTTTTAGACTGTGCATATATATATATATATATATATATATATATATATCCTTGCAGATATTTAAACCAATAAATGATTGTGTATATTTATAAATAATTTTGAATCCACTTCTTATGTTTAAAGAAAAGGAAAAAATTTAGCATTTGTGCAAAACTCTAGTATATTTTTACATAAAAATCACCAGACTTAGAATATTATTGTTTGTTTGGTTTATCCACATGATTAATAGTTAGTGAAATAATTTATTGTATGAAAAACTAAATCTCAAAAGAACATCAAAACTTTATTTGAAATGACCAGCCAATAATTCATTATAAAATATAAGCAAAGATAGTGGCAAAAAATAAAATTTAAAAAATGTTTTGATAATTCTATCAGTATTCTATAATTTAATTTAAAATTCTGAAGAATTATTTATAATTGCAGAATTTGTTATTAATTGCAACATAAAACAATATACTTTTATAATCTGTGTGTGTGTGTACATGTGTGCGTGTGGCATATTCTCTGATTGCAGATCATGGAAATATTTTTGTAATTTTTTTAATTCACTTTCTTTTGTTTTTTTTACTAGAGTTTTTACTGATGGTTCAAGATTATAGATGTATTTCTCAAAATTGTTTCCATATGTACATTCAGCCACTTTGGACATTTTCAGGGTGTAAAAGTGTTTTCAATATGAGTAGGTGATTATTTTTTCCACTGTCTTACTTTGATAATTTTTAGAATTTTATGTTTTTCCTTAATCATGTTCCACATTGTGACATAATATTTTGAGTTTGAATTTTTATCATCGGGTGTTTGAATAATTTCATGAATCTGCAATATTTTTTAAAGACAGTTAAAATATTGTTTGCTTTTAATATCTTCTGTTATTAAAAATGCTTAAAATACCAATTCCTATGTTAAGTGATATTTTGTTTATTATATTTTATTTGTTTTTTAGAATGATTATTTCCAATACTTATAATATTTTGCATTCTTCTATAGTATTTTCCTGTTTGCATTAAGATTTTCCTTTTTATTGTATTATTGGTTAGTAATATAGGTTCTCATTGAGCTACTTAGTTTTTGGTCATAATTAAATTAGACTAGTACACAGATGTATTAAAAAGTTTCAATACAATTATATTGTAAAACTGAATATTTTGTCATTTGTAAACAAGTTATTACACAACCTAGGTTTCTGCCATGTGGTGTTTTTAGGCAATTTGCAATAACTGATTTTATGGTTTCTTTTTTTTTAAGAACGCTCATATAACAGGGGTCTTTTATGAATGTGCAATTTTCAAAATTAGAAGAAGTTATAACATTCTCATCCATGGTTGTATGACCCTAGTAGGTATTTTATAGTATGGTTACACTTAGTCATAATTTTTGTTCTTTCATTTAGTAATTCATTTTTGTTTGGGAATAACTTAATAGCTAACTTTTCTTCCTGGCACAGTCTACATATTTTGCCACTGTTGTAAGGCTTTGCTGTTTTCACTATACTCCACATTATGTCTGGGTCTTTTCTATATTTTAATTTCAATTTCCACATGTGGCTAGCCAATTTTGTACAAATTTTTAAGTTTTCTATTTTAAATGTAGACATGTGATTAAACCATCTGGTCTTAAAAGTATCTTTGGTTGATCACAAATATGTTTTGTACAAAACCTAGGTGACATAATAACTTGTTTACAAATATATAATCATCTGCAGTATTGATTGTTTTATTACTTAGTTTCTGGTCATAATAAGGTTAGACCAGTGCACATTTGTATTAAAAAGTGTTCAATACAATTATATTGTAGAACTTTTGAATATTTTCTATTTGTAAATGAATTATTACACAACCTAGGTTTCTACCACAAGTGGTGTCTTATATATATTGTATTAAATAAAATTCCAAATTTTACATACGTTGTATAGCTATTTCAGCAAGAAAAATCTCACTTTTTGGCTCTGTAAATAGATAATACTATTCACATCGAGCCCTCCACCTGGATCATTTTTATATTAATAAAATTAATATTAATAGGATCTTGTTTTGGAGATTTTACTTACATGTTTTTCTTTTTTGGATTAAAACACACACACACACACACATATGTATATAGGGGCATGTGGCTGAATGTTTAGAGCATCTGCTTTCTGACCATGAAGCCTAGGTTTGAATCTCACCATGACCGATTTGTCAGGATCAATTTTGATGTTATCAGCCTGGAAGAGGTGATCATAACATGCAGCACCTTTGGAAAGTGCCTGAAAACCATAACACGAGTTGATTCAATCCTTGTGAGTAAAATTGAGTAGATGGCCCTCTTTGAGGAGCTGTTGATGGTTGGTCTAGATCAAAGTCACAAGTCAATGTGACCAAGGGTTTGTTCAGACTGTTGTTGATGCTAGATAATGCACTCTCTCACAGAAACTGTAGCTAAAGACCACTCAGTGTAGTTGCAGTATAAACCACAGATGATCTCTGTGGGCGTTGAACAAACATAAGTGTGCCTGAGCAGGCGTCTGCAATGGGGATTAGCTAGCTACCTTGATAGATGTGTATCCTCAAATATAAGTGGCCAGCTGACCATTATATATATATATATATATATATATATATATATATATATATATATATATATATAAAATGGCCGGCTGGCCATATATATATATATATATATATAATCAGAGTGAGAGGGGGAAATTAAGAATGCACTGATATAATTTTCTAATGATATTTTTAAGATGACTTTGTGTGTTCTGTGTGAGCTAATATGATTATATAATTATTTTTGGCAGAAATTAATTAGTGTAAATCAGGTAAATCATAAAATAAAAAATCAATATGTTTGTTGTTTGCTGCACAATGCAGCTTTGCAGATCAAGAGAGTTTTTAAAACATTCATTCAGTAACAATAATCCTTCATTTTTTATGATTTCCAATATTTTATAATTAGTAATAATTATATATATATATATTTATATAAGGAATTATTGAAAAGTTCTTGGCCTGACCCACTTCTAAAATCTGACCAAAATTAAATAACTGATTCATCTTTTCTCAGCAATGGAATCAGCTTCAAATCTGAATCAAGAGCCTGATAAAGATGAATGAAGGAACAAAATTACCTACCAGCATAAGCCTATCATTATCAGTTAACTGCCATCATCAGAACTGCAAGTTTTTATGATGGCAAAAGCATCTGCATAAAAGCAATAAGGAAATAATCATATTATCTGAATTGCAACCGTGAAAAAACATTCAAGCATATTATGAAAAGATGATATTTACAAATCGTTGTCACATTTAATAAAACAACAATTGCTAACTGATTTTAATGGAATTCAAAGAGGGGTCCCATATATATATATATATATATATATATATATATATATAATAATAATAATAATAATCATAATAATAATAAAAACAAAATTATTAATTATTATTACTATCAATATAAAACTATCTATGGCAATAATTATTACTAAATGAAAATTAAAACGATCAACTTCAATAACTATTGAACGTTTTTACTACTAATTTAAATAATATGATATATATGATATGATTGCAAATATGATGATATATATATATATTTATATCAATATATTTACAATTTCACAAGGACATAAAATATGTGCCAAAAAGAATGAAAACTGTATTTTACTGAAGGGGTGACTTATTTAATCATATCAATCCTCCTTTAAGAAAGTGTAGCAGATGTGTATTTTGGATTAAATTTAATAAAATTTCCAAAGAATTATCCTCATTTTTCCTTTAATATGTTATTGTTATGGGCTGGTGGAGAATCATGATCCAGATGACTGGGAATAGGCCAGCACATAAGAAGCAGAAACATTGCCAGAAAAAGAACACAAATAGCAGCAATAGACAAAATTTAGTAGTGTAAGTTCTACACTAATACTACTAAAAAACACCCTTAATATAATGTTTTCTTGTTACATTCTCAAACAGTTCCTTCATTAGATATGCATTTATATACATGTATACAGATATGATTCTAGACAGACCCTCCAGCAATCACTCCATCTACTTGTCAAGGGTTACCAGTAATTCTGATAAAATGCCACTACAACATTTATGTGAATTTTTCAGATGATGATTATCATTAATACCCACTAATTTCTTCAAAATGATATTAAATAATAAACATTAATTTCAATATTTTTCTGAAATCTAAGCAAATATTAAACAAATACACTATCATCATTGAGAGATTAAGTTCAGTTTTGAGATTTCACAGTTTTATCGTAAAGTTTTCAAAGTAGATGAAAATATAAATATTGATAGATATATGAGGTTCAATAAACTTTTTTTATAGAACTGGTGTGAACTTGACAAAATCTACTATAATATATATTTATGCTTGCCATCATTTGTAGTCATTCGAATTATTTCTATCTGTCAAAAATAAACCAGAGAAATATTTTTTTTCAAAAAGATGACATAATATTTTCAGTCCTTATTTTTTAACACCTTTCATAACAAAATTTATAGGAAGATAATACTTAATACTCAAAAGTATTAGGATAGATATTAAAAAATATAGACATAAAAGCTTTTTTTTTAATCTTGAAAACAGACTTCAAGGTAAATAGGATAAATCTACTATGTGTGTGTGTGTGTGTGTGTGTTCTATTTTTCACTCAATTTTTTTTTTCTTTAAGAGACTAAATATGATTTTTGCTTTGAATCATTTGGGAAGGGGAAGAACAGACAGTAGATCTCTGCATACTGAGTTTACTTAGTGAAACGAAAAATTGAATTGCTGTGCTCATGGGAAATTTTATTTTATCTTATTTATTTTAGTTTTAAAAAGCATTGCAAACATACTAGATGCCAAGATGGTTTTGAATGAAGACAGTTTTTTTAATGACTAAACTAAAAAAAAAGAAAACAAAGTAAGGAAAAAAAAAAGAAAATAGATATTTTTTTCTTTTATTTCAAAAATATTAAGAAATCTGAATGAAACAAACAAAGTGGTGACCAAAAGAGAAAAATGTTCATTCAATGTTAATATTGATCAGATAACTGACATACAGCTCAAACATGGAGTACAAATCTGATAAAGCAATTTAAAATGCCCACATATAAAACCACACATATGCACCTGTATAAGAATATGTATTTTATATATTTCATTTATGCAAGTAGTTTTTTTATAATATCCATGTGTTACAGTGTACGTTAACCATGAAATCCTGAATATACAATCCTTTCATATATATTTAACTATGCCTGTACATATACACACATATGTAATCTGTCTCATCTGAATTGTTTATATATATATAGTGCTAAACTGTAAGAATGAAGCCAGAACTGCTGACTTTCAGTGGTTTACTGTAGAAAAGCATTTAAGGCAAGCAGGCTTTGTAACAAAGTGCTCAATATCAGAGATGGCGATAGAGCATTAATTTAATTAATATAGAAAAATTGTCACTTAACTGATCAGCATCACTTTTGTCATGCTAACTTCAACACGCACACACACACACGCGCGCACACACACACACACACACACAATTAACATACCCTTAAAGCCAAGCAGTCAACATACTTAATACTCAAAAATATTTAATACTCAAAAATATATTCACGTGTGGTTTGGTAGGGAAAATTGGGTATTTATTTGTAATTGATATCATGGTTATTCTTATTTCATTGATTTTCATTTGGTATTATTGGGTGCAAGATGTTAGGTGGGGGAATTGTGTTTTAATAGAATTGCATTTTATATTGTATTTATTTGTTTTGTTTGTATTGTTATTTACATCACTCCATTGTTTCATTTTTCTTGTTTAGTACTTTGCTTTGGTTTTTAAAGGTGATTATTGCTAACTTTTTCTGTGACCCCCTAACAATACAGGAGAAGCTGTCAGTTGATTTGATGCATCTTAGATTGCTTGACTACAAAAGATTTCACAGTCTATAAATTTGTGTTTATAGGGGTCGTGAGTTTGAATCCTGCCAAATGACACATATTTCCTAACAAAATTTCTCAAAAACATTCAAGCTGATAGATATATATAAATATACTGTTTAATTAAAATATGAGTATCTATTAAAAATAATGTTCAAATAAATTAAAATATATATACATCTTATCAAGCAAAGATTTATTTACAAAAAAATACTATTCATAGAAATTCATGTGAAATCTCATCCAAGATGATATTGATGTTTTTTCTTTAATTGTTGATTGTTTTATTTTTCTTGTAAAATTTTTATCAGTTTTTTAATGGGTCGAAAAAATGAGTGCAGTTTTTTTCTTTAAGAATTGAAGATCATTTATATCTTTTTGTCTGAAGTTGAAATAAATCTTGAAAACAACTGAATATTTGTGAATAAATTGTGATTATCTTTAATAATTTTTTTTCAATGTAGATCTTGATCTTTTGTTCCATTTTAATTCTAAATCTTTTATAAAAAACATAAACAATAATCAAGGCAAATAAGAATTTTATGTAAATGCAATTTAGGCGAAAAATAATCAAATTTAAAAGTTTAGTGTAAAAAAAGCTTCCCTTCTTCAACAAATAGTCAAATTTTGTATGTTTTCTTTCCTACTATCTCCTTCAGTTTCTCTTTTGTTAGTAGTCTTGTCAGTCAAGTCTTGTCAGCTCAAAAGCAACAACACACAATTTTGAGTTTCATGAAGTTAAATTTAAACTTTTTAATTTTTGATTCATTATTAAATAAATTTACTACATATTCCAGTTTTGGTTTGATTGTAAAGGTGATATGAGTTATCAATATTTTTTTTTGTTAGTATGTATGTTTGGGGGATCCTTGAAACTTAAGATGCATTTTGCCATTTAATTTATTAAACTAGAAAACTAAATCTTTAATAAAAATTTTGTTGTCATTTCTTGAGAATGAAGTAAAAATCTTACAAACTATAAATGTATTTTGATCCTACTTTAATTTTCTACAGAAGCTAAACATAGTTTTGCATGTAAAGTTACCAATGTAAGAATTTTTATATACAAAATTTTATATTTTTTCATTAGCTTTAAAGTTTAATTTAATTTTCATTGTATTTCTGAAAGTGAAATCAATATTTTTATTTGCCTGAAGAAAAATTCTAAACAATAAATTGCTTTATTAATATTTGTGTAAGATAAATGAGAAAATAAAATTGCACTCATTTAAATAGAAAAATCTTTTTAGTGAGAAATATACTTCTCTATGTATTCTTTTTTAAATCATTTCACCCCAAACAAGGCAGACACATCACTAGTGCATGGGGGTTACAGCAAAAGAAAAGACTAGGTACAGGGGGTATTAAAGAAAGGATAAAAGATGAATAGAATTCAAGAAGATAGAAGATGACAATTGATGTTGCATTTAAATTTTTGAAGATTGTAGCTTTCAGGGAAGCAAGTAAATGGAAGGGAGTTCCACAGGTAGAAAGTGCGAGAAAAGACAACTGTTTGAGTAGAAGTGGTGGTAACACTTAAATTTCAATGGTATTTTTGATAATAGATAGAAATGATACAGGACTCTACAGAGATGACACTCTCATAATCTTAAAAAACTATAACAAACAACACACAGAAAAAATTAGAAAAGCAGTTATAAAGATTTTCAAAGATAACAAATTCAACATAGACATAAAAACTAACCTAAACAAAGTAGATTTTCTAGATGTTAAATTCATAACCTAAGAAAAGGTACATATAAGCCATACAGAAAACCCAACAATAAACCACAGTTATATACACACTTCTTCCAATTGCCTGCCATCAAGCAAATACCAAAGTCAATTGAACACAAACTTTTGGACAACTCTTCCAATCAAGCCATATTTAACAAAGTTAAGAAAGACTATGAAAAGGATAGTGGATTCCCAGCAATATTCACATACTCACCACAGAGCACAAAAAATGCCAACAGGAAGAGAAATATCATATGGTTCAACCTACTGTATAGTAAAAATGTAAAAACAAACAGGAAAAATATTCTTCAAACTCTTACATAAACACTTCCCAGAATCAAGCACTCTCCATAAAATATTCAACAAAAACACAGTGAAAATCAGCTACAGTTGCATCGAGAACATGGCACAAATAATAAAAACACAACAGAAAAACTATCAAAAAACAACCTGAACAAATTAAACCCACGTGTAATTGCAGAATAAGGAATAAATGTTCCTTAAATGGTAATGGTTTACAAAAAAAACGTAATATACCAAGCAACGGTAAAATCACTAGATAATAAGGAAAAATACACATAGGAGTAACAGAAGGACCCTGGAAACAAAGAGACTATGCACACAAAACATCCTTCACAAATAGTAAATATGTGAATGGCACAATGCTTTCTAAGTATATCTGGGAAATTAAAAACAAAACCCAAATCACACAAAAAATACCATGGAAAATACAGAAAAGAACATCAGCCAATCCAAAACCTGCAGACTTTGTTTAGAGGAAAAAATAGCTATTATTACCTTCACAGACCAAAACAAACTAATAAATAAATGATCTAAACTCATCTCAAAATGCAGACATGAAAACAAATTTTTACTATGTTACTTAAAAATCAAAAACTGAAAAGAATAAATAAATAATAATGAAGAATAATTTAGCCTAAAGAAATAATAAACTAATTAACAAACCACTGCCACCATAACAACCATTAGAATAGATAAATAAAATAAAAATAAAAATAAGTAGCTAAACAAATCCAAATTAATTAAACATCAAAAACTGAAAAGAACAAATATAAATATAAAAATAAAAACAAGTAAAATAAATTTATCCAAATAAATAAACAAGCCACCAAAATAATCATCAGAAGGATTACACACAATGCACCAATGACCCATATATATAAATAACTGAGGAAAAACCCAACACATGAGGCCTGATGACTGCACCTAGCTCAAAACAGTCTATCACCTCTGAGTGTTGACTTCAAATGTTCACTTTTATGTATATATATATATATATATATATATATATATGTGTGTGTGTGTGTGTGTGTGTGTGTGTGTGTGTGTGTGTGTGTGTGTAATCTTACCACACATTTTCTTTGACTGATCCAATTTTAAATTTTAAGAAGTATCATTATCCTTTTTTAGAGTTGTTCAGGCTACTGCAGTCACTTTTCTTTTTGTTTTGTTCATATTGAAATGAAATTTTTTGGAAGAAATCAGCCATCTCTTGAAAATCAAACTCAAGGAATATAAGAAAGCCATATCCAAAGGGGAAGTAAAAAAGAACTCTGGTATGGAAGGCAATATGTGGAAAGAGATTTCATGTTAATCTTCTTGACAATAACATCTAAATAACAGTTAAGGAACATCCTTGGAGAATAAAAAAATTGAAGACATACATTAGCCTAATGGACAAATATAAAATTCAGGCCAGTATGAATTTCTTAGAAAGGAAAGAATTGGAGAACACACACACACACACACACACACAAACACACACACACACACATATATATAAGATCTCATCATATTTGCTGATGTGTCAGCAATGCACTCCAATTTTTAATTACACTATATTCATATATATATTCAAAATTGCAAAAATAAAAAATTACCTTACATTAACAAAAATATGAAATAAGCTCCATCCCTTAATAATGTTTTTAGTTCCACAAAATTCATATATATATATATATATATATATATATATATATATTATAATCATCTCTGTTACATGGATTGTTGATAATGGAATGCATTGCAAGAAATGAACTTAGACTTTGTCTCTTTACATGCCTGAAGAAAGCAGTAGATTGGCTGAAATGTGGCAGTAAAAATAAAAGTAATAAATGATAAAATGATGTACTGAATAACTCTTGGAATATTACAAGTTATTTGAATATACATAAATCTTTGATGGAAATAATAATCTGTTTTAACTATTGAATGAATGGTCCAACACCAAACCCTTCATAATGTTGCCACAGCCATTATTTATCCACAAAATGCAATATGTTTTTTCTGCTTCTATTGTATTGCAGACTGTAAAAGATTTACAGTTAATTTGATATTGTGGCAAGATAGAAGAAGAGGAATATTTTTGCATAAGGAATTTGTAGAAAATCAAAGATAAGGGTTGCTTTGTTAACATCAAGAATATAGAACTGAGATAAGCTACTATTAAAGGGTAAATAATAATTAAATTTCCATGAATCTAACACTTGAACATAGGAATTTTTATTTTACTGTTAGTTATAGTTTTAAAAATAAAAAAATAAAATCTTTTTTCAATTTCTTTAGCATCAAAAATTAACCTGAAACCAATTTGTTATTTTTTCCTTTGGTGCAGCCATGTTTTCTCTATTAATTTAAATTTGTCCCCTTTATCTGCTTTTTTCAATTTGGCAAAGGATCTTTAGAGAAAGAAAAAAAAGCAATAGGAAAACATTTACTTTACTATTATTTCTTTTCAGTAAAAATGAATTTTCATTTATCATGGTTGAAAATATAAACATGTGATGAAAAATCACATGTGTGGTTAGTGAGTTTAGTAAATAATAATAACTACCAAATATCTGATGTGAACAGGCAATTGCATGAATTAAGTAATAATAATATTAACCAAAGACCTATCTTTGTGGTTAGATAGTGACATACTTCATACTAATACCAGTGTTCAAGCTTAGCTAAAAAAAACTAAGATTTGTGAAAGCCAATTTTTTTATACAGCAAGTTCTTTGATTTTGGATTTGTGTTGAGCAAAGCTAAGCTTAGTAAATAGCAATCATCATCATCATCATCATCATCCTCTACTGGAGTTAAAAAATGTAAAGAAACCTACAGATGCACAAAACCTTTTTTATTTGCAAATCATGACAAGTGTATCATAAAAGAGTATATCAATAAATTCATAGCCTGACACAAAGTTACCAGCTGAATTTTGAACAGAAATGTTCAAAGTATATGATTCATATTCACCATTAAATTAAGTGTATTGCCAAGGAGAGATAGTATGTTGAAACATAAATATATTTTGCTTTTTTCCATCATTATTAATGTACCTATGTGCACATTATTAATGTACCTATGTACACATGGTTTGATGGGTAAATTGTCACCATTTTATATTTTTAATTTTGTACATGCACGTTGTTTCTTTTTGATTTTGTCAACTGCACAGTATAGAAGGGCCAGTTGGGTACCCTCTGTGAGGAAAAGAGCAACATGACAAAATTCACTCTGCCATAAATTTAGAAATAGTATGTTGTACTGTTTGGCATTTGCACCAGAAGCTTCAATATAAACATTTCAGAGTGTTTGGGTGACTGCAGAGCATTCAGAAAGGGTTGGATGAATCTAATCATGATTATGAAGGTGTTTGAAGTGATCACTAATGGTGGTGAAATTATACATCTTCCCACAGGGCATCAAGTGACTTCAGGAGGTAGTGCTGCCCTGGGTCAAGAGGGTGGCTGCTGGAAGACCCTATATCTTCCGGACTGTACCAAGTTGCACAAGCTGGAAAATCCAATCATGGCTATCAGACAATTTCTGCAATTACATCACCCCTTGCTTCAAAATATTCCGTTATTCCTTTTGAATAATGGTATAAAAGTTGGGATCAATTTTGCTTCCATTTTTTATTCTCCATTTTCTAAATGTAAATAAAAGATGACATCTGTTTTAGCCATATCTAATAACAAGATAAAAACACAAGGATCAACTAGATTAATTTATCTTCAATTATAATTTCTTCTTTAAAAATGTGGGCAATGAAGAAATCAAAAAACAGTGTTTTTTCTAAAAAAATAAAATAAAATGTAAAGGATACATAAAAAGGCAGACTATAAAAGACAAGAAAAATAATTTATTGTTATTTGGCATGATACAATGAATTAGGATCAATCTGTCTCTCTTTTGTTTTTTTCTCTCAGTTCAGTGGTAGGTTCTAAAAAAAGTCTGTAAAAAGTATTATATATTTCAAAATGTAACAGACATAAAAAATTTGTACATTGTTTAATGCATTTTAGTGTATGCACACTTTGAATATTGAGTGTGTGCTTTATTTAGAAGATGTTAATATATTCTTAAGTTTTAAGCAAATAGAAAAGATATCTTGAAGATACCATGTTGGGTTATTTTCCCAAAAAGCAAGTGTTTTCTTTTCCAAAACAATCTAATACTTCTCACTGCTTTAAAAAATAGTTTCAGCAAAGTGAAAATAAGTGAAATAAATGCTAATAAAATTATTATTATTTGTAGCAAGATTCTTGACCATTATTCTTGTTGCTATTATTATTATTATTCGTACTAGTATAATATTAGTATTATTATTAGTAGTAATTCATGCATTTGCATGTTCACAATAAAGATGTTTGGTGGTTATTATCAGAGATTGAGTGGCAAGAGGTCTCCTCAAGTCTCCAGCACCTTTCTTGGTATCTTCTCAGATCTGCTATTGTTGAGACAATCTCAATTCTTTCAATCTGTAATTCATTTAATTCTTCTTCTAGTATTTTTGACATGGTTCAGTTTGCACCAATTATTTTTATCCTAATTTTTATGATTGACAGTTTCTGATTCTATAACAGAACCAAAATCAATTGCATGATTCCTGTCCCTCCTCCATGGTGTCTATTTTTTAGTCTTTCTCAATCTGCTTGCTACATTCATTTATGATATGCTTTAAGAAGTTATTTTTCTCCATAAAGCTGCCATTTACTGTTTTTCTGGAGTTTGTCTATTTTCACTTTGATATTCCTTCCCATTCCATTACTGATTATTATTTTCATTTTGATATTTTTCTCTTTTCTCTGAATACTACTACTACAGAATAGATTTTACATAACTTTAACCATCCAAATATATCTTGCCCTCTGACAACCTGGCTACGGGGATTTCCTACTATATGGCCACTTCAGCATGTTTTAAATTTAAGCCTTTGCAAACAAGCATTGTGTTATTTATTAAGATAACAAAATAATTTCAGTAATATAAATATATTTTCAAGGTCATGGGAAATGTTAAAGATTTTATTAATGAAATATGAATTTTCTGTGACTGAGTTTATTTGATTTTATCTGTGAAGCCGCTCCTTTAATTTTAAAGCTGAGTTCCTCAACAATTTCATATTTCTGAATATAACAAGAATGAATGATTAAATTTTGTTTATTAGGATTAAACAAATGATGATGTAAATAAACACTGAAATTATTAATAAAGTTAAGTACATTATATTTTTGTATTTATATAAAGTTATATTTTTATTAAGTTATGATTTTTAGATTTACTTTTATAATTTATAGTTAAACTTGTTTGCTGAAAAGGTTTTTCATGTTTGAGTATTTTAGGCTTTCTTTAAAAAATCATATTTCTGTTCAAGGACATCAAAACATTGAATAACTTTTAGACTTTTAAAATTTCAAAATTTTTCAGAATTATTAAATATTATTGAATAATATTTAACCTTAAGTTGGTTTATTTTTAAGAAAATAATTTTTAGAGCATGAAATTTTGGGAAAAAAATGTAAAGAAGCCACCTTCAAAGAAGATGCATATTTCTATTTCAACAAGCCAGAAGAAAGCTTTAATTAGTATTTAATTCCTCAAATTTGATCAAAAGAAACTAGAATGAGTTCTGCTATGCTCAGCAATTGCTTGATTGCTAAATGAATCCTGCTATAAACTTAAGTTTTCTTATACCAACCAGGTTAATATTTTGAAGAATGAGAACAATTGAATCCAAAGAGGAAATATCAAATTCCATTATTTTCAGTAGACAATATCCAGGTAGATAAAAAAGTTAGAAAAACAATGTAAAAAAAAAAGCATCAAGGACAATACCAAAAGAATAAATTTAAAATAATGAAAGATAAATTTTCTTTCTTGAAACGATATTACATGTGGAAAGTTTGGAAACTTAAACATTTGTTCATTTCTACTTTTGATTTTGTATCTTCTTAAAAACTCAGAGACATTTAAAAATAGTGACCAAGTGGAATAAAATAAAACCTATTTAAAGTTAAATATAAAACTAAAAATGACTCTGCTGTTGTGTTTTTATTTTTTCTACCTGTTTTTCATCATTTTCTCTCTGCTTCCATCTTTCTCATGTAGCTTTTATCCTTCCTTATATCAATTTCACTCATTCTAACTGCCACTTCTCCACCACAACCAGACTATACAAGCCCTGCATGAGATCAATATTATTTTTCGTTTCCCTTCCACCATCAGGTGATCAATTCGAAGTTGAGCCAGGCCCAGAAAAACTCCTGTCACAGGCAAAAACGTGTTACTCTGCCTACTGGAGGCTGGCGAATGATGCTTGTACTTCTCAGTCTTATATTAATGATGTTGCTGTTGTTCTGACTGTAGTTTCCCCTGCTACAACTGCCATTCTCCCCCCCAACCCCAACGGCTGCTACTGCAGCTGACAGATCTAATGTGGGGTTCTTCATACATTTTCATTCTTTCTTTTTTGATTTTCTTCTGTTTTTTTATTGTTATTATTTTTCTCTTGTTCATTTGCAATTTTTCTTGTTTTTTCTCTTTTTAAATATTTCATGTGCATGTGGGATCTGTTCAAAATAAATTTAGGTCATCAACATTTTCCTTGGAATTTTTCAGCAGGGATTTATACTTTGAAAATTTCTGTCTCCTGGAAATTTCTCTCTCCTGGAAATAGTAAAAGAGAAAGTAAAAAGAGAGAGAAAGAAAAAGGGATGAATATGAAAGAAAACAGAAACAAAGATATTTCACAAAATGAAGAACCAGGAGGAATTTTTAACTCTTTTTCATTTTATTTTGCAAAATATTTTCAGTTGAAACATCCAGACCTTTATCTTTTCTCTTCTTTTCTTCAAACTTATTTTTAATGTTTTAACAGCTTTTCCTCTCTCATACACTGCTTCTGTCCTTGATTTTTTATTGTTCTTTTTTTTTCATTCATTCATTCTTTTTTATTTTGTTTCTTTTCTCTCTCTTTCTTTTCCATCTTTCATTCAATCTTATTTTATTTTTCACTTACTGTTTTCCTTAAATGATTTGCTTTTTATTTTACCTTTTATCTCCTTTTCTTCTTTTTTATCTAACATTAATATTCTCTCCTTTTATTTATTTAATTCCATATTTTTTCTTTTACTTTCTTCTTCTCATTATGTTTTCCTTTTGAATGATCAATTTTAAACTGTTTTTTGTTTCTTTCACATTTTTCTCCATCTTTCACTTAACACATATTTTTTCTTTTTCTATTCATTAATTTTTTTTCATTCTGATATTTTTTTCATTTTTTTTTCTACCATCATCATTTCTTCTTGTTCTCATTTTCCACTTTCCTCTGCTTCTTTTTCTCACTTCCTCTCTTTCACTGTACTACTGTTTTTTCATGGTTATCAATTTTTCTAAAGCACTCCCTTTTCTCATTTCTCTTTCAGTCTTACTTTTGCATATTTCTCTTTCTTTTCTTTTCTCTCTATCCTTTTTTAGTTATTTTTTTATATTTATCTTTTTCTTTCTCTCATACTCTAATTTCTCTTTCTCTTTTACTTTTTTGTACTTTTTCTTTTTCTATTCTCTTCCTTTTACTACTTCCCCTCCTCCCTCTCTGTCTTGTTTTCCTCCTTCTTTCTTTTTATCCTCTTTTCCCATTTATTTTTTCTTTTTCTACCTTTCGTCTTCAGCACTTCCTTTTATACTTTTTGATTTCTTTTCTTTAATTTTCCACCTATTCATATCTTTATCCCTTTGCTTTTTTTCTCATTCCCATTTTTACCTATTCTTTTATTTAACTCCGGGTTACCCACTTTCTTTTTATTTCTTTTCCTTCTTTCCCACTCCTTTATTCCTTCTTTCACTTTTATTCTCTCTTTGCATTGCCCTTTCTTATCCCTTTCTTCTCTTCTCTTTTTATTTACGTTCTCATTTTTTATTGTATTTTCTTTATTTTTTCTGATTACCATTCTCTCCCCTTTTTTCTTTCTCTTTCTTCTGTCTCCTCTGCCTTCTTTTAATTCTTTTTCTGACTTTTCCTGTTGTTGTTTAAGAAAAGTATAGATCCTTTACTTATCTTTCTTAATAACCAATTATAAGATACTATTTTATAAATTTTTTTAACATTTTATATTTTAATAATCGAAAAACAGCAAATATTTCTTGGTGCTTAAGCTATTAAAATAGTTTTCTACTATATGATAAAGTAAAAGGCCATTTTACAAAGGGGTTGGGAAGAGATTATAACTGATTATGAGCTTTCAATATGGTGACATCAAAATACATGTTAAGGCAGTATCATTAAATTTTTGAGACATAATGTATGATAATCAGTACTAAATGATTTAAAAGGGTTTGGAGGTGCTCTTTCCAGGTGTCTAAGGAATATTTTGCTGTAAGAACATTTAAAAATGTTGCTTATTTTATTTTCTTCACTATCATATTGGCTTTTCTCTTTTAATTCAATTTCTCTTTTTCTTCTATTTCTACACTTTATTTTCCATCTTTTTTTATACTCTTTCTATCTTCTTATCTTCATTTTTTAACTATAACTTTTCTTTCTCTTTTTGATTCCTTATCATATCTATTTCTTTTTCTCTATTCTGTTTTTCTCACTCATTCACTCACTCACTCACTCACTCACTCACTTTCTCTCCCACTATATATAGAAATTTCAATTTCTTTCTCTCTGTTTATATTTTTCTCTTTTCTAGTCTTTTTTCTTTTTCATTCTATATTTCTCTTTTATTTCTTATTCATTTTGACTTTTTATCTTAACCATAAATTTAACTATTTAATCACCTTCTTAATTCTTTCCTTTTTTTATTTCAAAATTTGGCATGAATTATTAAGTCAGTTTGATATTTTTAAATTCACAATGTTCAGCATGAATGTTTGCACATGCGCATTTTCAGTAGAATTATTTAACAGTCAAAGGGAGAAAACTTTACCTCAAATTTACTGACAATTGTCAACATTCAAGGATAACTAATTTAACTAAATTAATATACTTCTTTTCTTAGACCCCACGAATAATGACATCACAGTTATTACTAATAATGTCAATATCAAATTAAAAAATTTTCTTCTACATCCAATATTTTACAAAGCCATTTATTTTCATCCTCAAACCATTCTCTTTAATTATTTTTAAGCTTCCTTTTCAGAACATACTTATTATAAATTATATCTTAGTGTTAAAATTCACTAAAAACAAATAAAACTTTTTCTATACAGATATTCTGATGAACATCTAACATTCGGTTTTCTTAAATAATACATAAGGTATGTTGTCTTTACTTGGTTCAAAGGTGTAATTTTATCAATTCTAAATTTATATGCCAAAGTAGAGTTACTCTGCATAAGTAAGAAAAAAAGAAAGAAAAAAGTACCTGGTTAAGAAAATTTCATTTTGAATGCATTTCAGATGGTGAATTTTATTTTCTTATATAATTATCTGCTTCAATGACAAAATAATGCATGATTTTAATGGTATCTTTATAAATATCATTATATGTATGTGTGCATGTGTGTGGACATATACACTTATATTGTGTAAGTTATTAGTTTTGTATGCAATATGTTTCAAAATTGATGATATATCATTTTCAAATTTAAGCTGTAATTTTAATTTCTACCCTTTTACACCTCTGCAAGTACAAATTTATTAGTTTTACAGAAAAATGAATGATTTACATCAATATAGAATTTGCATATAAATATGCTGCAAGAATAATAATTAATATTAATATCAATATATGGATTCTATTATGTGAATCAATGTTCTCCTGATAAAATTAGTATTAGCCAAGCAATACTGTTAAATTCTTTTGGATATAATTATATTTATATCATGTTAAGTTCAGCTTATAATATCTATCCTTATTGATTACTGATAGTAACTTCTTTTGGAGTTATCATGCAATATAAGAGCAATATAAACTTTTATAAATAAATTCTAATTATATTGACCCCAGAAACATATTATCACAATATCCCACAGACCCACATAAATTATCAATTTATTATTTTACTTGTTAATATGGGATTGTTGACATTCTTCAATATTAATTACTCTTTCATTCCTTGGTTATAACTTTTCTTCTGTTTCAAATTTAACATTACTTGCAGCTGTGGTTATTACTTCCATATGTTTTTTACTTGAATATTATTTTCTATTCTTATAAGGATTTCATTTTAATAATAAAGTGACAACTAGGTCTCATTATTTTACAGTTGAAATGGTTAGATGTAATTGTAAGTTCTATGCTAAAAGTTTCTTCTGTTGCACGTTTCTCTTGATTTCTACAGCTCAAAAATTCTTGAAAAATCTGTAAAGTGAACTAAATCAAGAACAATGCTCCACCTCATTGTATGCGTGTGGTGAGAGGGGTGTGTGTGTGTGTGTGTGTGTGTGTGTGTGTGTGTGTGTTTCTTACTGTATTCTTTGACCATATTTACTAGGAATAATTATTTATTGATAAACAAAAACCAGATCATGACATGTTTGACCTTAACAGTTCAGGTTTTATTGTTTCAATTTCCCTTTAACTTGTTTTCTATTAATTTCTCTATTTTTGAATAAATTTTTATTATTTGCAATAAACATGCCAGATTTTACAATTTTCACATTCAGTTTTCTTTTTGCAACCATGTTTTTCTTATTAGCAAAAAATATTTGTCTAAATCAACTTTAGCTACTCTTTCTCTCTCACTATCTATTTATGTCTGTTAGTGGCTGAAATGAGTCAGTTTCTACCACTGTATTGACTATCATTTTAATGGTCAAGTTCAAAAGCTGGTCAGAGTTTGAAATTTTGATTTTTAATTAAGCAAATTATCGTTTTGCAAACTTCAATGTTTGCAATATTCACCTGTTTAAGTATTCAGTGGCTGAACAATATAGATTTTGAAACCAACATAATAATTCAGGAATGACCAAGGATTTTAAATTTTGAGTCAAAAAGTAACATTAAAATTGTCAAAACATTCTTAACATAATATTTCTTTTTCTGAATTACTATAATGCACATCTGTGTAAAAAAAAAAGAAAAAAGTGATTTGTTGGCCATTTAATGTAAAATGTATAAGAATAAAGATAAGCTAAAATAAACAGATATACATGAACAATGACAGACATGTAATAAACATAGCTAACTAGTTAGAGAGAGAAAGAGAAAAAGATAGAGAGAGATGAACAGACAAGATGGATAGGTCGAACAGTTATGTGTATCTGTGTTTATAATAGTTAGATACGGGAGTATGTAACTACTATAAACACAGGAAGAACACAGGAAGAACACAGGAAGAACATTTACAACATTTACATTTATATATATGTAAATGTTGTAGCCACCACTTGACCATATGATAAAGGAAGGTATGTTTGTTTTCAATGTAGTAAGGATGGTTTATCCACCTATGGTCACCAGCTAGTTGTAAATGTATTTTGTTTCTGGTTATGCTATGATGATTGTAGCATTGGAGAATGGACAAAATTAATTTATTGACTCTTGTTTTGGTTGATTTTTCATCTGTTTATATACACATCTATAGATTTGCTTAAAAAAAGCAGCTCACTTCTTGTTAGCTTGCTACCTTTTATTGTGGTTGTGAAAGCTTTCTGATTGATTGGTCAAACTATGGCTTTGTTTGCCTGGTGATTTTTATTATTCATCTATTTTTAGAGATGGTGAAATTTTTATTTTTATTTAATTATTTTTTTATTACCACATGTGTACATATTGAATGAGCTTTCTACTGATTATTGAAAAGGCAGCAATAGTTTTTGTCTATTACTTTTTTTTTGTTTTCAATATATTTTTTGTAATTTTACTTGTATTGAATAAATTAGGATTCAACAGATTCTGGATATGACATTTTCAATTGAATATTCATTGAAGTGTATACATATTGTCATACATCAGCATGTATGTTCACTATTAATGTAAACAAAATGAAAATATGTTTGAAAACAGTAATAAATGAGAAAAGTGTATTTTCTTAATATTTCATGTTATCAGAAAAAAACTGAATTAAAAAAGAATTAAATTTTGAAATGTGTACATGTTTTTGTTATGTTGCCTAATTTTACAATAAACTGATTTTCCCAGTTTTAAAATAAAATGAATTTATAGAAAATGTGTGGAAAAAGAAAAGTAAATGATAATTGCAACAATTTCTTTGTGTGTACATTTTCTTTGTGTGTAAAATTTCTTTTAATACTAAATCTAATTTTTATGCTAACTTTATAAGTCGAATAATGAAAAAACATAAAGGAAGAAAACAATTGTTATAATAATTATATATAAATGATTTTATCTTTGTTTTTGAAGCTACTGCAATAGTTTCAGATTTGAATGTCTGAATAGATAAACTTTACATACTCCTTCTAAGTAATACAAACTATTGTGATACTGAGGATCAGTGGAGTGTGATCAAAGTAAAAAGAAAGAAAGAAGGAAAAGAAAAGAGTACTAACAGGATAATAATTACTGAAATTGCAGGAAGATGGATTGCAAAGTTAAGAAGAAAATTAAAAATTGAAATGTGTTGAAAAATCTTGTTTTAAAATAATTTCAAGGAGAATTGAACCCAGAATTAACTTGAAAAAATCTAGTAAGATCAACCAAAACCAAGACCACCAGGGTAGTGGTCTAAGTTGCAAGTGACAAGAAAAATTTAATTACTGTTTTGAAGTGACATGGACAAACAGGCTGTGTGGCCTACTGATCACAAAAATGCATAGGCACAAAAAAAAAATAAAATAAAATAAAAAAAATAAGATAAACATTTTTTTAAGGAGACATGGAAATAATTTTTTTCTTTTTCTTTTTTGGCCAAGAAAGATCACAGCATGAGGCAAGCCAATGACTGAAAATCTCATTTTGAAAGCTTAGATAATTACAGAAAGTAGTACCTGGGACATGTAATGAGGAAGGAGAGCTTGGAGAACCTGATACTTACAGGCCAGAAGGAAAGGGAGAAAAGAGACAGAGGAAAGTAGCAGCTAACATACTTGACAAGCCTGAGTAGGTGGATAGCAGAGTGGGGGTTGGGTGGTGTAACAGCAAAAAGAGTGCTAAGAACCACCAGTGATAGGGAGATGTGAAAGGCCATGATCATCTATGTCCTGAAAGGACATGACACATAGAAGAAGAAGAAGACTGAGGTTAGCTGCAGTTGAAGGGAGAGAAGAAAGAGAAAATGCCCATATACTAATCTATATGGGCATTGTAGTAGATTGAACGTGAAGGGAGTCTGAGTAAAAAAGGTGGATTGACTCGTCTGATCACTTTCAAAAAAGGGGTGGACAACCCCCAAATTTGGAAAACCACTTAAGTAAAGATATTTTGAAAATATGGAATTTTAGAAAAATAGTAGAATTCAAACAAACTCAAACATTGGCCAATCCCCACTGTTGCCAAATTCAGGACTCCCTATAAGCTAGAGATTGACTAGGATAGATAGTGGTATTAAAAAACCAGACTATTTTCAGTCAACAGTCTAAATACAAATCAATTGGAAATTACTATCTTTTATTCAAACAAGCATCAACTATTTAGTTTTAAGGTTAGTATTAGTATTTAATAAGTAATATTATTAATGTATGCTTAGTTGCTTAGTTCTTTAAAATTATGGTATAGGTATGGTTGAGATAATAAATTAATAAAGGACAGGTTTTATTAACTATGGCACCATTTTTATTTTTCTGACATAATTTTAAAATAAGAATATTTCTTTTTCTGTCTACATGGTTAAATGTTCTTGTGTTATACAATTGCTAATAGCATAACTCTTCAACCACTTCAAACCTGATCATCAGTGACCAATGTTGACTGAAATTATTGAGATAGTCTGACAAATAACTGTATACTCAAATTAATAGCATGAGAAAATTAATAATTAATTATATATACTATATAAGCTATAACTTTTTCTAATTGTTTTCAGTAAGCTTTTATTAAATTAGCAGAAACAGCTACAGCACATTTAATGTGCATAATCTTCAGGTTGTTGCAGATTATTTTGTTTCCTTACTCTTACACATCTTTTCAATTCATAAGTTTACACTTGGATCCATTTAAAACTTTTACATTCTTATCCTGACCATATTTCTGGATTAATTTCGAAAAGTATATTTTGAATCAATGTTATAGATAAAGTTCCAGTCATGCTTCAGTTTCAAATTTCTCATTCAAGTTGAGATCCAATATTTTACAATAATAAGATTATAATTTTTCATTAAAAAACTTTGTTTTCCTTTTGTAAGAAACCACTCCTAAAACATGATACTCTCTCTCCTCCATATTTTGTTGCTGGGAGAATGTTTTTTTAGATTGAAAGAATCACCTTGATATCTCCAAGCAAATATCATGTCATTATACTCCAAAAGTTTTAGTTTTGTTTCAGCTGAGCATAGTATATTCTTCCATGTTTATCAATGAGAGATGGTCACATAACCCACCTCCCTGGTATCCAAGATAATTTCAAAACTTGACTCCCACAAGGTGAGCACAGGCAATAAAATCCTGGTCTGGTCATTGTCTTGAAGAATGTGCCACTGAACTCTCCTCTGTCCTCTCTAAACTCTATAATGACTGCCTCTCTGCTTCCTGTTTTCCAGCCTGCTGGAAGTCCTTTTCTGTGGTCCCTGTATGTAAAAACTTAGGGGGACCATTAGAACCATCCAATTATTGCCCTATCAGCCTCTTACCAATTTTCAGAAAAGTGTTCAGCATCTTACTGCCCATCAACTATTCTCAGACAGACAGTATAGCTTCTACTTTGCCAGGTCTACTGCTGATATGATAATGACCATCACTGAATACATGTAGCAGGCCCTCAATAAGTCTGGCAAAGCTCTAGCTGTTGCCCTGGATATCTCCAAAGCATTTGATAGGGTCTGGCATGCCGGCCTTCTGAGTAAGCTTTTGGGTTATGGTATTACTGGACAATTGCTTGGTTTGATCCAATCTTTCCTATCAAATCACATAATGAAGGCCTTCTTGAATGAGCATGTCTCTTCATCCTACCACACGAATGCTGGTATCCCTCAGGGCTCTATCCTAGGCCCGATGCTCTTTCTGATCTTCATAAATGAGCTCCCTGACATGATCAAATTCCTAGTAGGCATCTACGCAGATGTCACTACCATTTACTCCCGCATCAGTAAGAAATCTGGCGAGGTGGATAAACATAGCCTCGCTGACCTTGAGAAAGACCTCCACTCTGTGGTAGACTGGGGTAAGAAATGGCTCTGCATGATTCTAGCAATTGTAATTCTTAATAGTTTAAGTCCAGCTGTTTTAAAATTATTCCTCAGACCTTTAGTTGTAATAATTGAGTTATTTTCAACAGTTCTGAAAAGGTTACATACTATTCTGATTGATATTTCTTTCTTCTTATAATGTGCAGGTTGATTTCCAACAGTATTTTCTCTCTTCAACTTTAGAATGATCTTTCAAATACTTAATTTAAAAACAGTAAAGCATTTAAATGAGGCATGGTTAGCATAGTGGTTATCATCATGGAAAGGGGAATTAACAAGCCAAGTTCAAATTTACACCTATTCTGTTGTATTTACTTTCACACCAATGCTCTTGGGAAAGGCACAAATCCATCTCTTCTCCCCAAGCTATGGGTTAGATAGCAGGGTAGATAAATTTCTCTAGCCTTGGGTATTATCCAGTCTCAGAGAAGAAAAATTCTGATTTTAAAACTGTTGAAAAAGCATTAGGAAACCACTTCACTATCTTTCCCAGGAAGTTATGATAATGAAGAAACATGATTGTCAATGTTCTGAAGAAATATGGCATTAAAAACCATTTAGTAATGATCTTATGTTCACTGTCTGATTTGTAGAGCCAAATAATTTGGGTTTTAATTTCCAAAGTATGCTCAGATGTCTTACCCGTTATCCAAATATAAGGATGTGCAATAGAACTTTCAAAAGTCACAAAAGATTCAGACTAAAAAGTGAACTGACAACATCTGCTAGGAAAAAATAGAATTTATAGCAAATCATTCTGTCAAGTACAGGCTGTTTCAAATTAGCTAATGCAATTCAAATTCAAATCAAGGTTTAATCAACTTCATTAAGGGTAGTTGGTTGGTTGTAAAGTATTTTCACTATAAAGAGTCTCCTACTACCAAAACATTGAAATTACCAAGATAGACTCCTCTGGAAATAAATAGACATTAATATATTAATATTTATTATTTAATATGTATCAGTTCTACACAAAAAAATATAATTTACTTTTTTGTGCTTTTGGGGCAAAGCTTATTTTTTATTGTTGTAAGTTGTTAAAAGTATATTGTAGAAAGTAATTCCTTCATCTAACATTTATAACTGCCACCAACTAAAAGGTAGCTTCAACTGCAACAATATTTAAAATGCTATTCTTTGTAAACTAATGAATTAACATCTTACAATAATTTCAATCATCAGTAGAAATATTTAGAATTTCTTTTAATTGAAAAAGATAGACACTAGAGTTATTTGTATTATCAAATTTACACTCACACATTGAACAATGTTGACATAAATTCTTGCATGTGCCTGTTTTTGCATGATAAACCGTACATTTTTTAATGTATCTGTTTTACATGATAAACTGTACATTGTAATTCAAGAATGAAAAATGATTATCTACCTGGAAAGCATTTTGCATAGAAAATGTAAGATTTTCTTTGATTTAAAAAAAAGAAAGAAAAATCTGGTGGTTTTTAACAATGAAAGAAAAGCTCATTAGTTTTATCTCTGAAATACAGATTGTTTTTATCAAAAATTATTTGCACCAGAATTATGGTATAGAAGGGGTTGAGATAATAAATGAGTAAAAGCCAGGTTTTATTAACTATAGCACCATTTTTATTTTTCTGATTCCATCTTTTATGATATGTGAATGATTATCATTTCTGTCCTTTTTGTATTCTGTGTCTTTGATATGTTTCTTGTATAAGTCATTGTGGCATTCATGTGAATGTTTATTATTATATATGTATTACTGTGTTCAAGTTATAAAGAGTTTTTCTTCCCTGGATATAGATTTCATGCAAATATAGCATATTTGTTCCAACATGTGTGTGTCCAGTGGAATGTAGTATCAGCTTGCTGTTTGTGCAATGTTCTGTTATGTTCTGGATATTTGATTGTGTGAATTGTACTCTTGAAATTAATTCCTTGGTTTTTGCATATTCTTTTTGTGAAGATTATTAAAGTACATCTCTGGTTTTCATGGAGATAGTCTTCTTTTGGCTGGTTGGTATGTTGATGGAATCTCTGATGGCAGCTTAAAATTCCGCATGCACAGGGGGCAAACAGTAGACCAACCACTATGGACATGTTCACTGTTCTTTTTATATTAACCTAATGCCTACATGTTTCTGACTTGATTTTGGTGGAAGTGTTATTCATTGGTTGATTTTTGTATGACATCGGTTGATCAAATAAATTATGTTTGAGTTATAATCTAGGTTACCAGAAATATGGAAGAATAGAAAGTGGGAAAGGATGTATGCATTGAGAGAAAAAGAGATAGATAGTTTCTCTGACACTTTATTAGTAAAGAGGAAAGGGTATATTTCAATATGCTTTAACTACTACCTATCTACTCACCACAAAATAAAACATTTGTTCTTGTAAGTTGTACAGCTCAATGAAAAATAATCAGAATAATTTGGAAGACATAAAAATAATACATATCACAAGGATATTCAGTCAAGAAAGATCTGTTGGTTTTTAACAATGAAAGAAAAATTCATTAATTTTGTGTCAGGATTACAAATTCTGTTTAGAATTATTTGGATCAGAATAAACATTTGTTCTTGTAAATTGTCTCCAAATAAATATCATGTCATTATACTCCAAATTGAAACATGAATATCTACCTGTAAGGCATTTTGCATAGAAAATTTAAGATTTTCTTTAATTTAAAAAAAAGAAAGAAAAATCTGTTGATGTTAACAATGAAAGAAAAGCTCATTATTTTTGTGTCAGGAATAGAGATTGTTTTTATTAAAATTATTTGGCCCAGAATAAAACATTTGTTCTTTTAAATTGTCTTTAAAGAAATATCCTAAAGTTTTAGTTTTGTTTCATATGAGGATTTATGAGGTTGGTATGCATAAGGGCCTGTTCTATGTATGATTCTAGTAATTGTAATTCTTGGTACTTACACTCCAGCTACTTTCAAATTATTCTTCAAATCCTTAGTTGTAATAATTGAGTTATTTTCAACAGTTCTGAGAATGTTGCACTCTGTTCTGAGTGATATTTTTTTCTTCCTATCATGTGCAGGTTGATTTGTAACAGTATTTTCTGTCTTACTTTAGAATGATCTTTCAAAAAGCTAATTTAAGTAATTTAATTTAAAAATATGAAAAAAATCAGAATATCTTTAATGCAAATTTAAAAAATCTTACTTTTTATCATATCACAATTAAAAAAAGATACAAGTACAATTTTCAGGTGTTTCTTTTTCAGAACAAATTACAGAAAAGACATTAACAAATATATATGTAAATGTTTATATATACCAGGGGTTCTAGACTTAAAACAGAGTTTCATTGCTACAATGTATTGTAATGCGATTTTCTGTGTGAATAAGAACATACCCATGATTTTCCAAGAATGAGCGTTTGCATCACTTACTTATGCTAATGCAGTAGTGAAGTAATTGAGAACATTACACATTTCTATAATATATGTTAAAATAATTAAGACTAAAAGAACATATGGAGGACATAAATATATATAATGGAATTAAAATAATACATATATTGAAATGAAATTGTTTTAAGATGTGTGTATATTTATGCCAGTGACGTCATTGGCTCTTGATAGATGAGATGATGCAGCATAAAATTTTGTCTCTTTTGCAGTACTCTGAAGCTGTATCAAATCTGGGGAAGAAAGAAAAAGCAACATTGATTTGTTTTCTTTTTTTATCTGGAATTCACCAACTTATAGTTTAACAAGAAATTGTCCTTATCTCTTACAGGAAAACTCAGTATGTATAGATATATGTACATGTTTTTTGAGCATGTTTTAACAAACATAATGCAGCCATAAGTGAACAAATGCGCAACAATACAATACGGCATACAACCAAGAAATGACACACAGCGGCTGATATTTAATGCAAATAGTATAAATCAAAACAAGATTAATGAAAATATATATATATATATATATATAGAAATAAAGATTTGTACCCACAGAAACACAAAATAGCTTTAAAAAGAGTAGACGTCATTTTGTTTTTCCCAAACCCGAGGAACCTTTCAGCCAACACTTGTCAAGGGTTTCGTTGGCACAAAATTACAAAGGGGTAAAGAAGAGGACAAGACCAAAAAAGGGGAATACTTGCAATACTGGGAGAAGATGGAATTCGTTTAAAAATAAATTTATTGAAAAATATTAAAATGTGAGGGGGGTGTAAACATATAAATTCCACAAGAGTGAAATAAAAAAGAAAAATGTTACACTCACAAACTCGCCAGTAATTGCAAGGAGCGCAGGAACTGCTCTTTCTGCCTGCACAGGCTCGGCTGCTGGATTTTTAGGCAAATGGCCTCCAAAACACGTAAATGAAGGTACGGTGATAGAGGCCTTGAGGAGACTTCTCAAATTAACTCAGTTGAAGGATGAGACCCCCTTGAGAGTTTGGAGCTAGGGCAGAGAAACTGGCCGGAATAGCATTCCCTGAAGAGATATGGGCAAATGCGGTGATGCAAGCTCAGTTCACGGATTTGTACATAGAAGTGCTCAGGGAGGAGTGTGTTCACCACAATGTATTAAAGGAAGGCCCCCTGAGTTTATAGGATGCAATAGCCCTCACAAAAGATAGCACTGGAATCTGGTGGAAGGTTAGGAGCAAAGATCCAGGGCAATGTTCAAGTCATAAGAGTGATTTTCGATGATCTTCAGTAGAGAGTGAAAGGTTTAAGGAAGAAGATTCTGGAAGAAGGTATAGGTGTTATGAACCCATGCCAGGTAGATACCACTTGGTTTGCTGGACCTATGGCTTTAACCCCCCTGCCTTGGTGGTAAAAGATAGAAGAGTCCTGTTGGTTGCAAAAGGAAAAGAAGTTAGATATCTAAAGATGAATAATGGCTGCATTATGTTTGTTAAAACATGCTCAAAAAACATGTACATATATCTATACATACTGAGTTTTCCTGTAAGAGATAAGGAAAGAAGTTAGATATCTAAAGATGAATAAGGCAAGAAAAGTGGGGTGGAAGCTCAATAATAAGATAATAGAGACAGACAAGGACTCCATAGAAGATGAGTCAAGTGAGTGGGAAGAAAAAAACAAAATACCTCGCCCTCAGCTCCAGAAATGACTGAGAGAAGAGAATAGATCAGAGGTTGAGCCAAAGTTACCTTGACTAAAATCAAAGAAGAGCCCTAGTGACGAAGTCCAGGGTTGTAGTTTAAAACTCCTTGAGTCAGGAGAGGAATCAAGTGAGTATGAAGAAGATGAAGTGTCAACTAATTAGGATAGTGAATGCAAAATATCTTTTTCTCAGTTCCAGACACTGCTGGAAGAATGTGTGAAGAGACCAGGTCTATGTTCGGAGCTACCTCTCAAGAAATGATTGAGAGGGACAGGAAAACCAAAGTCTCATTAAGGAAAGAGAAACTAGATTAGAGATGGAGGCCCTATTACAGAATAGTGGAGCAAACCGGACTGGTATCATTTGTGGTCTAGGATCAAATGACCAAACGTATGAGAAGGGCCCATGCCAATGATCTGAAATTAGCAAAAATACTGAAACGGAGAATAGATGAGCCTGAGAAAAAGAAGGCCAAAAATGAGGAAAGCAACCCTAGTGGAGCCAGAGGATATGGAAATAGACAAAAAAGACTCAGGAGATGAAGAAAACACAGAGATAAGAAACCAGCAAGAGAAGACTCAACATAGCCAGCTGGAAGGAACAACATGTATGTCACCGTGAAACGACCCCATTCTGCTCCAAGAGGAAAAAAAAGTGACTACTAAAAGAAAAACTAACCTCAGTGAAAATGACCAGGGCAGTGGTCAGAAGCTCCCTAAGATTGGAGGAGAATCAAGGGAAAGGAAGGTGAATTATTCCTGAGAGAAGAGAATAGGTCAGAAATTGAACCAAAAGTAACCCTTGAGGAAAAGTTAGAAGGGGCAGACAGCAAAGAAGTGAATAGGTCAGAGGTTGAACCTGAATTACCTTTGAAACAAAGACTAAGAGGGGCAAAGAAGCAGCCCAAGTCTAAGAAGATAAGGTAATGAAAAATTTTGAATATGGCTGTAAAAGATTATTTTAAAAATGAATGAATTAGTAAATTGTCTTGAGAGGGATGCTCATTAGTTTTGTAAATTTCATTTTCATTCTTCCAGAATATATTTGTGTCAACTCAGCTTATTCCACGGAGAAATTGGATTTTGAAAGTTTTCAGAATAAATATATAAAATATGTAATTGTAAAATAAAACACAAGAAATGTTTCTTTTGAACAGATGACAAATGGTTTCACATTTCTAGCATTTATCATTATCACATGCAGATGATAGATAAACAGATTAACAGATAAAATTTAAACTTTCAGAAAGCCATGAATTCTTCTCCAATAATATTTTTCTTGTAGAATAAGAAGTCTTTATTATTCTATAACAGAATAATACCTATTCAACCTTGCTCAATCAACATTGGCCTTTGTGGCTGAGTTGGTTAAAAGTTCAAAGCCTCAAGATTTGGAATCACAGCATTTATTCACAAGTTCAGGTGCAAGATTTTAGATCCAAATTGATTATCAATTCTTTCTACCAAAAAGAAGAATAAGCATATTTTCTTATATTTATTTAGGAAAAAAAAAATTTTAGTTTCTCAGAAATTACCATTAAAATTATTGAGAAAGTTAAATTTACATAAATAGAAAAATCTGAAGAAAATAATTTGAGTAAGAACGTCATTTCTCTGTCATTTAGTTATAAGAGAAGAAATATATATCAAATAAAGAGATAAGGTTAAGAATATATTGGCAATTTAACTGCTGAGAATAATATTAAAATTGCATAAAACTATTTATGCAAATAATGGTGATGCAAGAAAGTTATCACCTTTTTCACCTACTTCCCAAAATCTAATCAATTGACCAAATATGAAAATTTTTTTGAAGATTGAGATTAGTTGAGCCAAGAACGCTTTAAGAAAAAAAAAATAAAACTTATTTCTCAGACACCAAACAGCTAATTTACTTGCATTACTTTCTAACCCAAAAAATTATTTTTAAAACATTCAGCAACCTCTTGCACACCCAATATCATTTGGACAATTGAATGTCCTTCTAATTAAGGAGTTGATACCATACTTTGTTCATGAAGCAATAACAGAAGAATCTGATAAAAGTTAAATTGCATTATCTCTTGAAAACTATTCAGAAATGTAGATAGGCAATAATTGACAATATCAAAAGAATTGCAGTCAACAATATTTGTTCCTAAATAAAAATTACTACTAAAATATCTTACATTACAAAAATTAAAGAAATATCAAATTTATTTTTCTTGTATAATAAACTGTTTTTATGATCCTTAAATTTTAGGACTGACGAACACACACACACAAAAACAAAATAATACTGATAGCTTGTATGATCAGAATAGATCCCCTTTAAACTGGACAGTCCAGGCCAAACCGAGATGTATGATAAGCTTATATATATGGATGTGTCTAGCCATATGGATGAGCTGCGATACAGCCAAACAGGCTTGTATGTGGATGATTAAAATATACATATATATATATATAGTCTGCCTCCTCCTACCAAGCGCCCATAGCTCAGAGGTAGAATTGCCAACTAATGCCAATTCAGTTGAGTTTCAATCCTGGATTAAAAGCAATCGGATGTCTAACCGTACTGATGAGCTGTGATACAGTGAAACAGATCTGTCTGCAGATGACTATATATATATATATATTTTATAATTGTATTGCCTCAATCAAGGCATTATACTGCCACTGTTGTACAGGGGACTACATAGGAGGAAAGTTATGAGAAGGAGTGACAGAATACAGGGGTGTCAGAAAGCAGGTAGGAGAGGGATGAAAATACTGCAGAAATGAGATGAGAAAATGAGAGAGAGAGGATGAAATTTAGTGAGATAGGAGATGACTATTGGCATTACATTTGAATTCTTGGAGATTATAGCTGTCAGGGAAGCAAGTAAATGGAAGGGAGTTCTACAGGCAGGAAGTGCGAGAAAAGAAACTGATGGAGTATATATATATATATATATATATATATATATATATATATATATATATATATATAGGTTTCATTAAAAATGACAGACAAGGTAACCAAACACATGGACAAAAACAATAACATTAATATTTTTTACAAAAATCAAATGCACAATAACTACAGACAGGACAAATCTTCACTTCACAGTATCATCTGAAATTATTCAACATTGACCAATTTAAACAAGAAAATTAAATTAATTATTAATTATAAAAAAATTAAAAACTGCTAATCTCATAATCAATAACAATAATTCAACTGCAAAATCTAAACTGCAGAAAACCAGTGTCATTTACGAATTTATATGTCCTTTGAAGAACAGTGCTCCTTAATCATCCAAATCCGAAAACAATTACATTGGCTATACCACCACAAAATTGAGAAGATTGACATTGCACCTTTCCCACAAAATCTCCATCTGATCTCATTTAAACACTCATTGAGATCTCCCAGGACCTATCCATGATATGCTTATTGATAATAATATCAATAATATGCTTACTGTGCTTGGAACTTGACATACATACTCTATATGCATAAACTTTACACATGTTTATTTACAAGTAAAGCAAAATTAATTCTTGATAATGGCTAAAAGTATAGCTGAAAATGCTCAAAACTACAAAACCTTTGAACAATTCTTATATAATTTGAGTTCTGAAAAGAAAAAATTCTACAAACCCATGGAAAACTATATAAAAAACTTAATGATAATAATTTGTCTGTCATTCTTAATGAAATCTGTATAAAAGAGAGATTATTACCCAAATACACAATTTTGAAATATATATATATATATATAGTTGTCTGCAGACAGATCTGTTTCATTGTATCACAGCTCATCAGTACGGTTAGACATCCGATTGCATCTCGCCAGGATTGAAACCCGACCAAATTGACATCAGTCAGCAATTCTAACTTTAAGCTATGGGTGCTCAGTATATATATATATGAAATGATTTGTTTGAATTGTCAGTTGTTTATAACCAAGTTTTGTTAATCTTCGTTATATATATATATATATATATATATATATATGACTAGATGCCCAGTTTTTTTTTAAGCAGTATATTTATTTTCATCTTCTGGCCTGAATATTCAAATACTATTAAAGAAAAGTGCACCCTTTTAGTGCATCTTTTAGAAATTGCTCTGTTTACAGAAATGAGCAGTTATGAACTTTTGAGAATCTAAAAAAGAAGAATGATGTACTTAAAAAATACTATTTAACTTTGCTCAATCAGAATCACTCTTTGTGGCCGAGTCAGCTAAAAACTCAAAGTCTCAAGCAACTGCATTCACATTTTACAGTTTATTTAGTACAACACCTTTTTATTATTTTTAAATATTTGTCTGATTTTCTGTTCTCCATTGTGTTAGTTGATGTTATGTCTCTTAATGGAACTATTGTTATAACATGCCACTTATCTAACAATAACCTCATTAAAATACATATCATTAACAAACACATAATGTAGAAAGCCACAACACAAAACCAAACAAATCCTTAACAATAATACAAAGATGCTGTATTACATAAACTATACAAACTGATTATTCAAGACACTGAGCATAAAAAGCAACCAAACATCAATGAAATTATATCAGACCTCAAATCCAATATACTAAGTATATCATGTCACTCATCTAACAATATCTAAGATTTTGTATACATGTCCATTTAAAGCCTAATAATATATGCTTGAAATGTGAGTATTTTAATTTAGGCTACTAGAATATACCAGAGAGATTTTTATATTTGTATAACGACATTATTTGTACTTTTCTCTAAGCAGAATTATCAAAATTATTTGATTGCCAAAATTGGTTGCATGTCATTCCATTCAATTATCATATGTATTTGGACATGGTTAAGAGTTATTTGCATACTCAACAAACAATTGTCAGTTTCCAATAAACAATAACAAAACAGGGCAAAATATTACAAAGCAAACAATATATATTAGGTTATGACATATATTTGTTCATTTTTTTCTGATGTTCTGCAATCATTAACCTTACTATCTCATTTCTAGTGTTGAGTGCTGTCAAAAGCCCTGGAATCAGTTGAGATTCCTACAAAAGTGTTGACCTTACATGGCCTAGGAGGCTATTGTATTGGGAATTAGTAAAGGGGATTGTGAAGGATCCTCTCTGTGGGTGGCTTGGCTTGTTGGTGATTGAGTTGCACTCTTTCTGGTTTTGTGTGCCAGCAGCAAATTACCTCAGCAACCATGAGTTTTTGCCTACCTGGAGATTAATTCAGAATGTGCTATCTCTCAATGACATAGCCTTCAGAGGAGGCTGGGTGGATTTGCCCAACTGTCATCAGTGTGACTTTGGCTTAGAGGAAACAGCTTTGCATGCCTGTTCTGGGACTATGTTAGTGATTTGAGGGAATCGTGCAATAAAAATGCTATTCTCATCAGGATCTGGTTGGATTCTTTGGGCATCAGCTCAAGATGAAGATCAGAAATGATAGAAAGCTTTTGTTATTGACATATTTTAGCAAAAAGTGGGTAAAAGTAACAAGCTTGGTTTATGTGAAGAGGACCAGCTTTGATTTTCTTTTTAAGTCCCCTTGGATGCAACAGTGGAACCTTTCCCTGTTTAGTATAGACTCTCTTTGTTTACCTAGTAAATGTCATTCCCAGCCTGTTTCCAATTTTCACTTTTGTTTTGATCATGTTGAAATTCCCAACTTCCCCAGTTTGTTTTTTGGCCTTCTTTTTCATCTTGACTGTGTCAATTTTTCATTTTCCTATTTCCTTATTTATTTCATCCTCCCCTCTCTGTTAGTGAGTTCCTTGATTCTGGTTAAAGACAAAACACAGTGGCCACACTTATTTTTGTGGGGTGGATAGATCCTAATAAACTCTATTAATTTTAGTTTGAATGTTTTGTAATATTTTAGCTTTGTTTTGGGTTCATCCCCTCCCCACATATCATATCATTACATTTTTTAGAAAAAGAAGGACATTTGTACATAAAAAAATTTTTATATCATAGTTTTTTTTGTAGGTTCCCTGTGAATATGTGGTATTGTGGTATATGTAGGATTGAATGGTGATAGATGAATTTTTGTGGTGAATGAGTAAATTGTAATGAATGAATGGGTTGTGTATGTGATTAGCTAGGTTTAAGATAGAAAGTGTTGACCAGCCTCAAAATACTTGTGCCAAAATTGTATTTTATATACAATAAATAATCATTTCTATCAAGATTGGAAACCCCCAACTCAATCAAATGGATGAGTGTTTCATTTCCCTTCCACTTTTTCCCCTATATGGGATCAATAAATATAAACAAGATACATATATTTACAATTATTTTTGCATTTTTCTCTTTTTTGTTACGATTTTAATATCAAAAGCTCCTTTTTTAATAACGTTTTTATATTTAGTAATTTTTACAATTTATTTTTATATTTTTTAAAATTAAAAAAAAAATTTTCTTTTCTTGTTTTCAAAATATTCATTTATCACAAGAAGAGGTAAAAAAGAAATGTGAGAGAAAAAAAACTGGAAGAACAGAGCATTAAAAATTTATTTATTTTTCTCTACTAAGAGACTTTGTAAATAAATCAATGAGATTTTGGTCCAAGGGAATAGAATCCAACTTTATTGTACCATTTAGAATTTCATAAAATTGTGTTATTTTATATCTACATGTTTTGAATGTTGGTAGTAGACAGGGTTCTTAGTAAAAGCTATAGTACCTTGATTGTCACAATAGTGAGTGGTTTGCTCATTTTCATTTGAATGCATCATAGTCTTTGATAACTGAATCATGAATTTTGTTTCTTGTATTGTGGCTGCTAATGCCATGTATTCCACCTCAAATATTGTCAATGCTACTGTAGTTTGTTTTGTTTGACAAGAACTATTTGACAAAAATTGAAAACCATACCCTGTAATTATTACTGTGGTAAGCATTCAAATTTCCCCAGTCAGCATCACAAAAGCTTCTTAAACTTAAGGGTTTACTAGATTTATGAAACATTAAATAATGTGTTTTTTGGCCTTCTAAATAGTGTAAAATAGTTTTAATTGTGATAATTTTATTACAACATAACATATATCTGGATGAGCTGCAGTCATAATATAACATATCAGGCTATCACCTATTTCTCTAATAATTTGTAACAAGATATATTTACTCGGCAAATGATAGACTTTCATTTGTGGCAGTATTGTTTCTCTCCGATAATTTCATCGACAACGCATTCATTTACAGCTGGACAAGAATATACAAGTGGCTTTTCTTGGTGTTGAATTCATAAAGCTAATGTAGAGGTGGTTTTAAGCCAGTATCAAAAGACTTGCAGCCAACTTTGTTAATTAGCTTTTGTCAAACTGGTGTCCCTTTTTGGTATACTGATATCCATTTCACAGTTTACAATCTTGTATTCAAAATTTTACTAGAATTTTTTCTATATATCTTGTATGATTCTAAAAGAATTTTTCCCTGGAGAGAATGGAAGATGAGAGAATATCACCTCTCTTATCATGAATACTAAAAAAGGTCCATACAAAAACAAACAAGATTCAAAATGACTAAGTGAAATTTGTAAGGAACAAGCATTTATTACAAACCATTTATGATACAGATGAGGTGAAGATAAACAAATAAAGGCCAGGTTTTATTAACTATACCACCATTTTTATTTGTTGTTGACTCCATAAGATTGCATCTTTTAATGATATGTGAATGATTAACATTTCTGTCTTTTTTTCTATTTTGTGTCTTCAGTTTCCAGTAAATTTTACTCTTTTGACCTTTCTAGTTTCTTACATAAGCAGGATTTGATTTATTGCAAGTATGAAAATTGATTTTTTTACATTTAGTATCTAATTTCTTTCCCCTTTGTATGTAGGCATTACAAATTGTGCCAAAAATATGCATATGACTGAAATTAGGTTGTGATTTGCAGACATTTTGAAGGTAGTTTTTCTAGTTCTTTGATTACAACATCTATTCCTTATGTATACAGCTGTCATAATGTGATCATATGATATTTGGTAGTTTAGATTAAATTAGTAAGCATTTTTTGATTTCAAAAAGAGATTGTCAAAACCTTTTTGCAATGGCATTTTTTTAGGAGAATATGGTGCTATTTTATGTTTAATATATGATTATTGATTAGAAGTGTTTCAAAATTTTCAGGAGTAAATTCAGTATCTTTATCTCTTCTTAGGCATGTTACAAAGCCATACAGCCAAATATTTCTTTGTGATGAAAAACATGTAACCTTTTTGTTTAAGAAAGCTTTGGTCTTGGCATTCTAAAAGCCATTACAGTATTTTCACTGTTATTCTCTTCAATCAGTTTTCCAGTTTTTTTGAAGTTCTGTAATTCTACTTTATTCCCTGAATTTTACTATTTTGCCTTTCTGAGTAATAATGGTTGTGAAAGAGCTTTTAGGAACCTGAATATTATCAAGCTACTGCTTAACATTTCTGATGTTGTTTTTTTTATTTTCAACTCTAATATAATTCATAATACTTCCATCATTTACTTTTTGTAGGAAGGTTAATTCAGTAATTTTCATTTTCCCTTTTGATAAGTAGTGTTCTCTACAAATTTTTAGTGCTTTTCTGCCATTTCCAGGAGCTTCTCTCTTAAGAGACAGACTTTGGTCATCAAGAAATTGAATTAACTCAGCAAATGTGCTGGCATTTTTTTTTTTCACAGTACTCTTCATTGGGATGATCATATGGTGCAAAGATTGTTTCATGTAACCTTTGGATTCTCATGTATCCTTAAAATTTTACTCACCTTGATTCATATTTGATTTGTTACTATTAAAACAGTCTATCTTTGGGCCCATAACTCATAGAGTAATTGGCCATGGTTAAATATAATTAGTAAGAAAAAAGTCAACAAAGTTTCCAATAAACAATAATAAAAGAAAGAAAACAACAACAGAGCAAGATAATACTTAGCAATATATATATATATATATATATATATATATATATATATATTTTCATTTGTAAATGAGTTATTATGCAACCCTGGTTTCTACCTTTCGGTGTCTTCAGGGAACTTACTGTTTTTTTTTTAAATCTTACATAACAGGGATCTTTTATAAATGCACAATTTTCAAATTTAAAAGAAGTTAGAACATTTTCATCCATGATTGTATGGTCCTAATAGATATTTGTTGGTATGGTTACACTTGGTCATAATTTTTGTTCTTTCATTGAATAATTCATTTTTGTTTGGGAATAACATAATAGCTAACTTTTCTTCCTCGCACAGTCTACATATTTTGCCACCATTGTAAGGCTTAGTTGTTTTTATTATACTTCATGTTATGTCTGGGTCTTTTCAATATTTTAATTTCAATTTCCACACACAGCTAGCCAATTTTGTACAATATTTTGGATAAAAATGTTCTAACTTCTAAATTTGAAAATTGCACATTCATAAAAATCCCTGATACATGAGCATTAAAATGCTTGCGTAACAGTAAAATCAGTTATTATAAATCACTTGAAGACACCGAAAGGTAGAAACCTCGGTTGCATAATAATTCGTTTCAGTCTTCAGGCCATGTATGCTTGACAAATTGGTTGGTCGCATATGTAAATAGTCAAGCTACCAACACAGAGATTGTGTTAAAGCAGGAAACAAACAGTTGCCACTTGATGTTGATCTCAATATATGTCCGATATATATATATATATATATATATATATATATATATCGGATAATTATATATATATATATATATCGGATATATATATATATATATATATATATATATATATATAATTATTTTAAACATTATATTTATTAGTGGATACACATGTTTGAGTAGACATCTGTTTTTAAACAGAACTAATTTGCATTTATTGCTTTGTGTAGTCAATTGTCTTAATAAAGAAAATGTGTCTTTCAGCAGAATTTGAACCTGTATCCTTTTTGTGGAGGGAACCACCATGGTTGAGCAGTCTAGGCACACTGGGCTTCTAGACTGCTCAACCATGGAAACATATATTATACACTGATGAGTTTAAATATTATAACCCATGACATATGCCAAGAATGACAGCTACTTCATAAAAATTGTGCATGTAAGGGTCAACTTTGAGTACTTCATTTTGATGTGTTGAATGCTGAAGTTGTGGAAAAGAAGCAATATTCAATAAAGGCTAAATTGTTATTGCCTGGAAACTCAGTCAGAGCATTTCTAAAATGGCACAGCTTGTCAGGTACTCACATCCAATTGTAGTGATTAGCTATCAGCAATGTCTTGACGAGAGAAAATCGTCAGAGAATGTACTGGTTACCAAGACTTATTGACATCAGAAATAAAATACAAGCAAATAAAAAGGCAATGTAGCATAAATTGCAGATAGTTTTAGAGTTTGTAGAAGTTGCCTGAGTTGTTTTGTAGACACATAGAGTCTTAACACTTTATTAGCTGATGATCATAATATTTTGCCACATGGAAGAATATAATATATAGATATATCAGAACAATGTTAGGCAAATGAATAACAAAATGGAAAAAATTCTGTGTTACTTCTTTCTCAAGAAGAACTTCATCAGATTAAAGTAATGTTTTTATTGATAAAATTAAATGTATAGAAAGAGGAGGGGAAACATAAAAATGTAGGCATCAGTTATAAATATATACTGAGATGAAACACTGAAGATATGAGAATGATTAAATTTTTGATTAATTTTTTTTTCTGTTAGATGTGTCTGAACATGAAATCTATTTGATCTCATTCATTTTCTCTATGCTTTTGTTTTATCACTTTTGTCATTAAGTTTCCCACATAGTGATAGCAGAACATCTGTCAAGAAATGTGAAATTTTGTAACAAACTGGACATAAATTTTCCATGGATGATTTAGCAATCAAAGCACTTTCTATATATTTTTGCTTTAGTAAATTGCATTCTCTTTTAATTAAAGTAGCTATTTCTAAATCAAAATTATTGTTACTTATTTCGATGAGTGACTTATACATTCAGTGTGTTGTTTATAAAAGATTTATTTTGTGTTCATATAATCTTTTATTTAAATTCCTCAAGGTTTTTCTTACATATTTGGAATTTAAGCCTAAAATACTCAGAGATAATGACATAATTACTTAAGATACAATAAAATCATTTATACTGCCTTTTTGACAGTACTTACACTTAAACTATCAACTGATAAAAAATTAACAAGAGAAGAAAACATAATGTTGATAAATATAACTTTAGGTCAACAAAAACAGAAAGTAAAACTAAGACAAATGATCTTCAGTTTAAATAAATACTCAGATAGAATCCAATAATAATTTCACATTTTATTTTGTTGTTATGATGCGAATAGAAATTTACAAGATCATTCTTAGTTGATTTAAAATAGACACTTAGTTTATCATCAGTATGTTTTAACATGATATCAAGAAAATGTAATGTATTATTTGTTTTTGTTTCATAAGTAAATTCTATTGTACATTCAACTTTGTCTAGTTTATCTACAAGGTCTGATAATGTATTACAGGGATATACATTATATCATTACTATATCAGAAATATGTTGTTTAAGTAAAACACTACTTTTGTCCAATCAAGTCCTTCTAGAGGATGAAACATGTAACACAGAATTTTTCCACCTTTTTCATTCAATTACCTCATCACTATGTATATATGTTTATTTGTTCTTAATACAGACTGATACACATCTTTCTACAAAAGTCAAAATAGATTTCTTAGGACTACTTTTTCATCTAGATTACCAGGACAAAAATTGGTTTTCACTTTCAAGACTATTTGAAGTTGCAAGGAAATAAAATACCACAAACTGATAAAAATTACAGCATGCATCATAAAAATTGTCAATTGCGAGCATAAACATACCTTCAAATTATAAATAATGAAAGTTTCTTTAACACAATCAAAAATCAATGATTACTGGAAGATAGTGACCTTTCAATCTAGCATCAGCATTCCTAGAAAATGGAAAATGTATAGAAAATTATCCTAGGTAACTAATAAAAAAAAGTACAAATGAGTGAAGATTGTTTATAGTGAATCCCTTAACTTATTGGAACTTTCAGCTGAATGTTTTTGACAAAAGTCAACTTTATTTAAATTGGTAATTTCTTTTACAAAGAAAAATATTTTGTCTGAAAGATGGATTATAATTCAGACACAATTACTGTGTAACTTTTTAAATTATTTCCTTATTTATCAAGAAAATACCTCACTAACTGCTTCAGTCTCTGGATAATTCTGTGTATCATATAAATAACACAATGGCCAGGTAACACAGATAACACAACGGCCAATCATGATAACCAAATGTAACATTATAATTGATAGATGGATGTGTTCTGATTAAAAGTTCAACAATATTCTGGGTAAGAAACTCCTTCACTTACATTAAATTTAGATGATCTAAAGGAGTCCTAAATTTAGGGTTGAAATGTCACAAGCTTGAGCTAGGAACATGTCATATAAGACTAAAGTTGACAGATTCCTGAGATTGACTGAAGTCTTAAAACAGTGAGGAAGAAAACTGGAATAAATTAACAAGATTTTAAGAAACCATAGTTTATTTAGCTGTTGATTATATAGATGTTTCAACTGGCATCTTCCTCTCCCTGATTATAATGATTGACAGTTTTGTATAATGGTCTTGCAGCTTTAGCAGATGCCCTCATTCTCTTCTCTCAGGTGACTTTAGTCAAATCTTCTAAAGTGCACTGTGCACTCATATATATAGAAACCAATCTACAAACAACAACAGCCTATTGACTTTAACTAGTGTTTTTCAAGGCCCATCATCAAAAATTATTCTACCTCAGAAATCACACCAATTCAAATTATGTTTTTATTATAAATAGCCTAATTTCATGGTAGTATCTGCTATTTAGTACAGGGTCTTAACTACTTAATGGTCAGAGCATAATTTTCCTCCAAAATGCTGATAAATTTTATGAAGAAACAGTGAATCAAAGATCTTCTGAAATCTGTCAGATTTTCATCTGTTTGAGCCCATGAGAAGGCATTGATAGAACAATATTTCTATCAATGAAAGCATTTGGATAAATAAGGCAAAATTTGCAATTTTACTTTCTGTTAAATCATTAAAGAAAAGCAGATCTATAGAAAAAAATTAAAAAATGATGAAAAAGAAAATAGGGAGAAAGGGAAAAGCAAGCAAAAGAAAATATAAGGAAAGAGAAAGAAGAAAAATTTTGTTTTAATATAAGCATAACAGAATATCATCAGAACCTATATTTCACTTGTTAAGGGCATTGATTCAATAAATGTGAAATGAAATTAAAAGAAAATGTCTTATTATTTAAACATTTTCATAAAAATTCAAATTTCTTTAAAAATTTGAAGAATTGTAACAAAAAGAAAATCTTAAAAAATATCATTAAAAAACAAAAAAGAAATAGGTTTCAAACAGATGAAAACTTTAAAGGAGGAAGAAAAATAAAGGTTATTCAATTTGCTGTAATTTTATTAAATTAGTCACAGTGTTAAACTGCTTATTCCTGAATACAAAGATGATGATGATAATGATTGTAATAGTAGTAGCAATATGTATGCATTATTATACACAGATTTACTTGAAATGGAGTTTTCATCTTGGCTGTTATAGTCACAATATTTATTCTGTTGTACTCTCCCAGTATTTTCCAAGTGCCATAGTTGATAACCTCTTTTTGAAACATACTCTTTATTCAAAACATAGATTGTCCATTGTTTATAGGTGATTTGGTTCGAAATTCCCAGATTATCAAAGGACACTTGAAAAAGACTGGTGAATACAACAATCGACATCAATTCAAATAAATCGGTGTAGAATAATATTAATCCTAACTTCAGAAATTTAAATAGAAATTATTTGTAAGTAGCTTCATGTTAAAAGTTTTTGATGGCCTTCACTGGAAATAATAATAATAATAATAATAATAATAATAATAATAATATGGATGACTTAAAGTTATATGCTAAGAATGATAATGAGCTGGAAGGTCTTCTGCAAACTGTAAAATGCTTCAGCGAAGACATTGGAATGAAATTTAATTTGAATAAATGTGCTAAAGCTACAGTTTTACGTGGATCAATACAAGAAACATCCTCAATTAGCCTAGACCCTGCTGTAACAATAAAAGAATTGAAACCAGAAGAAGCTTATAAATACCTAGGTGTAAATGAGAGCGAAAACATTCACCATAAAAAAATGAAAGAAATAGTACGTAAAGAGTACTATAGAAGGCTACGAATGATATTAAAAACTGAATTAAATTCACAGAATAGAGTTATGGCCATTAATAGCCTTGCAATCCCAGTTGTCCAATATAGCTTCAACATCTTAAACTGGACTCTAAACGACATCAGGCGAATGGATGCTAAAACAAGAAAGCTTCTTTCTAAGCATAGGATGCATCACCCAAAGGCTGATGTAGACCGTCTATACATACCCCATAAAGAAGGTGGAAGGGGTCTTATTCAGCTGGAATTGTCATACAAGACAACAACTATTGGCTTACTAACATACATAGAAACAACAAAGGATTGGATGATACAATTAGTAAGGCAACATGAAGAAAGAAAGAAAAAATATTCAATAATAAAAGAAGGCAGTAAATACAAACAAGAATTACAGTTAGTAGATTCTGTAGAAAAGCAAAACAGTAGCCAAGAACCAACTATTGCGGCAAAAAATATGAAAATGAAAGCCAAAGATAAAGCTCTTGAAAAGATGAAACAGCGCTGGCAAGACAAACCTCTGCATGGCCAATATCCAGTACGTGCCAATAAATCCAATGTTGACAAAGTTAATACTCATCGATGGTTACGTGCATCTGGATTAAAGTCTGAAACTGAAGGATTTATACTTGCAGCACAAGACCAAAGTCTTTTCACGAGAAACTTTCAGGCAAATATTATGCATAACAATATGGATCCAAAATGCAGGTTTTGTGATAAACACCAAGAAACAATAGACCACCTAATCTCAGGCTGTTCTGTGCTTGCCCCAAACGAATATAAAAATCGCCACGATAGAGTTGGGCAATATTTACATTGGGCAATGTGCAAACATTATGGAAAAGCTGTAAACAAACACTGGTATGAACATCATCCAGCACCGGTTACAGAAATAGAAGATGTAACCATTCTGTGGGATTACACCATCTACACAGACAGAAAAATTGAAGCAAACAGGCCAGACATTATTGTTAAAAACCAGAAGGAGAAAACTTGTCTATTAATTGATATGGCTTGTCCAGCGGATTGTAACATAGCAATCAAGGAATTTGAAAAACTGTCAAAATATAAAGACCTGGAAATTGAAATAGAAAAAATGTGGAAATTGAAAACAAGAGTTGTGCCAGTGATAGTAGGTGCACTTGGAATGATAAAAAATGGAACAAAACAACACATTGAAAGAATCCCTGGAAACCCCAGCTTAAGAGATATACAAAAAATTGTCTTATTAAGTACAGCCCACACACTAAGGAAAACGTTATCTATGTAATGCTGGGGATGATAGGGAAGACAGAAAAACATGAAATGGAGTCATAACAACACGCCACTACCTGCCTTAGGTCTCCCCGCAGACTCGGTTGGTAGTGAGACCAAAGCAGAAATCGAAATATGATGAAAAATGACATAATAATTCACTAAAAACTTTCAGGCAAATATTATGCATAATAATATGGATCCAAAATGCAGGTTTTGTGATAAACACCAAGAAACAATAGACCACCTAATCTCAGGCTGTTCTGTGCTTGCTCCAAATGAATATAAAAATCGCTACGATAGAGTTGGGCAATATTTACATTGGGCAATGTGCAAACATTATGGAAAATCTGTAAACAAACACTGGTATGAACATCACCCAGCACCGGTTACAGAAATAGAAGATGTAACCATTCTATGGGATTACACCATCTACACAGACAGAAAAATTGAAGCAAAGAGGCCAGACATTGTTAAAAACCAGAAGGAGAAAACTTGTCTATTAATTGATATGGTTTGTCCAGCGGATTGTAACATAGCAATCAAGGAATTTGAAAAACTGTCAAAATATAAGGACCTGGAAATTGAAATAGAAAAAATGTGGAAATTGAAAACAAGAGTTGTGCCAGTGATAGTAAGTGCACTTGGAATGATAAAAAATGGAACAAAACAACACATTGAAAGAATCCCTGGAAACCCCAGCTTAAGAGATATACAAAAAATTGTCTTATTAAGTACAGCCCACACACTAAGGAAAACTTTATCTATGTAATGCTAGGGATGATAGGGAAGATAGAAAAACATGAAATGGAGTCATAACAACACGCCACGACCTGCCTTAGGTATCCCCGCAGACTTGGTTGGTAGTGAGACCAAAGCAGAAATCGAAATATGATGAAAAATGACATAATAATAATAATAATGATGATTTTTTTCTGTTTCCTCAGTTATCTAATTCTTTTCAGTGGATTTTATTGTGCTCTATTGTATGACTGGTGGGATATATTGGAGGCAATTATTATCTTAATATTCCAAAGTTTTTGCAGTTTTCAAATAAGGTTTTGATATTTCCCTATTTTCTCAAGTTTCTTTCAAATTTACTCTGTGATCTCTGTGTGAATTATTATGAATTTAAAATAACAATAAAAAATACTTGATAGGAATCACTCACATGACAGCAAGTCTCCTTTTTGCTGGTTTCAATAATGCTGCTATTTGAAATAATTTTCTCCCTTAGTTTTCCAATTCTCCTAGTCTTCAGGGTCATTCCAAATTCTCTAGTATTTATGGGTGCTATCAATAACTTTATTTCCAAGTTTTCTTAGTTCTCTAGCAACATCTTATATTTACCTAGCTTTTCACTCTCTTTCTGTCATCAACTCAAACACTTATATTCATATTATGCTAGATACTTTTGTCTTTGTTTATGATAACTAGATTCTGTCTCTGAACTGATTTGATTTCCAAAATCCCAAAGAATTTTGCTTCTCATATTGTTGGTTTTCAGTTCAAGCTGTTAGCACAATTCCCAGGGGATCACCATACCTACCAATTCATGTTTATTTTTGTATTAGTACAGAGCTAATTAGCTTCTGTTTCCCATCATTTTTTAATTAGTACTTCTTTTCCCTCAGCAAAAATTGAAACAACTCTTTGAATATTATTGGCTCATCACAAAATTACAGAAAGCAACTTGTTAGTTATTAATTATGTGATTTAAATTAATCTTTAACTTGACAGAAAAAAAACAGCTTTTAAATGAATAATTGATGATACACACTTTGTGACTTTGTTGTCTCATGTCTATTTGAGCTTTCATATATTTTGTTATAAGACACTAAATCTGAACAGTTATTGAGGCAATTATTTCCCGTTTTAGATATCCTTTACATAACCATTTACAAATCAATCTGTCATCATTTTTCTTTTTTGTTTCCTAAGTTTGTCATAGAGATATTTTTGGCTTATTTTTTATTTTTAATTTTTCAGTTTTCTGTTTTATCATTTATTGTTCTTTTGTCAATTTTGTTGCAGTTTCTAGCTATCACAGATTAGAATGCCATTTGTCATTCAATATGCTTTATGCATATTTATTAATTTTCTAGTTGTCTGATCCAAAAGCTTTTTATTCATTCTTTTTTTCAAAAATCTTCCTTATGCTTTCTTTACATTTTATTTTATTCTTCAGTAGTGAATTTAATTCCAGTATTGCAAGATATTAGTTTTGTATTCAATACCCTATTACTTTGTTTTTTTTTTTTGTCACTTAATTTGTGTAACAATTTTGCTATTCAAGGGTATTTTCGACTAATGATAAATAGCATCACGGTTCAATTATTTCCATTAGTTTTGTCTTGTAGAAGATTTAAATTTCTGTCTTCGAGAGATTGAATTCTTAACGGTTTGGAGGTTTACCCAAAGCAACATAACTCGACTATATTCTGTAAAACGGTTTAATTTCTATTTTTGTCTTCAGAAATTGACCAAATCAACTTTACAGTGTTAGCTGCTTGTGGTAAGTCAACCGGGATTCAGTCCATTTTTCAGTCTGTTTTTGTGAAATTTCTTGGAAATTATTTTATTTATTTATTTTTTTTTTTTTTCGTCTTTTGGCCGTCTTTGTTTTTTTTTTTTTGTCACTTAATTTGTGTAAATAATTTTGCTATTCACAGTATTTTCGACTAATGATAAATAGCATCACGGTTCAATTATTTCCATTAGTTTTGTCTTGTAGAAGATTTAAATTTCGGTCTTCGAGAGATTGAATTTTAACGGTTTGGTAAGCGAACGCAAGCAACATAACTGACTATATTCTGTAAAAACGGTTTAATTTCTATTTTTGTCTTCAGAAATTGAATTAAATCAACTTACAGTGTTAGCTGCTTGTGGTAAGTCAACCGGGATTCAGTCCATTTTTCAGTCGTTTTTGTGAAATTTCTTGGAATTATTTTATTTATTTATTTATTTTTTTTTTTTTTTTTTTCGTCTTTTGGCCGTCTTTGTTTTTTTTTTTTGTCACTTAATTTGTGTAAATAATTTTGCTATTCATATTTTTCGACTAATGATAAATAGCATCACGGTTCAATTATTTCCATTAGTTTTGTCTTGTAGAAGATTTAAATTTCTGTCTTCGAGAGATTGAATTTTAACGGTTTGGTAAGCGAACGCAAGCAACATAACTCGACTATATTCTGTAAAAAACGGTTTAATTTATTTTTGTCTTCAGAAATTGAATTAAATCAACTTTTACAGTGTTAGCTGCTTGTAAGTCAACCGGGATTCAGTCCATTTTTCAGTCTGTTTTTGTGAAATTTCTTGGAAATTATTTTATTTATTTATTTTTTTTTTTTTCGTCTTTTGGCCGTCTTTGTTTTTTTTTTTTGTCACTTAATTTGTGTAAATAATTTTGCTAATTCAGTGGTATTTTCGACTAATGATAAATAGCATCACGGTTCAATTATTTCCATTAGTTTTGTCTTGTAGAAGATTGAATTTCTGTTCCCGAGAGATTGAATTCTTAACGGTTTGGTAGCTTTGAACGCAAGCAACATAACTCGACTATATTCTGTAAAAAACGGGTTTAATTTCTATTTTTGTCTTCAGAAATTGAATTAAATCAACTTTACAGTGTTAGCTGCTTGTGGTAAGTCAACCGGGATTCAGTCCATTTTTCAGTCTGTTTTTGTGAAATTTTTGAAATTATTTTATTTATTTATTTTTTTTTTCGTCTTTTGGCCGTCTTTGTTTTTTTTTTTTTGTCACTTAATTTGTGTAAATAATTTTGCTATTCAAGGGTATTTTCGACTAATGATAAATAGCATCACGGTTCAATTATTTCCATTAGTTTTGTCTTGTAGAAGATTTAAATTTCTGTCTTCGAGAGATTGAATTTCCTTAACGGTTTGGTAAGCGAACGCAAGCAACATAACTCGACCATATTCTGTAAAACGGTTTAATTTCTATTTTGTCTTCAGAAATTGAATTAAATCAACTTTACAGTGTTAGCTGCTTGTGGTAAGTCAACCGGGATTCAGCCCATTTTTCAGTCTGTTTTTGTGAAATTTCTTTGGAAATTATTTTATTTATTTATTTTTTTTTTTTTCGTCTTTTGGCTGTCTTTGTTTTTTTTTTTGTCACTGAATAAAATACCTTTTGCTATTCAAGGGTATTTTCGACTAATGATAAATAGCATCACGGTTCAATTATTTCCATTAGTTTTTGTCTTGTAGAAGATTTAAATTTCTTGTCTTCGAGAGATTGAATTCTTAACGGTTTGTAGCGCGAACGCAAGCAACATAACTCGACTATATTCTGTAAAAACGTTTAATTTCTATTTTTGTCTTCAGAAATTGAATTAAATCAACTTTACAGTGTTAGCTGCTTGTGGTAAGTCAACCGGGATTCAGTCCATTTTTCAGTCTGTTTTTGTGAAATTTCTTGGAAATTATTTTATTTATTTATTTTTTTTTTTTTTCGTCTTTTTTGGCCGTCTTTGTTTTTTTTTTTTTGTCACTTAATTTGTGTAAATAATTTTGCTATTCAAGGGTATTTTCGACTAATGATAAATAGCATCACGGTTCAATTATTTCCATTAGTTTTGTCTTGTAGAAGATTTAAATTTCTGTCTTCGAGAGATTGAATTCTTAACGGTTTGGTAAGCGAACGCAAGCAACATAACTCGACTATATTCTGTAAAAAAACGGTTTAATTTCTATTTTTGTCTTCAGAAATTGGAATTAAATCAACTTTACAGTGTTAGCTGCTTGTGGTAAGTCAACCGGGATTCAGTCCATTTTTCAGTCTGTTTTTGTGAAATTTCTTGGAAATTATTTTATTTATTTATTTTTTTTTTTTTTTCGTCTTTTGGCCGTCTTTGTTTTTTTTTTTTGTCACTTAATTTGTGTAAATAATTTTGCTATTCAAGGGTATTTTCGACTAATGATAAATAGCATCACGGTTCAATTATTTCCATTAGTTTTATCTTGGTAGAAGATTTAAATTTCTGTTCCTCGAGAGATTGAATTCTTAACGGTTTGGTAAGTGAACGCAAGCAACATAACTCGACTATATTCTGTAAAAAACGGTTTAATTTCTATTTTTGTCTTCAGAAATTGAATTAAATCAACTTACAGTGTTAGCTGCTTGTGGTAAGTCAACCGGGATTCAGTCCATTTTTCAGTCTGTTTTTGTGAAATTTCTTGGAAATTATTTTATTTATTTATTTTTTTTTCGTCTTCTTTGGCCGTCTTTGTTTTTTTTTTCGTCACTTAATTTGTGTAAATAATTTTGCTATTCAAGGGTATTTTCGACTTTTACTAAGTTAAAACTTTGTAAGCCTCAGTCACTTTTTCCTTGTTTTTTTTTTTTTTTTTTTAATTGGAGTAGATAGTTTCTACTATCGCCCGGTCTCACACTCCACCCCCTTCTTTTGAATGAGTTTAGAGGTGATCACCTTGTTTCTTGTTTAGGAAGGGGTTCCCGGTTCATCCCCTTTCTCTGGTCTTGGTGTTAGTTCAGCTGGAAGCTCTTTGCAGTTACGGAGTATGGTGGCAAAGTCTTTACATTCTGAGGGTACCGGGTTGGCAGTTTCCTGGTTGCTGCTTCCGACTGGTAGTTAGGAGCCCGAACTCTTGCGTAGCGTCTTGAGAGGCCGCTCTGATCAACAGTTGAATAATACCGGGGTTCTTGTAGTGCCATATCGCGCATGGACGGGCGTCCCTGCATGAACGTTCGGTGGGCAACCCCGAGGCCACATTATGTTGTAGGCCGCGCCAGTCTCCATCCTTCACAAGTTGCAAATGATTGACCGACTGATTCTATTCTAAGACCACTCCTTTAACTGAATTACTATGGAAAAAAGCAAACATAATAACAAAACTAAACCAGCTCATTTGAAAACGCCCAAACCTGTCTGCATCTCTTTCACTAACATACGCGGCATCCGCACCAACTTCCCCAGCGTAGATTCTTTCCTCCATAATAACTCACCTGATATATTAGCCCTATGTGAAACTAATCTTAACCCTTCTATCCCCTCATCTGAGTTCTGCGTTCCTGGCTACCTTCCCCTCTTCAGGAAGGACTCCAATGTTCATATGCATGGGCTTGGTGTCTATGTCAGCGAACACCTTCCCTTAGCTAGGGTGTCATCTTTTGAATCCCCAGATCATTCTTTCATGTGCTTCCGCCTCTCACTTCTCAGCTCGATTAGCTATCTCTTCTTTCTGTACCGCTCTCCTTCCTCCCCTGATTGTTCGTTACTTGACATCATTTCTGACAATATTGACAAAGCCATTTCTACCCATCCCTCTGCCCATGTATTCGTGTTTGGTGACTTTAACGCCCACCACACCAAGTGGCTGAAGAACGCTGTCACTGACCCTGCTGGTGTCCACACCATGAACTTTTCAATCACCCAATCCCTTACGCAAGTAGTGGACTTCCCCACGCGTTTCTCCGACAACCCTAACGGAAGGAACTCACTTCTAGACCTCTGCTTCACTTCCATCCCAGACTCTTGCACTACCAGACAACTCTGCCCACTTGGAAACTCTGACCACACTGTAGTGTCCGTCAATATTTCACTCCACTCCCGCCCGACCCATGAAACACAGACAAGTAGAATATCATACTGCTATCAAAGAGCAGACTGGGATTCGTTCCGAGACTTCCTCTGTGACATCCCTTGGAACAACGTCTTTAGTCTTCCCATCGAAGAATGTGCATCCGAGGTCTCCTCCTGGGTTAAGGCTGGCATTGATGCCTTCATCCCTGCTAGGAAATTCCAGCTTAAATCTCATTCGTCTCCATGGTTCTCACCCGCTTGTTCGGCTGCCATTGCCCACCGGAATCATTTCTTCCGACTTTATCGTAACTATGCGTCGGAACAAAACAGGCGCCTTTTCACTTCAGCTCGTAATAAGTGTAAAAGGGTACTTAACGAAGCTAAGATGTTGTTTGCTGCCAGAATGAAGCAACGCATAGCATGCTCTAAATTCGGCTCTAAAGACTACTGGCGACTCTGTAAAAGAGTACTTAACAAGAGCAAGTCCACAATACCCCCGCTAATCAACAAATTTGAGGTCCTCACCTCCCCAGCAGATAAGGCTGAATGTTTTGCCCGCAGATTCTCGAACAATTCGAGTCTGGACTCGTCTGGAGTTTTTACACCCGACTTCTCACCTAGAACCGAGGCACAACTGAATGATGTCCACATTACACCTTCGCTTGTCTCTAAGATAATCTTAAAACTTGACCCTCACAAAGCGAGCGGTGGTGACGGAATCCCAACCATAGTCTTAAAGAAATGTGCCCCTGAACTCTCCTCTATCCTTTCTAAGCTCTACAACCTCTGCCTATCTGCTTCCTGCTTTCCTGCCTGTTGGAAATCTTCCTCTATAGTTCCTATATTTAAAAACACTGGAGAACCCTCTGACCCTGCAAATTACCGCCCTATCAGCCTTCTTCCGATCTTTGGCAAAGTGTTCGAAGCCATTATCAACGCCGAGGTGGTTCAGCATCTCACAGCACACAGGCTCCTCTCGGACAAGCAATATGGTTTCCGCTTCACCAGGTCTACTGCTGATATGCTAACGACCATCACCGAGTACATATACCAGGCACTCGACAGGAATGGCGAAGCTCGAACCGTTGCATTGGATATATCTAAGGCGTTCGACAGAGTTTGGCATGCTGGCCTTCTATGTAAACTGCGGAGCTATGGTATAACTGGACATTTGTTTGAACTAATCCAGTCATTCCTCTCTAACCGCACAATGAAAGTGGTATTAAACGGACATGCCTCTCAGAACTACCATACAAACGCAGGTGTCCCCCAAGGCTCCATCTTAGGTCCTACACTCTTCCTGATATATATTAATGATCTGCCTGATTCCATAAGAACCCAAATAGGTTTGTACGCCGATGACACCACAGTTTACTCTCGCCTCCAACAAAAATCTGGTGTAGGCGTCAAAGCTAAACTCGCAGCCGAGATTGAAAAAGACCTCCAATCCATATTGGACTGGGGTAAGAAGTGGCTAGTAAATTTTAATGCTTCTAAAACGAAGCTACTGTCAATTAACCATCATCGACAATCTCACCTACCTCCCATTAGCATGGACCAGGCTTGCCTCCCAGAGAGTAAAACACTACGCCTCCTTGGTCTCACACTTTCAGCGGACCTCAAATGGAATGACTATATCGAATCCATTGCTAAATCCGTTGCTATGAAAGTCGGTTCTCTGTGTAGGGCCCGGAAGTTTTTTCCGTCTAAATCTATCCTGCACATTTACAAATCTACCATCCGCCCGTGCATTGAATACTGCTGCCATATCTGGTCGGGTGCCCCTGCTGTTCTCCTCGGGCTTCTCGATAAGGTTCAGAGGAGGGTCTGTAATGTGATAGATACCGACTTGGCAGACCGCCTGCAGTCTCTCTCCCACCGGCGAGACGTGGCTTCGCTGTGTCTCTTCTATAAATACTTTCACGGCTTCTGCTCCGATGAACTTAGATCACTGGTGCCCCCTAAATACGAATTTGCACGAGATACTAGATTAGCAACTAGATCCCACCCTTTTACAGTGAAATCGATAAAATGCAGCCGTAACTTCTACTCCAACAGTTTCTTTCCTCGCACTTCCCGACTGTGGAATTCTCTTCCAAACGATTGCTTCCCCGACGGCTACAATCTTCAGGAGTTTAAATGTAAGGTCAATAGACACCTCCTAACACACTAACCTGCTCCCATTCTATCAAACACTCTTCCCATCTGCCCGACACTCATCCTCGCTATCCTTACTCATCTATTACCTTTCTCCTGACATTCCCTATGTCTATCCACTCCTTCTCTTTACCTTCCCCTATGTAGCCCCATGCGCAATAGTGGCAGTGGAATGCCTTGCTTGGGGTGAGATGATTAAAAAAAAAAAAAAAAAAAACTTTATGGTTTCCTTGTACAATTCCTTCCATAAATTCCACTGTCTTTCTTTGGGCATCATTAACATTAAATATCCTTAAAATTTAAAATTTTATTCCAATGTTTCAGCTAATAATTATTATGTTTAGATTAATAATTCCAGTTCTGTTACATTTTAAGCAAATAAATTTGAATTGTCAAAGTACATTAGATAGCTGCATTCAAACATCAATTTTCATTTTTCGACATGAGTAATAAGGATATTGAATCTTGAAAAATCATTGCCATTATTACTTTTCTTTAATAATATTATCATTTCTTATCTTTCTCACTATTATTATTATTTATCTATTATGAAAAAATATTTGCTGTTATTTTACTCAATTGTTTTTTTAGTTTTAAGTTTCATGATTCTTTTGCTAAACATAACCTTTTAGACCAATTATTGATCCTTGAGTCTGAAAATGTCTATTTTTATTTATTTTTTTTTTTGTAATTTGAAAATTATTTCTCAGATGTGAGTCATTGGTGAGTTGGTGTATGTAATGAATGGTGAATACAAATGCTTCCCATATCGTTTGGGAAAGAGAACAAAAATGAAGAAATATGAAATGAGAGAAAAAAGCAAACAAAGAGAAAGACAAACAAGAAAGAAAGCATGAAAGTTGTAAAAACAAAATTATGGAAAATGTTGACAGGAATGAGAAATGAAAACGAATAAGAAACAGAAAAAGAGAATACAGAAGTAAAGAAAGGAAGAAAAAGAATTATGAGAGGTAAAGAATGAAAGAATCAATAAAAGAAAGAAAAAGAAAAAACAGAAAAAGAAGGCTACAAATTGACATGTTTATTCTTGAGTCTAGAAGGAAAGCAGCTTTGTCAGTTCAAGAAAAAAATAATTTCATGATTATTGCCTTCCTTTCTTCAACTAAAAGCATTTTATCTTATTATATATATATATATATATATATATATATATATATATATAATTAATCTTCCAATGGATGTTGCAGAAAATGTATTATGTTTCTTGTGCCTTGCTGAACCATAAAAATGAGACAAAAAGAATGAAATAGTTTGGAAATCCCAAAAATACAGGCTCAAAGAAGAGATTGAATATCAGAAAAGAAAACAAATAAAAATCAAATAAATTACTTAAAATAAATAAAATGAAGATGACCACTGAAATTATCTTCTTCAATTTCTCTTTTTGCCGTTATGATTGTTTTCATTAATGAAAATAATATAACAGCTGAATTTACCATTTGCACAGAGGATGGCAGTGCATCTATTTGATGTGCTACACTTCAAAATCCACTGACATTGAAAGGTAATACAAAAATACATGAATAAATAAATAAGAGTTAAACACATGAAAGCCCAAACAGAAACTAAAAAAAAACTGAAAATGCCCGTTATCTATTGTAAGATTTTTCGTAAGCCTGAGTTACCTTTAGACCCCAAACCTCACAATATCATTATTATTCACCTTATGTACAAAGGCTCATTTTTTCTTATTCTTTTTTTTCCTCTCTTTCTTGTCTTTAATTCACTTATTTTTCCTATTACTGTTGTCCTGTATTTTATATTTTTTATGTAATAGCATTTATAGATCATTGTTGAAGCTTGTGTCCATTTTCTTTTCCTAATATTATGCTTCATGAATGATTTTACTCACTGTATCTGCCCAAACATTCTGGCAACCCAATAACAGTTCCAGATAAATGGCAAAGATTCTATTTATTCTGAGACCTCTTCTCTACCAAATATTACATTTCTTTTTTCTTTTTTCTGCATTTGACTTTGTATTTCTTTATTCTTTGCTTTTTTCTTTTCTTTTTCATTAATCACACTTTTGTATTTCTTTCATTCATTATTTTGTTTTCTTATGCTTTCTTCTTAATTTTTTTCTTCTTGTCTTCTTTCTCATCTGCATTTTTCCTCTTTTTCTTTCTTTTTTAATTTTTTGTTTAATTTTTCTCTTGCTTTTTTGTGACCACTCCACATTTTTCTTTCTCTTTTTATTCTTTTTTCTTTCTTTTCACTCTTTCTTTACAGTTGCACATATTTTTACTCTTTCATAATACTTTATTTCTATTTTTTCTCTTTTATCCTTATGCTCATATTTTCCCTTCTTTTTACTGACTTTATTTAGAGTTTCAATTATTTCTTTCTTTCTTTGAATATCTAAAACCCATGTTCACTAAATGACATCTTTGCATCTGATTTTCATTAGTAACTTACATTTTACCCTTTTAGAATCTGCATTTATGATGTAGACACACAAATTTTATGATCCAAAGCACATCACATGATCATTCCTATATGATGTGGTTTGCATTAGGTGTAACGCTCATCTAAAAGTGCCAAGTCTGTAAGCTGACATTCAACTTCACTATTCCTTTCAATACTGGCACCTTATTCCACTATTTTCTGCCTTCCTCTTTTTACTAACTTGCCTACTTTAGACTTTCTCAGCTGTCATAGACAAATGATATCAATGCATCATTGTTGATGTTATACATGAGCAAATCATTGAGCCAGCAGTGTCAAGAAAAAACAGAAAAGAACATGCAGATAAAACCAAACTTGAAAATGACAGTTTTAAGCACATGCTTCTATGGGGAAAGCCCTCCAATCTTGTCCCATTATGTCTCTGAGTCACTTTGGCCTTGGGATGTTATCAAATAGCTTCGAAACTCTTTTTCTTTTTTTCAATAAAAGTGTGTGTGTGTGTGTGTGTGTATGTGTGTGTGTGTGCGTGCGTGCGTGCGTGCGTGTGTGTGTGTGCATTTGTTTTAGCATGCATGTTTGTGTGCAGATGAGAAAGAGGTCAGAAATTCATGACCAGAACTGAAGTCTGCAGAGAATACCAGAATCATAGTTCCATCAATTTTAGATTTTTCTTCCATCACCAACACTCTTCATTCATTCTAAAAGCAGAGTTCTAAATTTGTACAAGCTCTAAATAAAATGAATTAAAAAGGTGTATCTTTAAAAATGATGAGTAGCTGATAACTCATTTCATTTTTATTCCTCTTCAGGAAGGTATTTCAAACAGATTCACTCATGTGAATTATTTGGATTAAATTGAAGTAGATGGAACTGTTCAGAATGATTGCAAGAAACATTCTGAAAAACTGCAGATATTGATGAACTTTGCAAACCAAGAAACAGAACATATCACCAGATATGTTGTGCAGGCATGCAATAAATTTTTAAGAGTATTATGTTTGATTGATTATATCATAAATATTATAGATATGCCATTTATGGTCAGGTGCCCCTGCCGTTCTCCTCAGTGTTCTTGACAAGCTCCAAAGGAGAGTCTGTAATGTGATAGGTACTGATCTGGCAACTCGACTGCAGCCACTTTCCCATCGTCGAAATGTGGCCTCCCTCTGTCTCTTCTATAAATATTTTCATGGCTTCTGCTCGGATGAGCTTAAGTCACTGATGCCTCCTCAACAGGTGTTTACCCGTGCAACCAGACTGGCAACTGGGTCCCACCCATTCACAGTCAGGTTAGCCAAATGCAGACGACAATTCTACTCCTGCAGCTTCCTCTCTCGCACTTCCTGCCTGTGGAACTCACTCCCGTATTCTTGCTTTCCTGACGGCTACAACCTCCAGAAATTTAAATGCAAACTAACCACTACTAACCACTGGCCTCTAGCTCTCTCCCCTCCCCTGTATAACCTTCCCTTTCTCTCCTCCTATGTATCTGTCATCGCACCTTCTTTCTCAGCTTTCTATTGTTCCTTTCTAACTAGCTTGTACTCCTCAATCTTTTCTAATTAATCTTTTTACATTTATGTAACCCCCTGCACATCAGTGGCGTTTCCGCCTTGCTCGGGGTGAAATGATTAAAAAAAAAAAAAGATATATAGTAGAAAACAAGATATTTTAAAAAGTTGCTAAATTCAAAATACATGTCTGCTATGTAGATGATATTTTTTATTATAGGTGAAAACAAAATAGAAATTAGTAATCTCAAAACTACATTTAAAAAAAACTGTCCTTGACTTTACTTATGAACTTAGTAAAAAGAAAACTCCCATTCTTAGACATTCTTGTAGAATTCATTAGTAATACATTGTTATATAAAAATAAAAAACACTCTTACTACCTTAATTTTATGAGTGAATGCCCAATCAGATATAAGATAGGTGCTATAAAAAAAATTTGCTTGCAAATTTTGACTTCAAGCTTAGTCTAAAATATCCTAAAAACTTTGGATACAAATCCCATATTTTACAGTAAACAGCAGAAAATCAAAAAAGTAGAAAATGCACACATATAAAATCAAATCAGAATCACTCAAAACAAATTTTTGGTACAAAAATAAGATCCAAAATAAAGTAAGTGATTCTGGTTGCTGATTGGATAAAAAACAAATTGAACTTTCAATGACCCATGTTTATGGTTCTTGCCACCAAAAATTAAGTTTGAGTTAGGAGCCAATGATTGAATTGGCTACTTATTCATGCCTTTGTAGCAGTCTGCAGTCAGTTATCAGGCAGTCAGAGAACACACCGGACACTAATAACAACAACAACAACAACAAGATACTTCTGCCGACTCCTCAAAAATTATCCACAGTAAGTAGTTTTTTCTCTGATTATTTATTTTTGTGGTTTTTCCCCCACAACAATCACATCTTAATTTCTCTTTCATGCTACATTCTTTATTTCCTTTTCTTTCTTGTGTACCAGCAACAAACAAAGAAAAAGAAACAAAGACAATTCAGATCCAATTTCAAACTCAAAATGAACTTCTATCCATGACATCAGATTTCTTTTCAAAGACTTCATACACTTCAGCAACATCATTTTGATTTTCTTCACAAAAGAGAGACTCAATATCCAGATGTTACTACTATTGTTCACACACATGGTGAAACATAGACTTATCTTAACTTCACAAATCACATTTCACTTAAACAAACAAACTCTTTGAACATTTGAACTTTGAAGGTATTTTACTACTCTAACAAATAGAACACCAACTGTCTGTTTATTGTGTATATATGAAATATATGATTCTTCTTTCGATTTTTCTACAAAACATTTCTTTTCATGTCTTTCTTGAAATTTATGTTGTATTTTGTGGACAGGATACACAACAATCAATTTTCCTTTTAATCCAGGCATTCTGCCCCACAATTTGCTGTGCAAGGAATGATAAACTATGGAGGATGCTAATTGGTATAATTTTTAGGCCTATTAAATGAAAATGAGTTAATGTTGGTATTGATTTTTTCTTTTTATATATAATTATTATTCATTTCAGAATTTTTATTCAATTTCATGCTTCTTTAATTCATTTACAGATCATGAATTAACCATTTTCTTTCAGTGTTTTTTTTACATTTTTTGTTCAAGCATATGTATTTCGTTTTGAGAAAAGATTATTTAAGAAAAATGATAAAAATATCTAAGGCATAAGTTAATATTTCGATAAGTATCAAGAATTTCACTTTCAACAACTTTTCATCAAAGTTATTTTCTCTTTTAATAACTAGAGCATTTATAAAACATTTATGAACATATCAGATAAAATGTCTATAGTGCAAAAACGTTTACATGGTGGGGATACATCACTTGATCTAAAAATTCATATTTACAGACACAAAAGAGAGACTTGTGTTTAGAAATTCTAACTTTCATTTTACATTGAAACTACGTGGGACATAGCTTTGATTTCACTAATGCCACCTAATTAAAAAAAAAAAACCTTTTTAAGGAGAAAGTATTTTGAAAACATAACATTACTACCAACTATAAACACTCACTTAAAACATTACATTACTTAACCATCTTTATATGGATCCTTTCTTCATGAATCTAACTTATGTCTCCCTAATATATAAAAATAAATGAAATAATACATCTACATACATGCACATATACACTTGTACTGACTAATGTTACTCTCTACATAAATACACACTTATACTATGTTGTATCCTTTAAGGAGGTTACAGACAGACAAGGTGGTCCTCGAGTGAAAGAACAGCAATACATGCATAGATGAAAGAAGAGTATTATTATAAAGAGAATGCTCTACGGCAAGACAGAGAATCTAATGGTAGGCTAGTAATTGGCAAAGTAAATCACAGGTATCTCCTGTACTCATTATGTATGGCTACTAATATAGTCAGTCCACATAGGCAATAATGAGTGTGAGACATTCCATTACAACATACTATTACGCACTTTACCATACAAAATATTCTTCACAAATATCCATTGCTTTAATACTTGTGACACGTGTATTAATACAAATATACACTTGAATTAACTAATGTTACTGTTAACATGCACCTCAACAGGCAACCATTTCTACATAAATATATAATGCATTATTATACACTTTCTTCTTCATGTGTCATGTCCCTTCAGGATGTAGGTGATCATGGACTTCTACTTGGCTCTCTCTCTCTCTCTCTCTCTCTCTCTCTCTCTCTCTCTCTCTCTCTCTCTCTCTCTCTCTCTTGTCGCTCTCAATAACTTTCTCTTGGTATCTCTTCCAAGCCCTGCTCCGTCAACCATTTGCTCAGACCTAGCAAGTACGCCTTGCACTGCTTTTCACTCTCTCTTCTTCCATATCCGACCTGTGAGTATCAATTTCTCCAGGCCTTCCTTCCTCATTACGTGTCCCAGGAACCTCATTTGTTTCTTCCTGATATTTATTATCAGTTTTCTTCTCGTTTGCATCCTTTCCAACATCTCATCGTTGTACACGTGCTTCGTCCATGGTATCCTCAGCATCACTCTGTAAAACCACATTTCTGCTTCCTTAAGCCTCTCATTTATCTTTCCAGCATTCACTTCCATACAGAAAGACAGATATTACATAGCAATCCAGCATTCTTTTGTTTCTAATGAGATTTTCCTGTCTTTCATTACTCTGGCTAGCTTCTGACTTTACCATCCCCAAAAAAATATATTTAAAGATTATCTATTGCTTTAACACAGAGGTTTTCAAACTTTTTGACTTATGGACCCCTTTATATTTCAAGTTTTTTTCAATGAATCCAAATCAAATGTGTTCCACATCATACTTTCTTAATTTTTTTTTTTTTAACAATCTCTTCCATCTCTATAGTCTGTGTTGATTTCATCATCAGGTTTCCGTTTTAAAAATTTATCCATGGATGACACTTGCACCCCGAAAAAAAAAAGGAAATTTGAACATCAATAGTGCAAGCTTTTGTCATTTGATAACATTAATAAGTAAAAATAAATATCCAGACATTGAAAATTTATACCTTGAATTTCACGTGATGAGTTAATCCATGGACCCCCACCCCCAGCAAAATTATGAGTATAATAACAATGTTCTAAAATGCCTATAACAGTAAGTCTTTAAAATATCTAAGTTGTAATTTTTGGAAGAACAACACTACAGTTTAAAACATGTAAATTGTCATTTTTATAAAAATTACAAAAATATAAAATTAAGTTACCTCTCTTGCAGAGGTAATAATTTGAAATCGGTGTCATGTTGTTACATGTACGCTCAAAATTTGATTATGTCTTAATCAACCCCTTGAAGATGATCTTCATATGATTGAAAGCACTTGGGAAAATAAAACTAATGAAAATAACTACAGTGCTTTTTCGCTGTTTTTTTTTTTTTTGCTGTTTATAATCATCATGACAAAAAACTTATTTGTGACTTGAGAGGGTGAAAACAAAAATCAACATGATGTCTAAATTATTTAATCTCTCTCTCTCTCTCTCTCTCTCTCTCTCTCTCACACACACACACACACACACACACACACACACACACACACACACACACACAAAATAATTAATGGATTTTACTTATAACCAGAGATTGTTTCTTATTTAAAAATTATATTTAGCGGATACAGTTGTTTCTAGTAGACCTTTCTTTTCTTATGTATTTTAATACTGTTTTTTCTTCAAAAGAGGGACACATGTTTGAATCATACTGGAAGGAACATTTTCTTTATGCAAACTTCTGAATGCACAGGACAGTAGACAAAAATTTACACTTTACATTTTAAAAACCAAGGAAATCTAATGAAATGTGTATCCATTAAGTTTATAAAGTATTAAGAAATAAGTAAAATAGGAGTTGCTAACACTTGTTTCCAAGCATACCTGTCTTTAAAGACATCTGCTCAACCCACAGAGCCAACCTGTACTTTATATCGTAACTATATTGAGCAGACCTTAGTTACAGTTTCTGGAAGAGAACACTTGATTTGTCATCAATTTTTTGAACACTGCCAGTATGCCCAAACCAGCCTTCTGAATTTGTGCTAGCACAAACATTGACAACAGTTCCATCTGCTTAATTTCACTTAGAAGGTTTGGGTCAACCTGTGGTATGATTTCCCATTACTTTCCAACGGTGCAGTGCACTGGGATCACTTCTACAGGCTGATAAAGTCAGGAAGTTACTTCTTTGACAATTTGGCTCTGCTGAAATTCAAACCTAGGCCACATGGTCAGAAAGTGAACTTTCTAACCACTTGGCTATGCATTTGTATGTTTTTTTTTTTTTTCTTCTTTTTATACACACACACACACACACACACACACACACACACACACACACACACACACACACTTTTACTACATTACTTACAAATTTGAAAACTGAAAACAAAGACCTTGTAAAATATAAACCTGAAAAATGCAAATGTATGCAATACAGATAATAAAATATACTTTGTATAAGCTAAGACTTTAAATTAATAAAACAACCAACCCAAGAAAATAAAATAATAAAATTATAAATGAACAAATTAACAAACTGAATACACGCATGAACCCAAGTAAATATAATAATAATGAACAAATAAAGTTATCAATAATAAATGAGAAAAATGTTAATAAAAAAGATAGTTACAAATAATCGCATTTGTATACACAATTATTTCTATTCAATAACCTTTAGAATAATTTGAAACAACTTTTTCCATCCATCCAGTGACTGTTGGGATAATACAATAGACCTACCCATAATGCACCATTGACCAGCATATCTAGTCAAGCCAAAACGCAACACACATGGCCTGAAAATTGCATTTAAGCATGAAACACTGCCACTGCTGGGTATTAACCTCAGTGTCCACACACATACACACACGAGAGAGATAGAGAGAAGTGGGGAATGTAAAGAATTATCTTATCTATTGAACAGGTGAAGAGGTTCATCCCTTGTTTCCTGCTTAGGATGCGGTTTCCGGTTTTTGCTCTTCCAATCTTTTCACTCTTTTCTTTTTTTTTTTCAATTGGAGTAGATAGACTAAACTATCGCCCGGTTCACACTCCACCCACGTCTATTGAACAGGTGAAGAGGCTCATCTCTTGTTTCCTGTTTAGGATGCAGTTTCCGGCTTTCTGTTTTCCAATCTTTTTACTCTTACGTAGCCCCCTGCACATCAGTGGTGTTATCGCCTTGCTTGGGGTGATATGATTAAAAAAAAAAATAAGAAAGATCTCCTACATAACAATTTATCCAATGCATTAGTTATATCACTCAGTGTCCTCTATAGTTTACTTTTCCTTAGACAGTAAATTTGTAAACTATTTTACAGCATTCTCTAATTCAAAATTTGAAAACTTGAAAAAAATTTTCTCTATATTATTTCTGTGTATAAATATACATTACTGAATAATAAATTTCCACACCTGCATTGATAAAGTTCTTCAAGAAACAAGACACATTATTAAAAAAGTTTTCTTGTTTTTTCTTTTATTTATCTTGTTTTATAGATATATTCTATTCTTATTTGAATTTTTACATATAAGCTCATCTAGACAGCAAAATATATATAAATATATATTTAAAATATGTGATTATTAATAACACAATAATGTTATTAATAATAACATACAAACTTGCCTCTTGTTTTTATCAGTTAAAAAAAACACACTCAGTGTCAAGTAGATAAAGTGAATTGTAAAAAATAATGAAGAAGAATTGTAAACACAACTGCCAGTTTTGAGCTTAGTTGATCTTTAATTATGCATTTTAGAATTCCCCCAATGGGACAGAGTATTGAATAAAAAGTTAGAATTTATATCAATTACCTACTGTGCTATCTACCCTCTAACTAAATGATCATGAAATCTTCTATATTAGTATGCCTTAAAATTCAACCAAGAGGTTTATTATACACATGAATATTGTGTAAGTAACAGTCACACGTACATTTCTTGTTCAGGTGCTAGTAATCAATCACCCAGAATGTAAAACAAAAAGTCAAGGTTTCCTTTACCAGAGATCAAATCAGCATTGTTTTAAAAGGAAAGATAAAAACATCATCTTAGTTTAGTTTTAATTAAATTAAGTCAATTATATAAGATAATCTGATTATAATGATGAATAAATAAAAGTATTTGAATTGAATTCACTCCATGTAAAAGTAAATTATACAATGATACATCTCAAGACTAAACCATCATTTTTTCCATACTGATCCATGTCTTCTTTAAATTCAAATTTATGTCACTTTTTGATTTGATCTGTAACCAAATACACATAGGATATTGTTGATATGATGACAAATAAATGTAGAACCTTAAAACCCACTAAATCCAAATTTAGATTAAGCTTTCTAGCTGAACAATATTTTCAATAGGATTTCCATAATAAAATGATATGCAAAAGTGCTTAATGAGAATTCCACACTAAAGGGAACAAATTTTATGATCATGATGAAATCGTTTGCTTTCATGTCTTTAGCCAATGTTCTTAATATTTGGCATCTTTTCTGTTTTCATTCATGACTCTAACTTCAAATTCCAGGTTAATCCATTTTTCTTGCTTTTCAACTTTTCTCAAATCTTACTGCTGAATTCTTGAAGAGAGATTTTTCTTTTTCTTATCTTGTCAATGTTTTGCAATTTCTTTTTTTCATTTGTTTTGCAGTCTCATAATTTCCCATCTGTTGCAATATCTGGTTTCTCTTTTGGGGTTTTATATATGTATGAAATTTTTAAATAAATGTCAATAAATATACTATTATATATTTACTTACAATATGATGAACAACACTTAAGTTGTATGATAAAATCTTACACCACTAAATACATTGTTGTCAATATCTCTAACTAAAACAGATGTTATAGGTCAAAATTCATATGGTTTATTTTTTCATATAAATATACATATGTTCTAAAATTTCCTTGAAATTTTACACAGAAAGAGAATGTGGTATGTTATGACTAAGGAAAAAAATAAACATAAGTATTTTAAAAATGTTATTTCTATGACTTTCTAACTGAATTTTTAGATGTCTAAGAATCATAAATATGAATATTAAGTTTTCCAAACATGTGCCAGCAGCAAAATATCTGGCATAAAGTTTTTGATGTATTAAAGAGCTATGACCAAATAATGATCACATAATGAAGCAAGTAAAATTTGTTTTTATAATCATTTCACCCCAAGCAAGGCAGAACTGCCACTGGTGCATAATGAGGGGGTGTTATAGGGAGAGAAAAAAATAATACAGATGATACTGAAGAAAGGATAAGCGGTAGATGGGATTTAAGGAGATAGAAGATGGCAATTGACATTGTATTTAAACTTTGGAGATTGTAGCTCTCAGGGAAGCAAGTATACAGAAGGGAGTACAGAACTGATGAAAAGCTGTTAGAGAGATATATAGCACTGAAGGTAGCTGTTAGATAGATATATAGCACTGAAGATTTGTTTATTTTTTAAAAGTTAATTGAATCATTTTGATTGATTAAATTATTTTTTTGTTATTTTTACAGCTCATCAACTCTTTGCAGGCATCTCAAAGCCAGAAAATATATTTAGATTATAAGAATCTTTTTGTTTCTTTTTTTTTTTTTTTTTGAGAAGATAATGATTTACTGAGGATAGTTCCACCAATTAACCCATAGCTGGGGCGGAGAAGTGATGGATTCACACCTCATTCAGGGTCACTTGTACATAAGTGAATATAACGAACCCTACTGGAACTGAAACTCATCCAATTTTACAGCACCTGGCACTCCAAAGCAGTTACCCATCCAGGTATTGACCAGGCCTGATATTGTTTAACTTTGATAATTGTATGTGAACCAATGTGAAGGCAGCCAAGACAGCAAACCAGTCAACAGAGAGGGACAGTGGATGTCTTACAAAATATTAAGCCAATTGAAAGAATGTAACCAGCTGGTTGTATGCAATAATAGCCTTTGTGTCGGCAAAGAAGTTGTAAATATCTTCCAAGCACCCACTGGCAAATATCAAATATCAAGCAGAATCAATTACAGAGACTTGAACATATGAAAGATGGGTAACATATTTCAAAAGCCTCATCATGAGGAGCAAGCAAAGAAGAACGTATACCAATCCTCGTTTATTTTTATGCTTGATAGAAAAAAATACATGCTGGAAAAATGGCTGGTCTCTTGTACCACTCCAGTAAGTACCTGATTCTACCTGCTATGCTTTATTTTTACAAGAACTAGGTTAGACCTAATATGGAAACTGCTGCCATAGAATCTGCAATATTATTAGTCCTGGCCTGGCATCTCAACTTCAACCCCTTTCTCATTGCCATAATGCAGCTTTCCTGTGGCCTTTAATTTTTTTTAAATTGTTATTTTTTACTCCTCTGCCCCAGACAAATTATACATATGGGGACCAGTTAGGACTACATAGAGACTTGATGTCTTATGATGGCTACTGTAAAAATGCTAAGTAAGAATGCCTTGTTTTGGTGTAAGGAATACTATGGTATGCTAATCATGGCTAACTAAATTTAGGATAAGACAGATTGAAGACAGTCTTCTCCTATCCCCACTTTTGGCCTTGTGCCACATTTTCTATTTTTCAAAATAAATATCACTTTCTTTTATGATACCTAGAGTTTATGAATGTAACTAAGTTCTATGCTAACAGTTTCTTCTCTCACACTTGTTGCTTGAGGAACTCTCTTCCAGCTTCTTGCTTCCCAGCCAATTTTGATCTTCAAAAATTTAAATGCAATGTCAATGATTATCTTCTGACTTTTTAATTCTTATTCTTTTATTGTCCTTTTTTTTTTATAATCATGTCGCCTCAAGCAAGGCATTTTACTGCCACTGTTGTGCAGGAGGTTACATAGGAGGAATGTTATGAGAAGGAGTGAGAGGTTGCAGGGTGTGTCAGGAAGAGAGTAGAAGAAGGAAGAGAATACTGATGAGCGTGGGGTGGACAAAGAAAAAAGCATTAGAGAGAGGATGTAAGTTAGTGAGACAGGAGATGACTATTAACTTTACATTTAAATTCTTGGAGATTATAGCTGTTGAGAAAGCAAGTATGCGGAAGGGAATTCCACAGGCGGGAAGTGCGAGAAAAGAAACTGATGGAGTAGAATTTGCATTTACAATTTATTGGTTTCACAGTAAAAGGGTGGGACCTAGTTGCTAATCTTGTGGCTCAAAAAATTCATATATAGGGGGTACCAGTGAGCTAAGTTCATCGGAGCAGAAGCCGTAAAAATATTTGTAGAAGAAACACAAGGATGCCACACTGCATCGGTGAGAAAGCGACTATATCCTAGCTGCCAAGTCAGGATTGATCACATTACAGATTCTCTGTTGGATTTGGTGGAGGACACCTAAGTGGATAGCAGGAGCATCCAACCAGATATGGCAGCAATATTCAATGCATGGACGGATGGTAGATTTGTATATATGCAGGATTGTTTTGGACGGGAAAAAACTTCCTGGCTCTACACACAGAACTGACTTTCTTAGCAGCGGATTTAGCTACAGATTCTATATAGTTATTCCACTTGTGAGAGTTAATCCGAGGAGACGCAGTATTTTACTTTCAGGGAGAGAAGCCTGATCCATGTTAATGGGCGGGATGAATGATTGTCTGTGGTGGTTATTAGATAGCAGCTTCATTTTGGAAGCATTAAAATTTCCGAGCTATTTCTTACCCCAGTCCACCATGGATTGAAGGTCCTTTTCAAGCTTGGCAGCAAGGTTTGCTTTGTCAGCCTTGGTAGGTTTTTGATCGAGACAAGAGTAAACCGCAATGTCATCAGCATATATACCCACTTGGGATCTTATTACATCAGGGAGATCATTAATATAGATAAGGAAAAGCGTAGGATCTAGAATAGAGCCTTGAGGGACACCCACATTCATGTGATAGTATTGGGAGACTTGTCCATTCAATACTACCCTCATTGTACAGTTTGAAAGGAAGGACTGGATTAAGTCAAACAATTGTTCAATTATACCATAGCCTTGCAACTTGCATAGAAGGCCAGCATGCCAGACTCTGTCAAACGCTTTGGAGATGTCAAGGGCAACAGTTTGGGCTTTGCCGCTTTTGTTGAGGGCCTGGTGTATATATTCAGTGATGGTCATGAGCATATCAGCAGTAGACCTGGTGAAGCAGAAGTCATACTGTTTGTCAGAGAAGAGTCTGTGGGCTGTGAGATGTTGTACCACCTCGGCTTTGATGATGGCTTTGAACACTTTGCCAAAGATTGGTAGGAAGCTGATAGGGTGATAATTAGCAGAGTCAGAGGGTTATTTTTATATATAGGAACCACGGAGGAGAATTTCCAGCAGGCAGGAAAGCAGGAAGCAGAAAGGCAGTAGTTATAGAGTTTAGAGAGAGCAGAGGAGAGTTCAGGAGGACATTTCTTTAAGACAATGATGGGTATTTCGTCGCCACCACTCGCCTTATGGGTGTCAAGCTTAGAAATTATTTTGGAAACACTGAGGGAATAATTAGTATGTCAGTCAGTTGGGCCTGGGTTTAGAGAGTGAAGTTGGGTACAGATACTCCAGACAAGTCCAGTGTCGAGTTAGTGGAGAATCTGCAAGTGAAGCAGTCAGCCTTGTCTATTGAAGAGGTGAGTACCTCAAATTCATTGATTAGAGGGTAGATTGAGGGTTTACTGCTGTTCAGCACGCTTTTACAGATCTCCAGTAGTCTTTGAAACCAAACTTATGGGATGCTATGCACTGCTTCATTCTGGCTGCAAACATCAGCTTATCTCCTTTAAGTACCTTCTTGTATTCATTGCAAGCCGTGGCAAAAAGGCGCCTGTTATGGTCTGACGCGTGACTCGAGTAAAGCTGAAAAAAGTTATTTCAGTGGGCAATGGCAGCTGAGCAGGCAGGGGAGAACCAGGGGGATGAATGGGATTTAAGTATCAACTTTCTGGCAGGGATGAAAGCATTGATGCCAGCCTTAACCCAAGAGGAGACCTCAGCTGCACAGTCTTCAACAGGAAGGCTAAATACTTTATTCCAAGGGACGTCACTCAGGAAATCGCAGTCCTAATCGGCTCTTTGGTAGCAGTAAGAGATTCTGCTGGTCTGAGGTTCTTGGGTGGGGTGGAGGCGGAAGGAGATATTGACGGAAACTAATGCATGGTCAGAGTTTCCGAGAGGGCAGAGTTGCTTGACATTGCAAGAGTCAGGGGTGGAGGTAAATCACAGATCTAGTAGTGAGTTGTGTCCGTTAGGGTTATTACAGAAACGTGTGGGGAATTCCACCACCTGCATAAGGGACTGAGTGATAGAAAAATGCATGGTGTGTACACCAGCAGGATCTGTGACAGAGTTATCCAGCCACTCAGCATGGTGGGCATTAAAGTCGCCAAACACAAATATATGGGTAAACGGGTGGGAGGAAATGGCCTTGTCGATATTGTTGGAGATGCTGTCAAGAACGAAGCAGTCGGGAGATGATGGGGAGCGGTAGAGAAAGAAGAGATAGCTAACTGAGCTTAGAAGGGAACAATGAAAACACATATAAGAATGATGTGAGGATACAAGAGAAATCATCCTAGCTAGAGGAAGGCGTTCACTGACATAAACCCCAAGCCCATGCATGTGGACATTGGAGTCCTTTCTGAAGAAGGGAAGGTAGCCAGGGATAGAGAAGTCAGAAGAGGGAAATGAGGGGTTGAGATTAGTCTCACAGAGAGCAGGATTTCAGGGGACTTTTGATGGAGAAAAGATTCAACGCAACTGAAATTAGTTTGGATACCGCGGATGTTAGTAAAGGAAATGTTAAGAGGTTTAGGTGATTTTAATTTGCCTGGTTTAGCTTTTTTAGTGGAGATATGGATGTTCATGTTTAATGTTGTTGTAGAGAGACCTCGAGTAGATGAGGCAAACGGTTATTAGCTGCGACATGCACTGGAAGGGAACTGGTGCGGACTGCAGCAAAGTGTGGCCTCGGGGTTGCCCACCGAAAGCACCTGCAGGGACACCTATCCAAGCATGACATGGCACTGAAAGAACACCCATATTATGCAACTGTTGATCAGAACGGCCGCTCTTGATGCTATGCAAGAGGTAGGGCTCCTAACTACCAGTCAGAAACAGCAACCAGAAAACTGCCAACCCGGTACCCTCACAATGAAGAGACATTGCCACCGACCATGCACATCGCAGGAAAATCGCAGAAGCACCATTATTGAGGTTTGAGGAGAAAAAGAAAGCTGGAGACCACTTCCTGAACAGGGAACAAGGGATAAGCCTCTACACTTGTTCAATGGACGTGGGTGGAATGTGAACCAGGCGATAGAAGGGTCTATCTACTCCAATTTAAAAAATAAAAAATAAAAATAAAATAATAAAATAAAAAATAAAGTAAAAGTTTCAACTTAGTTAAAGTCCAAACTACCTGCAACAAAAATTTTTGACAAGTTGATTTTTGTAAATCGCAGAACGTTCAATTGAGCAAAGAAAAATAGTAAGAGAGAAATACAACAAATGACTTACATTGAAGAAATCCAACTCTGAATAGAATCTACACACTGGACATGATAACCTCTTGTGGCCTAGTGGAATTATTGCCTTGATTAGGGTACAATGATAATATATATATATTTTTATGGATATTACCCATTTGCCTTTTATTGATAATTATTTCTTTATTAACCTCAATTTAGCTTTGTTGAGTGAAGTTCGAAACCAGTTAACTTGCTTGTTTTTCAGTTTTATTTTTGTACTTATCATGACAGGTAATAAAAATTTTGTCTTTTTCTGGCAGTGATGAAATTTTGTACCACAGAACAAACCTTATATATATAGTCATCCATAGACAGATCTGTTTTGCTGTATCACAGCTCATCAGTATGGTTAGACTCCGATTGCTTTTAACCCAGGATTGAAACCTGGCCGAATTGGCGTCAGTCGACGATTCTACCACTTGGCTATGGGTGCTCAGTAGAAGAAGGCAGACTTTTTAGCATGTATATTATCATTATATATATATATATATATATATATATATATATATATATATTAACACGTGTTAAGTGTAACAAAAAATGGTTAACCAAAACTCAGAGTTAAATCACAGACAAATATTTAATGTACAAAAACATTAATTAAAATATTTACAAATATACAGTTTTTGCATTCAAATACAAAACAGAGTTTATTACTGGCAGAGTGACAGGTAAGTGTTATGAAGGGGAAGGAAGGTGTCAAATATATTTACCCAGTTAAGATAGTAAAGAAGTGCTATACTTTTAGGAAATCCTCAAATGTGTATATAAAGAATAATTATTAATTTGGTCAATGAAAAAGTCAAAAATATTTTTTTACCCTTTTAGTTCCATGAGGTTCTCTTTCAGGTTTTAGTTGGTTGGCAACTTTTCTTAGAGATTCTTTTGGCTGGATGCACAGATTCACGAATTGGGCTGGATTTGATAATGTCAGCAAATCCTGTTAACAACTAACTACTCTCTTCCTAAAACCTATTTTTATAGGGGCTAACACCTAATTTGCATATTTCTAGAACATTTTGAATTCTCTCGAATCTATTGGAATTTTCTCGGACATTCTAGCATCTTCCAAACGCTCTATTTCTAATTTCTTTATTTTTACGACTACTACATGAATTAAAACTTTTTTGTAATAACATGTAGGATTAAATAGAATCCCATACTACAACTTTTTAGACATTATTATTTTTTTTATATATAAATGCATTCTCATAACACTTCCCCCTTCAAATTAAAAGTTTTGAAATCATAATGAAAAACTTTTATGAGACAATATCAGTCTATTTTTTGTTGTAAAGCAATAAATCATAATATCATAATTTTTTTTTAAAGTTATGCTCTAGATAAAGTATCTGCAATAACATTGTTTCTTCCTTTAATGTGTTTTATAATAATGTCATATTCTTGCAGGAGAAGACTCCATCTTGTAAGTCCTTGATTTTTGTTAGTCATTTTTTGAAGGAACGTTAATAGATTATGATCAGTATAAATAAGAACAGGATAAACAGAACAGTAACACTGAGGTAAAAGTCAAAATGTAACGCTGATAACACCACCAAGCATTTTTTTTCAATAATGGAATATTTCTTCTGGTAGGTATTTAACTTTTTTGAGAAATATCCAATGGCTCTATCGATGTCTTCATCATCTTCTTGGATTAAGATGCCACCCATTCTGACATCACTGGCATCGATTTGCAATTTAAATTGTAGTGAAAAAAATGGAGTTGCAAGAGCTGGACCACTAATGAGAGTTGACTTGATTCTGTTGAAAGCCTCATTACAGGATTCACTTCACTTGTATTTTACATCCTTTTTTAGGAGGTCAGTGAGAGAACCTGCTATTGATGAGAAACTTTTACAAAATTTTCTGTAGAATCCAGCCATACCGAGAAATCTCATTAGTTGTTTTTTGTTAAATGGAATAGGATACTTTAAGATAGCATCCACTTTTGCTGTGATAGGCTTAACCTACCCCTGGCCAACAGTATAACCCAAATAATTTACTGTTGCATGACAGAGTTTAAGTTCACACATAGGTTTGCTTCTTCCAGCTTAAGAAAAATTTACTTGATGGTGTGTACATGTTCATCCCAAGTCATGCTGTACACAATTACATCATCTATGTAGACCTCACATCCCTGAATTTTGTGAAGAAGGGAATGCATCATTCTTTGAAATGTTACTGGCACATTTTTTATTCCGAACACATTGTCAGTTAAGGGTACTTGTCAATAACCTTTCATTAAATCAAATTTACTGATATATTTTGTCTTGCCGATGTTGTCAATACAGTCATCAATTCTAGGAATTGGAAAAGAGTCACTTTTGGTTATTGCATTTACTTTTTGAAAGTCTGTTACAAATTGGTAGGTTCCACCAGGTTTTGGTATAAGGATACAAGAACTCCACTGACTGTTGCTTGGTTCAATCCAGTATGTATTTAATCTCTGCTCTCAACTGTTAAAGTATGATTGGATTTATCTGGTAAAAATGTTGTTTGATGGGCTTTTCATCTCCAACCAAAACATCATATACTGCAACCGTTGTTTTTCTAGGAACATCAGGAAAAGGATTTTTGAAATCATTGACCAAACTATGAATTTCTTTTCTTTTCTTATTTGATAAATGTTCATTTAAATTAGATAGGATTTCCAAGTTTTTTAAATGACTACTCTGACCCATGTCCTTCTCCCTAATAACTGTATCTTCGTTATTGTCTGAATCGTCTTCAAATTGATTTGTATTATTTATGTTTATTAAGGTTGAAACTGGTTTAATATTAGTTACATAATTTCTGTCGATATAACTTTTTACCATATTAATGTTGAAAATTCTTTTCTTTTTTCCTTTGATCGGGAGTGCAGATGATATAATTTACATCATTAATTTTCTTTTCTATCTCATAAGGACCAAAATATTTTGCTTGTAGAGGATGATTAGAAATTGGCAAAAACACTAAAACTTTGTCACCACTTTCAAATTTATGATCTTTACTATATTTATCATGTCTAGAATTCATTTTAATTTGGGAATTTTTAAAATTTTCTTGTGCTATTTTGAAAGCATTGTATAATTTCTCTTTAAAATTTGATACATAGTCTAAAAGATGCATCTCATTTTGTTCAGTCAACCATTTTTTTTTCGAAGTCTTAGAGGACCCCTAACCGTATGTCCGAAACCCAATTGAAAAGGACTAAACCCAAGAGTGTCTTGAACAGATTCTCTATTGGAAAACAAAACAAAATGAATTCCTTTGTCCCAATCGTTATTATATTGATAACAATATTTTCTGATCACAGACTTTACTGTTTGATGAAAACGCTCAAGAGCTCCCTGTGATTTGGAGTGATAAACACTGGATTTGTATTGCTTAATAGCCATTTCACTCATTACTTGTTGAAATAAACAAGACATAAAATTTGAACCTTGGTCTGAATGAATAGCCTAAAGAATCCTAACTAAACAGAAAAACTTAGTTAAAGCCTTAACAATAGTCCTATAGTGGCAATAGAAGGCTGACAAGGAAAATTCGATACTTAAAGTAATGTGAAGGTGTCTTGTATGTAAGAAATTTCTTTTAATATGGGTACAACGGACTTTATAATGTTCATGGCAATACTGTGCTGAAAGAGAATTAATACTTAGGAATGTGGGTGTGTTGTAAGTAAGGAATGTATTTGAGGTATTCGTTCCTTAGGTCAGTAAGTAGTTTTTGAGGCAGGGAAGAAGGAAAGAGGTAAGGGAGACGAGCATAGTAAGCCACTTGACTTGGTCAAGGGAGATACTAATTACTCTCTTTTCCTCGAGTCGGTCTGCCTGTCGATGCTTTCTGTATCCGCTTTTTACATCTTCTTTTTGGATCACAGCAGCTCATTTGGGATTTCACACTTGTATTTGGTTCTGGGCTTCCCATTGGCTGATAAATAAAATTCGCGTAGGCTCGCGAACTGGAAATTTAATGTTTAATTAACTTTTAGTTTTCAACCAGAACATCTGTGCGGAGCTGGCAGCGCAGCGACGACTTTTGGTCATTTGCTTTTTGGTCGTGAAAGTGCAAATATCCAGTCCATCGCTTTTGCTCAGTATCACCACAGTCCTAACCTTAATATTTCTTAGAGGGATATCCTATGGAAAGCGAGTTGATGTACACATAAATGTCATTAAATATTTAGTTCCTATTTTTGTTTTTGGAAGAGGACTAACACAATCAACTAGTACTCTACTGAACATCTCTTCAAATGCTGGAATAGGTTTCAGAGGGGCAGACGAAATCTTTTGATTAGGTTTTCTAACCATCTGGCATGTGTGGCAGGAGTTACAGAAATTGACGACACCCTGTCTAAGTTTTGGCCAGTAAAAATGATTTAATATTTTATCATAGGTCTTATTTATTCCTAAATGTCCTGACATTGGAGTATCATGAGCTATGTTTAATATTTCTTGTCTTTATAATTTCGGGACCACTATTTGGTTTATTATCTTCCACTCTTCATTTAGGCTGGCATCCACTGGGCGTCATTTCCTCATTAAAATGCCATCTCTCATATAAAAACATTCTCTAACTTTTCTTGCTTCTTCTAAAGGAAGTATTTTATTTTTTTAAAGACAAATTTCAGGATCTTTTTCTTGTTCAATAACAAGTTGATTTTTATTTAGTTCGTCTTTTTCTTGTTCAATAACAAGTTGATTTATTTATTTAGTTCGTCTTTCATATTTTTTCTGTGCCATTTCTTTTTTGGGGAGGTGGTTTAGTTAATTTTTTATCTGAATTATTGATTTTTTCTAAATGATGAGATAAATGTTTCCTTCAATTGTAACCAATTAGCTGGTGTTGCTGAATCTTCCTTTTCTGAAATTTGTTTCTTTGCTTTTGCACAATCAGGGTATAATTCACTGTTTTCTTCGACCTCGAATTCATTGTTTATTTTTATTTTATCACAGACGATTGGTTCTGCTACTACCCTGTCACCTGCTAAGTTGTTGCCTAAAAGGAAACCCCTTGAACTGGCAGGGTTGGTTGTACACCGACTACAACCAGACCATTCACTAATTTCAATTTTATATAAATTTTATGAAGGAGAACATTAATTACACCTAATTCAACACCTTGCAATAAAAAAATCACCGGTGAAAGTCAATTCTGATAGTTCTAGTATGCCTTCTAAGGTTTGAGACGCACTGGTGTCTCACCTAGCTTTCTCAGGGTCGTCGATGTAAACAGAGCCTTGGGATAAAAATGGTTTATAATTTTCCATGAGTTTTTATTTTTTCTAACACTTAGTTTAGAGAAGGAAGAATGAGGAAAGGAGCTACTTGTTCTCTGTTTTATAGTAAAAGCATGAGGCTGAGGGGAGTTATTTTCTTCCCATTTTCTTTTTAGGATACGGCAGTCGGATATGATGTGCCTTCTTACAGTAGGCACAGGAAACTTTTGATTCTGTCGGAACAGAACTTTTAGGCGTATATCTTATTTTTTTTGTGTATATAATTTTTCGAGGCAGATTATGAGGGTGAGGTTCCTAGTGTTTGACTGGTTTTCATTTATTTTAAAACCTGACTGGTTTTCGTTTATTTTAATGTTTTCAAAACTCTTTTTGTGAGTTAAACTATATAGGCATCTGCTACTGTAAAAATGAATTGGCGTAATTTATTAGAATCAATATCTAGTTTTTTCGCCCTAAACCATCTATCAAAGAGATCTTCTTTTTTCCTAGTGAACTCAACGTATGTCTGTTGCTCAAACTTTTTATAATTCCGAAATTTCTGCCTATATACCTATTTAAAATAGCATTTTTTATTTTTCATAGTCTGTGGCTTCTTTAATACTGAGGGTCGAGTATATATCAGCAGCTTTAAGAGTGTTGACCAGATTTTGTAAAGCCATCCTTATTGCTATTTTTCAAAATGAGGAAAATATTTTTCCACTTTTTTTCTCACAAAAAAACTTAGGTACTGTAACTAATTTGATATCTTTTGGCATCAAATGCTGCATTTAAGGAAGAATTCTCTGAATTTTGATTTCTACTTTCATGTTGTAATTTTAATTTTTCTAACTCTATTTCAGCTTGGATTCTTAATCTTTCCATTTCTTTTCTTTCTTGCATCTCTAATTTTTTTTATTTCTAATTGAAGACGTAAACTACTTCGATCGTCTTTTTTCCTCTGAGTCTAAGAAATGTCTATTCATTTAGTTCTTTTGCTACGATACTTTTAATTTCTCCTTTTTTTATAGATGTGTTTGAGTGTTTTTGCATATAATTTGAAAAATAGTCTGCAATTTGTAATAAGCCTGATTTTTGTAAAACTTCAAATGATTCGCTAACATTAGCTAAATTTTAAAAATTTTCCATGGAAAAAGGCATATTTTTTGTTTGTTTTTTATGAAAGATATTTAGTAACTTACTTTCTTTTCGTGAATTTCGTATATTGAGTTTATTTTGTTTGTTTTGTTTTTACGATATTCTAGTTAAACAAGCACTTAATTTTTGTTACTTATTTAGTTTATTTTATTGAGTTAGGTGAGCTCGTGTTTTTTGTTATTTATTTATTTATTTTTATATATTATTGAAATGTACAAGCTTCTAATTTTTATTTATTTTTTTTATATTATCGAAATGAACGAGCTCCTAATTTTTGTTACGATAGAGCCCCCAATTTTAAGTTAAGTGTAACAAAAGAAAAAAGATTGATTAACCAAAACTCAGAGTTAAATCACAGACAAATATAAAAAAACATTAATTAAAATATTTACAGTTTTTGCATTAGAAAACAGTTTCTGTTTACTACTGGAAGAGTGATGGGTAAAAGTGTTACTGTTTTGAAGAGGAAGGACTACCTAAAAAATTTTAAGCTAAATTACTCAGACTGAACAAAACTTTGAAAATTGTTTGACATGTTTTAACTGATAAATCTAAGAAAATATAAAAAAAAAATGTATACTACTGGATGAGGTGGTTACAACATGTTTATTGATAGGCATAAAATAAATATGGAAGTTAATTATTTGTCTATATTTCTGAGATGAGGTAGTATTTACACTATTTACATTATTCAAACTATTATCCTTATCTTTGTTGCTATTTGTATGACATTTCAGCCATTCTATGCTCCAGCCTTCTTCAGGTGCTAGGAATTTCAAACTGAACCCTTGATTTAAATATAGACAAATACTAAAGGAGTGGTACGGACCTGATACACCAAAAATATGGAGACAAATAGAAAAATCGTACCTGAAGCTGGCACGAATATCAAACAATTTGACATTCCTACACTAATGCAGGAAACTATGACTCTTCCCTGCAGGCTTGGCACCGAGACTTGCTGTCAATTCAAGGAGAGCCCGTCTGGTCACAGAAAAAATGGGACACACCCTGGTCCGGGAACATATCCAGTACAATGATGGATGAAACAAAAATTACATTCCAATATCTCCCAGAGGCTTGAGACATTTCATTTGAAAATGACCAAAAAAGGATCCAGCACGAATTGGACAAATCTTTCAGGCAAGAATTCGATGCAGTCAAGATTCGCCAAGTATGGAAAATAAATAGATTGAAAGATCTAAAGGTAATACATGGGGTCCATCACCCACCTGTGAAGGCAGTTGTCAACATCAGTCGACATCAGCTAAGTGCCTCTGAAGAGTCAGTGCTGAACAAAAGTCTCAATTTCATAGCAACCATCAGGCGGCTACCGTACTTAGACATCATTGCCCATATCAAGAAAATAGCCTTGAATATCCTTTAGGCTCAAGCGGATGAACTAAAATGGAAAGTGAGACAAACATTGGAGAAAGCCAATCCACCCAAACTAAACATCATGAAAGGGGAGGGGCTCGTAATCAGGACCCTACAGAGGAATGAGAACATCATCATACTACCAGCTGCAACTGTAGTGATTTTTTTTTAATCATTTCACCCTAAGCAAGACATTTTACTTCCACTGTTGCGCAGGGGGACAAAAAAACTAAATACACCAAGAAATTGGAAGACCTCATTAGAAGCAGTAGCTATAGCAAGGTAACTAACTATGCTTTTTTCTGATCTTCATCAACAATCTCCCTGATGTAATCAGATCCTAAGTAGGCTGATGACACAACTATTTACTCCCACCTCAATAAGAAGTCGGCTGAGGCTGACAAAGCAAACTTCGCTGCTGATCTTGAAAAGGACCTCCAATCTGTGGTGGACTGAGGTAAGAAATGGCTCATAAATTTTAATGCTTACAAAATGAAGCTGTTATCCTTTAACCACCATAGACAACCGCTCATACCCCCCATCAGAATGGATCAGGCTTGTCTCCCTGAAAGCAAAACACTGCACCTTGTTGGCCAAACTCTGTCAACCAACCTCAAGTGGAATGACTATATTGGATCCATAGTTAAATCTGCTGCTAGGAAGAATGATTTTCTGAGTAGGGCCAAGAAGTTTTTCTTGTCTGAATCTATCTTGCACATGTGTAAATCTACCATCCGCCCACACATTGAATATTGCTGTTACATTTGGTTGGGTGCCCCTGCTATTCATCTTGGGCTTCTTGACAAAATCTAACAGAGAATCTGCAATGTAACTGATCCTGACCTGGTAGCTCAACTCCAGTCACTTTCTCACTGACGTAATGTGGCTTCCCTCTGTCTCTTCTACAAATACTTTCATGGCATCTGCTCCGATGAACTTAGGTCCCGGGTATCCCCACTGCACGAATTTTCTCAAGTTACTAGAGTAGTGGCTAGGTCTTCACCCTTTTACCTTGAAACCAATCAAATGTAACTGAAACTTCTATTCTATCAGCTTCTTTGTTTGCACTTCCCACCTGTGGAATTTCCTACCATATACTTGCTTCCCTGACAGCTACAATCTCCAAGAATTTAAATGCAAAGTCAATTGCCATCTCTTCTCTCCTCAACTTGCATCCTTTTCCATGACAACCCTTGTATCATGTTCTTCTTCTTTCCATTCTACTCTCATGCAGCCCCCATCACACCAGTTTTCTCATCCTTCTCCTACCCATCATCTGACTCTCCCATAACTTGTTCCTCTTTCTCATCACTCACCTCTTATGTAACCCCCTGTGCAACTGTGACAATTCTGCCTTGCTTGGGGTAAGATGATTGGAAAAAAAAATAACTTACAACTGATGGCTTTTCTGATATGACACGTTCTCATATCTCTCATAAAGATGTCATGGAACATAAAGCAATGTTATGTTAGATAACAAGTTAAAACACTTTGGTTCAGCAACTTGAGAAACAAATAAAAGACTAACTGCACTATTTTGAAGTACTGAAAAGAATTGTAGTGGTTGTAGATGTTTTAATGAAAAAGGATTGGCATTTAGAGAAAATAAGCAGTAGGACTCATTAAATAGTGGAAAATTCAACTTATTCCAGAGTATGACCCATTTTCATATGAACATCTTGGGGAATGTAAAAATGAAAAAGTAGATGTTACTTAACTATTCAAAAGCTTTTATAAAGAATGGATAGAAATTGAGAGAAAACATGTAAAATAAAATTTTGAATGAAATCAAAACCCAAACATTAATTGCTACTCTTAATGTTGACTCTACACCTGATCTGACACAGTTGATGTTAACTAGTTGTGAATTGTGGTGTAAAACTGTTATAATAAAAAAAAACTATGAGTGATTTTTATTATTTTTCCCAATAAGACATCATTTGTCTATGACATTCAACAAAAAGTACTGGATGAACATTAATCTTTCACTTGAAAATAGTCTGATAATGCATTCTAACCTGGAAGGCTTAGAGAAAGGCCAGCAAGCAACCTTTAAAAAATAATTAATATACAGAATTTGCATCCTATTCATGTAACCTGTTTTGGAGAAAAGTCAGTGTCTACTGAGCTTGAAGTTGTTGACTATTTAGGTATTTTAAAGGAGCTTTATACTTCCTTTTGTATATTTTCACTATATATATATTTCTTCTAAAGATATATATATTCTAAAGTAGATGGTCTGCATACTATGAAGCAGTCTAGGCAATTAAAAATGAATATAAAGATATTCAACAAAACAAATTTTTGAAGACTCAGAAGTCTAAATATATAATGCCTTTTCCAGGTGTTACATGACAAATATGTCATAAATGTGATATGATTGGCTATTCTGGTAACCATATACTGAATGTGAATCCCAATAATCCCAGTAAAGTGTTACAGTTTAGTGAAGGAATATGTGAATTGGGAATGGCTATTTCTGTCATTCTTCTTCCTCAACAGACCTGTAAAATCTTTTTCATCTATTATTATACATTGTGTACCTGCTGGGATGAATCATGTCTTTATTCACTCCAACAGGCCGTGAAATTTTGTTGATGGTCTGGGCGATGTTTTGGTCCTAGAAACTTTCTTAATTTAGGTGACCTTCCTGAAAGAATGTGTAGCAGAAAGAACAAACTCTGTTGATAAAGCAATCAACAAGGATGAGAAAATATAAAAGTTGCAACAACCACACTTATTCAGTTCAACTTCAGTAATTTTTTTATTCCCTTGAGAGATATTTAATAGTTAAAATGCAGATGTATTCCCAATTTATCTGCTGCTAAAATAACAATGACAATGGATAGCAGTGTGATCTCAGAAATTGCTTAACATGAACTGACTAAAGTGGCATATGTGTGCTTATAAGGATAATGGTCTGAAAGGGGACTTTGATTAATTTCATCCCTGAACAAAGAGCTTCCTAGATTATAATTGCATGTGACCCATACTTCTAAAGTACTCAAAACCAGGCATTTTGGTAAAGTTTCAATGTAATTCTGTTAGATAGGATATTAAAATAACAGATTCTACAGAATTTTGGCAAACACTTTAATCATGTTATCATGACTTCCTTGGGGATGTGGTGCTAGGCAGGGAATTTAAGTTATAATACAATTTACTGTATCTTGGTTTATTTTAGGTTCAAATCCTCTGATGCTTTTCTCATAAATATTCTATAAATTCAAATTATTATTTTTAAACCAAACTTTTTTTATTAGGTCCCAACTTGATTAACCAGCCTCCCATATTTTGTTGGTAAAGTTGGAATACACTATTTTAGTAGTCAATTGTAATCTTTTGCTATGATTTGTTTGTTAAAGAATGAATGGATTTATTTGATAGAATTGCACATTACTAATAAGAAGCAAAGGTTTTGTGTATCATGTCAAATTATTCTGATGTTTTTACATACATTATTACAAAGAAATTTTCAGATGTAACAGATGATAGGGCTTTTTGAAAGAAGATGACAAATTTAGGATAGAATTCTAAATCAGTTGCTTAAGAATCTAATTATACAAAAGGATTAACCCATATCATCAGATTGTGAAAGCTTCAACTACCTCTCAAAATTGGTGAAAAATTCCAAAATCAGTGAAGACAGTATTAAACTTAAAATATTGCATTAGAAAGATGATATTGGCCATAAATTAGTAAATAAGTGTTATCAGTTCAAAGAATATTTATATCTTAGGAAATCCCAATGCACTGAAGAAAAAACTCCATCTAAAATGCAATATACAGAAGTTTTTCAACTTTTGTGCAATACCCAATTGAAGTGATCCCTAATATTATGACTGTACTTAAACTGTACTTGGCAATGCCTATCATAAGCAATGAAACACAAAGGAATTTCTCAGAGCTTTTCTTTTCAAAGAAAAAAAATTGACTATGACTGAAAAGCACTTAAATTATTTATGCAATGACATTCTCATATGAGAAACTGTATGTGAATATGTTGCTAGAAAAAACATTAAACTTTATTCTGTAAAATGTAATTCATGTAGCATATATTCTCTTACATGTTTCAAATAAATAATTACATAAACTGTGGTCTTTTCTAGCATTTTTTTCATCATTTTGTGATTAATTACGTAGGTATATAACATTTTCTAATTCCCTATGTCCATAACTCAATAAACTATGAGGCATAGACTAGGAAATTTTTATTCACATCAGTGACAGTAGAGCAATTTTTATCAAAATCTGAGTTATGTATTAATTTTTTTTTTAAATGACTACATTGATGAAGATAACAGCAGTTACCCAAACATCATCATAGTGGGAAGGGTTTCCACCACCTCATTTTTTTTTATTTAGACCTGTTGCTGGTTATGAAGGGGCCCCCATAACAATTTAAGTTTCTTCTTCTTTTTCTTCTTCTTCTATGTGCCATGTATCCTTCAGGACGTAGGCGATCATGGCCCTCCACATCTCTCTATCCCTGGTGCACCTAAGCATTCTTTCTCCTGTTACCCCATCCAAACCCCACTCTGTCATTCACTTGCTCAGGCCTGTCAAGTATGTTACCCGCTGCTTTCCCCATCTCTCTTTCTCTTTATCTGACCTGTGAGTATCAGTTTCTTCAAGCCCTCCTTCCTCATTACATGTCCCAGGAACTTTAGCTGTCTTTTCCTGATGCTCAGTATTAATTTCCTTTTCGTTTCCATCCTTTCCAAAACCTCATCATTGCTCACATGCTCAGGCTATGATATCTGCAGCATCATTCTGTAGAACCACATTTTAACTGCTTCAAGTTTTTCCTTCATCTTTGATGATATTGTCCAGCATTCACTGCCATACTGAAGAACAGATATCACATAGCAATCTAGTACTTTCTTCTTTGTTTCTACCAAAATTTTCTTGTCTCTGAATACTCTACTCACCTTCTGGAATGTGTCCTTCACTATGCCAATTCACCTTCAGATCTCAGTGTTGCACTTTCCATCTTCTGTTAGAACATTTCCCATATATTTAAATTTTTGTACCTGCTTGATTTTAGTATCCCTCACTTGTAATTGGCATTTTGGGCTCTTCTGCTTGCTGATGAACATGCATTTGGTTTTCTTATAGTTTATTTGTAATCCTTTCTTCCAACTTTCTTCAGCTACCTTCTTTAGGATGTTTTGTAGTTTCCTTTCCATGTCTGCTATCAGCACTGTATCATCTGTATATCTTATATTGTTCAGATTGTGGCTGCTAATGATGAATTCTGGCAGGACTTCTAGGGTCCTTAAAATAGTCTCACTGTACAAGTTGATTAGATCCAGTGAAAAACACATCCTTGTATTACACTCTTTTCTATCTTTGTATATCTGCTGAATTTGTTTCCTGTCCATATGCAAGCAGTTTCAGCAGTAGAGGTTCTTGATAACTATAATGTCTTTTCCAAATATGTTGAGGTTTCTATCAATTCTTTGTGGCGTACTTTGTCAAATGCCTTTTAGATTTACCACTGGTGCAATGTGTATGGTAGAATTAGAGGGGGGGTCTTCTATTATGAGTATCTTCTAGATAAGGAAACAAGTAATTCAAAAAGTAATATTCCCAATGAAACCACTTAAAAGTAACAAAAATTGGAAAATACCCATGCAAAATTAAATAGAAAAGCATGTAATATTCAATTAGGATAACATTAGATTGCATGTTTCAGAATTTAAAACTGGGATTGAGAAATTAGCAGCAGAACAAATTTTCTGATAATAAGACACTTGATCTACTAGTAAAGTGGTCTGTAGAAAGTAAAATACACATTGCCCAATATTATATGACTATAAAATTTGATGTATGTGTGTATGTGTGTGTGTGTGTGTGTGTGTGTGTGTGTGTGTGTGTGTGTGTGTGTGCATGTGCATGTTTGTCAACCATCATGTAAAGAAATAATGATTTTCAAACATTTATTAGTTATTCGGAAAGGAAGCCAAATTGATAAATAACTTTTATGGTTACCTTTTTTAAAAATTAAAAGTGCATGTAGTGCTTAAAAGAGAAAAAAGAAAAAGTCTAGAAGGAAAGAATTCAGAACAGAAAACAATTTCTGGATAAAACTGTTTTTACATAATTTGTAGATATTTTCAAGATATTTTTTATTTTTGTTTATTTTCCATGTGTTGAGATTAGAATAAAGAAAAATAAAATTAACAAAATAAAACAAAATACATTGTGCTGTTTCAGAGAATAAAAGTAGATGTATTTACAAATATACATTGATTTCAAATGTTAAAAATAAAATTCACTATATATATGCTGATGTATTATTGTGATAAAATAATAATGGGGAGGTTCAAATACCAAAAATTAAAAATCTGAGTTTCATAATGTCATAAATTACTTCTGCAAGTTAAAAGTCCATAATGTCAAAGATTTATACAGTTATAAAGGGATAAAAACCTGTATCCACAACACACACCTTCACCCACTAAGAACCAAGAAGCCTCTAGAAGTGCCATACATGATACACACTGAAACAAACATGACAGAAGACTTACTGGGCAGAAAATTTTCCTGCAATAGGTTGCCATTACTTTCTTTGGTAGTCTGGTTGCCAACCAAGGCTATAGAACCCAATCTGTTGTTCTATTTAATTTATAAATGGAGGGAGAAGCGATGGATTAATACCTTTCCCAGAGGTTTTGTGTGAATGCAACGAATTTAATTGAAATTGAATTCATTGCATTCACTCACATTGCCTTCACTTAAGGTCAAACTGGTAGGCAAGTGCAAAAACTACCATATTTTGAAGCATTTCTAAAGTAAACCCAATCTTGATTTTGATTTTCCCTTTTGATGAACAGTACAGAGAATGCAAAATATTGTAAGGTAAGACATGGTTTTCTCCATTGTTGCCACAATTATTACATATTTTAAGCAATTTATCAATCCACTATCATCAGTTACTATGTCAATAGCCACTCCCCAATACTGTTTTGCAGAATTGTTTACTTACCAATAGTAAAAACTGATAGCTGCTATGCCATGTGCATATCCAGTTTCATACCTATAGAATGCAAAATATAACACTGGATATTTTCTGTAAAGTAGTTACCTGGATTTCTTAGTCTTTGTTGCAGACATCAAGTATATCTCTGAGTTGACTCTTTTGACTGCAATATAGAAGAGATAACTGATTTTGATTGAAAACAGAACAATCTCAGCTGTATACATTGAAATTTTTGGAAATTCATCTAAAATGGCACCAAAAGGTTTGTAGTGAATATGGAATTAAAATTACTCTTTTTTCTTTACTGTTTTCAAATTCACGAGCCAATGTAAAATTTATTTTTGCCCAATAGAAAAAAGAATTGGCTCTGAGCTGAAGAAGAGATCAAGGCAAAGTTTCACAAGCCTGTATGAAAACATAGCCTGACCAATAGAAAAAGGAGTGATTTACATACTGAGAAAAGTAACAAGCCAATGTCAAATTACTTTTTGATATAAATAGAGAAAGAAAGTTAAATCAAAGAGAGAAAGGAGCAGAGAAGAGACAACACCAGTCACAATGTAGCAAGAAAATAGTCAGGTTGTCAAGCAGACACAACTGTCCTGGTGATCTACATTCACCCTCTCTCACTTTCTCTCTTGTGCTGCTTTCTTTATCTCTCCTTCTTCCTCTTCATCTACTTGCTGTTCACAAAAAGAAAGAGAGGAGCATAGACATTATTACTACTTGCTGATACACACAGTGAAACATAGGCTTATCTTTTTCTGCACAAATCACATTTCACTAAAACAAACTCTGAATTCTTTAAACACTTTAGTACTCTAACTTTCTCTTAGAACATTTTCACAGTTTAATAATTTCCTATATACAAATTGGATGTTATTCTGCTAAATAAATAAATTTTCACTTATTTATACAAACAAGACAGTTTTATCTTTTCAATCATAAGTTCAAATTGTGGGAACTCTGGTTATGTTTGGCACAAGGCCAATTTGATAAACATAATCAAAGTCCCTAAAAGTTTACAAGAAAATGATTATTTCAATATGTATATTTATGTTAAATATATCAGGTATATGAAAATTTAGTTTATCTCCAAATATTCACAAGCCTTTCAGATTTATGACTTAAAAATTTTTTCTTATAAATTTTATACGGGATATTTGTTGATATAAAAAATATTTTAATTCATTCTAGCAATTTGAAAATATCAAAAGAGAAGCAAATTCATTTTTTTTCTCTGTAGTAAAAAAAAACTGAGTAAATATCATGAAATCACTTTGGAAAGACAAGAAAGTAGTTCAATTTATTGAACAGTCATTGAGTGAAACAGTTTTAATTCTGCTCAAAGTTAGAGAGAATATATGGTTTTTCAGTGAATTCATAAGCCATTCATTTTCCTGATTGGCTATATATATATATATATATATATATATATATACGCATCGTTCATTCAGTAATGAATTAGAACACACTCAGCTGTTGGGTGTGTGTGTAATGATAATGTACATGCTAAAAAGTTTGCCTCTTCTACCAAACACTCATAGCGCAGAGGTAGAATCGCCGACTGGTGCCAATTCGGTAGGGTTTCAATCCTGGGTAAAGAGCAACTGGATATCTAACCATACTGATGAGATGTGATACAGTGAAACAGATCTGTTTGCAGATGACTATATCTGCAAGGAAAAATAAAAATTCTACAAGCTATTATAAAAAAGAAACTCACATTAAATAAAATACCTTTCACCATAGGAGAAAGTGTTTTAAAGTGTGTATAAAATAAATATGTGTACAAAATATACTTACTACAAAAACAAAATCGCAACATAAATATTCAATACATACTTTTCTGTTTAGCTGTTACATATGGTGTCACTTTGAATGCCTTGTCTACCAAACTGACAACCCTCTGTTCTTGATAATGATTGAGACAGTTAAAATTCCTTGAACAAAACATGAACTTTGAAGTTCATGTTTTGTTCAAGTAATTTTAACTGCTCATTATTTTTTATCCCAATGTACAACATCTCATGTGGAAATTCAAAAAAATACAGTAAAAAATTAAATAGACATACTTTTGGAGTTGAATTTAGCAAAACTTGTTTGGACAAATTATTGTTGCCAAAATACATTTCATCCTCCCATACATTATTCTTTAAAGAACTCAACAATGTGAAACAGACATTAGTTAATAATGATTTTCGAAAATACCTCACAGATATCCAAATTAGATTATTTCTTTCTAAAGTAAGCTAAAGCAATAGTGAACATTCATATATCAATATTTTCTATAAAAACCAAATATATTTTAATTATAAGCAAGATAAATATACCCTTAGAAACATTAGGAAATATACAAGCTAAGTTAACTGGAACACGAAAATTAAGTTAATCATCTATTATATAAAATTTAAAACAGCTAACCTCATCATCAACAATAGCAACTCATCTGCACAATCAAAATTACAGAGACCCAATATTGTTTATAAATTTACATGTCTCTTAAGGAGCAGTGTTCCTTATCAAAACAACTTCATGGAGAGTTATATTAGATATACAACTCCATGCCTATCAAGAAGACTCACGTTACATCTAACCATTGCTGAATTAGGAAACCTACCAAACCCAGCCCATGACATACTTGTAGAAGATACCTCAACCACTTGTAAAAACAGCTAAAAATTAATGGAAATATTGATAATAAAAAAGAAAAAGGCAATAGTCAGTAATATTAACAATGAACATGGCTACAACATGCTGACCATGTTTGAAAAATAAAAAACAACATTCCCATTACTGGGATATTTTATATATTCACATATATAAAATATATAATATATTCAGTTAAAAAAAAAAATAACAGTAAAACTCTCCTTGATAATGGCTAAAAGAATAGCTGAAAGTACTTGGACATATAAAACATTTGAACAATTTTTACACACTTTATGTCTAGAAATAAAATACTTGTACGAATGAAAAAAAAATTGAATAATAATTAAAGTATTTTACCAGTCGTCTTTAATAAAATTTGTATGAAAGAGAGAAACAAATATATAAATAAATATATATATATATATATATATATATATATATATATATATATATATAAAAGTGTGCAGCTTGATGTTACACATTGTAAATATATTAAAATGTGAAGTAACCAGTTTCACTCCCACTCTTCAGGCCTCTACAGGAGATTTTAATCAAAATTAAAAAAATAAAAGAGTGTGTCATGAAAATGAGAAAGATGGAAAAAAAAATATGTGAATGCTAGAGGCTAATTATATCAAGTCCCAACAACTCGCACTGTTTGTACAACATGGGCTTTTGGGACCCAATATACAAAGCTTCCAGAACCTTAAGGTGGAATGAAGAGTGAGATCCAGGACACAACAGTGAACTGATCAACACCAAAATTAGCAACACACTTTCTATTCTTTATAAGGTGCTCGCAAATAGCAGAACCGTAGGTATTCAGGACGGATCCATTTCAAGGTAAGGTGTGATTTCTTACTTTAGTTGGAACATGCTGTTTAATTCTCATATTGAGACACTGAGTTGTTCTTCCTATGTAGTCAACTCCACAACTACATTTATATTGATAAATTATAGAATTAATTTGGTGGGGAGGAAGAACATCCTTGCGTGCATAACATAACATGGGCCCGGTTTGAAATACAATATGCACCTCAGCCGAGAAAAAAATACAATGAACATTTGATGAAATTTGTCTAGCCAAACTTTCACATTTTGATCCAATCCAGGGAAGTCTAGGATAAAAAGGGCATTTTTTGACAGTAATGAGTTTATCTTTTTTGAATTCAAAAATTTTGTTACTGATGGCTAAATGCATTTTAAAATTTAAAAAAAAAATGTTTTTAATTTAAAAAGAATTTTTAAAAAATGTAAAAAGAATTAAAAAAAAAAATTAAGTTAAGTATTATTAGAATCCTAGTCCACAGGGCGTTAATGATTTGTTCTGATTCTTTCCTTGATGAAGAAATCAATTTTTTAAAGGAAACCTTATGTAGTTTAGGGTATCCGCCTGACACTGTGCATTTGGTCATCTGTAACAAAATGTTTGAATTCAAAAAAGATAAACTCATTACTGTTAAAAAATGCCCTCTTTAACATAGACTTCCCTGGATTAGATCAAATTGTGAAAGTTTGGCTAGACAAATTTCATCAAATGTTCATTGTTGTTTTTTCTTGGCTGAGGTACGTATTGTATTTCAAACCCGGCCCATGTTATCTTCTGCATGCAAGGATGTTCTTCCTCCCCACCAAATTAATTCCATAATTTATCAATATAAATGTAGTTGCAAAGTCGACTACATAGGAAGAACAACTCAGCGTCTCGACATGAGAATTAAACAACTTGTTCCAACTAAAATAAGAAATCACACCTTGCCTCAAAATGGATCCGTCTCAAATACCTACGGTTCCGCTATTTGCGAGCACCTTATAAAAGTGTGCTGCTAATTTTAATGTTGATCAGTTCACTGTTATGTGTTATTGTCTCAATATGAGAATTAAACAGCATGTTCCAACTAAAATAAAAAATCACACCTTACCTCGAAATGGATTCGTCCCGAATACCTACAGTTCCACTATTTGAGAGCACCTTATAAAGAATAGAAAGTGTACTACTAATTTTAGTGTTGATTGGTTCACTGTTATGTCCCGATCTCACTCTTGATTCTACCTTAAAGTTCTGGAAGCTTTGTATATCGGGTCCCGAAAGCCTACGTTGTGCAAACAGCATGAGTTGTTGGGACTCAATATAATTAGCCTCAAGCGTTCACATATTTTTTTTTTCCATCTTTCTCATTTTCATGACACACTCTTTTATTTTTTAATTTTGATTAAAATCTCCTGTAGAGGCCTGAAGAGTGGGAGTGAAACTGGTTACTTCACTTTTTAATATATTTACAATGTGTAACATCAAACTGCACACTTTTATTTCTTTAATTAAATTCTGTACTTACAGAAATATTTTCAAATACGTCGAAAGCATAGGCAGAATATCTGGCTGAGGTGGTAGCACCAGGTAATGCAATCCCGCGAAAGACTGGATTCGCCTTCAAATTGTGAAGGAAAGGCTCCAACGCAAGAACGTAAAGCAAAGACAAGAGCAGACAACCTTGACAACTAGAGCGAGTCAATAGGAAAAGTTCCGATTGTACTCCATTCATTTTGACCAGCGCACCGGGGGATGCGTACAGCAGTCGGCTCCGGGTGTGAAAATTCAGCCCAAAACCAGCTGCCAAAAGGACAGACTTGGCTTCAATGTCGACTTTTTCAATGATCAAGCATACCAAATGAAGGCCGTCCTGAATAGTCCTACTCTTCACAGCACAAGTCTGCTCAGAACACCCACAACGCTATAGAGAATGGGAATTTTCTAAGCACAGTTTCAATGTAGCACAAGGCCGAAAGGGACACCCAGTGAGGATCGAACTCACTACTCAATTGTAATGATTCTAGTGAGACAAGCTTACTAACCATTACACCACATTGAGGTGCCCTTCCCAAGAACTTCTTGAGTTAACTTTGTTAACTCTTATTAATATAGGAGGGAGAGTCTATTATCTGAGGAATAGGTGTGTTTCACCATAACACTATTACAGAATTCAATACACTACAGAAAATCAAAGATTGTGACTCAATGTTACTTTTTCAGACACTTGTTCATCATTTACAGTCTAAAATTCAGACAGCACAAAGTTTTGTAGAATAAACAAATAACACAAATAAAAATACAGATCTTATGAAGTCCTTCTAATCAATCCATACATGAAAAAGAGCCGGCTTTGTCAGCAAATTTATGCAGGTTAGGAGTCTGGGTAACATGATACAGCCATATAATCCAACAATTTATTTCAAAAATTGAACAATGGCACATCTATCATGGCTATTACTTTGCTTACCCATTTTACCGCGATAGATCCTATTTTATTCTCATTTATATATTATATTATGAAGGATGTAGGGAGTCTCCAAGAAGCAAAAACCAAGACATCTTTACTTTAGGGTCTACTGGGGTAAAATAACGGCAGCTCCTATCTTGAAAAATCTCATATTATTTTCTCGAGAGGACCTAATGAGAAAAAAGAGAATAAAAAGGCCACTATATTTGCACCATAAGTCTTCTCTTTAAGACGCCATAGTTACTTAGTACCCTACCTATATGAACACGCTGTGACGATAAACATTCACACTTACCAGAGCCAAAGTGTCCAAGGTGTTTTGCTTGTCGGGCTGCTGTGTTATGATGGATGCATGCATAAATCCACACTAGACAGTTCCTCGTTTCGTCAGCTGTGTCCTCTCCTCTCGCAAGTTTGGTCCAAGAAAGGTATATTCTTCGACCTCTGTCATTTTATGCTAATTGGCACGAGCTGGGGGCTCTGAATGAGAACGAGGCCGTTGGCAATGATTGATGCGTCGACAATGGTTTTTGTCCATCAAAAGGGTCTGAGACATTGGCTGCCAGTGTTGTTGGGACCGTGGTGGTGTGTACTAGTATAGTTTCGTATTGAGTTACGACTCTGTTTATTTCTGTCTGGAAGCTGGACGCTAGCTTCAAACCTACGAGTGGAGCAAGTGGTGTAACCGAAACGTGACAAAAATCCGCTGTCTAACTACACACACTTTGTTTGGACCTTAGCTTTTGTACAAAGTCCTGGGTATGATGGCAAACTAATTGGAAGGTTGTGAGGAGCATGGAACTACCTCTTAATTGCTGTTATTCCCAGGTCCACCCTGACCCAGAGTGGTAGCACCTGTTAGGGTCCCGGCTATGGGCAAATAGTTAACCCCCAAATTGGGGTCAAAACACTATGGAAGTATAAAAATAAACTTTTATAGAAATATATATATACATAAAAATACTTTTATCGAAAAATATACATTTTTGAAGAAAAAAAATTACCATAATACATTTTTGAAGGAAAAAAATTATTACCAGCAATACATTTTTAAATACAAAACTAGAAGACATCTTCAGTTTTCTAAAATAGAATAAATATTTTCATGAAAATCTGACTAAATCAACCTTCTCACTATAACCAAACATTAAAAAAATTCCTTAAAACCCCACCATTTTGGCACAGAGGTTGATACGCTGTTGAACAAAACTCAAAACTTTTGTTTAACATTGGAAAGGAATCCCGCGTAAAATGAGTAACTATCTGTTGTTATCCTTTACATTAATAGCTTCAGATGATATGCTCTTGCCAAACACTTTTTAATCACATATCACTCACTTTAGAGTTAAACACTGTTAGCAAAATAGATATTTAATATGTAAAATGTTGGGGCACATGAACAGAATTTTCAGAAGAGATGTTGCAACTAATTTTGAAGAGGGTTACCTTAGATATAAACAAGGGATAAGAAACAATATAAAATGCATTTCTATGAAATGTAAACATTATCATTCTAGCACAATATCAACTTTAAGAAATAAATTTCAGTTAAGCTATATGTTCATTGAAAGTATAATTCACAGATGTAATGGTCATCTACATCAATGGTCCTGGGCATGACGATAAACTTCATCCGGCAGCAAGGCCTCTGATTGGGAGGTTGTGAGGAGCATGGAACTACCTCTTAATTGTTGTTGTTCCTAGGTCCACCCTGACCTGGAGTGGTAGCACCTGTTAGGGTCCCAGCTATGAGCAAATAGTTAACCCCCAAACTGGGGTCAAAACACTATGAAAGTATAAAAATAGACTTTTATAGAAATATATACATACAAATAGACTTTTATAGAAAAATATTCATTTTTAAAGGAAAAATATTACCAACAATACATTCTTGAAGAAAAAATTATTACATAACACATTTTTGAAGGAAGAAGAATAATTCTCAGCAAAACATTTTTGAATACAAAACTAGAAGACATTTTCAGTTTTCTAAAATAAAAACAAAACATTTTCATCAAAATCTGACTAAATCAGCCTTCTCACTATAACTGAATAATAAAAAAAAATACCTTAAACCCCATCTTTTTTGGCATTAAATAACTCACAGAAGTTGATATGCCGTTAAACCTCAAATTCATCTCGATCAAAATCTTTTTGTAAGGAATCCACTCCTAGGAAGGTTGGGTCACTGTGTTGGGCCAGGATGATTTTCCCACCTGAAACCATCCTGCATATATACAAATCAACAATTCGTCCGTGCATGGAGTAACTGCTGCCATATATGGTCTGGTGCCCCCGCTGTTCATCTCAGTGTTCTTGACAGGCTCCAAAGGAGAATCAGTAATGTAATAGGTACTGACTTGGCAGCTCGACTACAGCCCCTTTCCCACCAATGAGACGTGGCTTCCCTCTGTCTGTTCTATAAATACTTTCATGGTTTTTGCTCCAATGAACTTAAGTCACTGGTGCCTCCGCAACAGGTGTTTACTCATGCAACCAGACTGGCATCTGGGTCTCACCCATTCACAGTTAGATCAACCAAATGCAGTCGACAATTCTACTCCTTCAGCTTCTTTTCTCGCATTTCCCGCCTGTGGAACTCGCTTCCTTATTCTTGCTTTCCTGACAGCTACAACCTCCAGGAATTTAAATGCAAGGTCAATACAATGTCACCATTTGCTGAAATACAAAACTGCACACTGTATGAGATTTTCTCTGAGCTTGGAGCACAAAGATAATCATATTTTTTGCTTTTGGTGACAAATACCTTATAGGCAACTAGGTTAGTCCTCAAATGAGCTTCATCAAAATTGTGGAGCCTCTCAGGAAAATGATCATCATTGCTCATGTTGTTCTCTTCTAACTAAACTTTCATTAACTCATAGAAGACTTCTGCAATCTCTAAAGTCCACCATTCTGCCCTGACTTATGTCAAGATTTGGGATGTAGTAAAAGATGATGCTGATTTATGAAACTTTCAGTGATTTTATTAAGCATTTCAGTGCTAAAAGCAAGGAAGCACACAACTTTAGAATCACAATTGTGTAAAAAAACTATGAATGAAAAAAACAAGAATATTTTAACCACAATGACTTTAAATATGCACAGAATCTTACATGTCAAGTTACTTATTTTACTCTAACTACAAAAGGTTGGTATTTTTCAGCAGGTGGCTATCACAGAAGTCAATACACTTTAGAGAATCAAAGATTGTGACTCAATGTTACTTTTTGATCATTTACAACCTAAAATTGAGAGACAGCACAAAGTATTGTAGAATAAAGAAAAGACACAAATTAAATACTGATCTTATGAAGTCCTTCTCATCAGCAACCCAACAGTGAAAAATAGACAATATTTAGCTTTGTCAACAAATTTATAGAGGTAAGGAGTCTGTGTATCATGATACAAACAAACAATCCCACAATTCATTTCAGAAAATGAACAATGGCACATCTACCATGGCTAATACTTTGCATACCCATTTTACTCTGAATACTCATTTTACCCTATCAAACAATTCTAGCCAGATACCTTTTTCAGTTTAAAATATGCACCTGATGATTGCATGATGTATGAAACTCTGAGGCATGCCATAGACATAGGATTATATCTATATTTATTTATTTATTTATATATATTTTCAGTTTGTAAATGAATTATTGTGTGACCTAGGTTTCTGCTATGAGTGGTGTTTTCAGGTGATTTTCAATAACTGATTTTACCGTGGGTTTTTTTTTTTCTTTTTAATGCTCACATGGCAGGGAATTTTTGAATGTACAATTTTTGAAACTACAAGGAATTATGGCATTTTCATCCACGGATGAAAACGCCATGATTCCTTGTAGTTTTAAAAATTTAAAATTTTAAAAAATTCCATCGATGAAAATGCCATAATTCCTTGTAATTTTAAAAATTGCACGTTCAAGAATTTCCTGCCATGTGTGCGTTTTTAAGGAAACACAAAAAGAAAAAACAGTAAAGTCGGTTATTGCAAATCGCCTGAAGACGCCACTCATGGTGGAGGCCTGGGTCACATGATAACTCTTTTACAAATGGAAAATATTCAAAACTTCTACAATATAATTGTATTGAATACTTTTTAATACAAATGTGCAATGGTCTAACCTTATTATGACTAGAAACTAAGTAATTAAACAATATATATATATATATATATATATATATATATATATATATATATATATATAATACAACTCTGTCCATACATTGAGCGCTGTTTTATTAACTCTTGAATAATAATACTATACATATGTGCACTCTCCTCTTATGTATATTTATTAATTTACCTCATCATATATATATATATATTCCATTTGTAAACGAGTTATTATGCGACCTAGATTTCTACCATGAGTGGTGTCTTCAGGCGATTTGCAATAACTGATTTTACTGTTTACCCCACTTTTTTTTAAGAACACTTATGTAACAGTGTTTTTTTGAATGCACAATTTTTATGGCGTTTTCATCCCAGGTTGTATGTACGTAAGAGGTATTTTTTAAATTGTTATGTACGTACCTATGGACAGTAATAGATATGCCCCAATCCATATATAGTATGTTGGACTCTATTGAGTAAGTGTGGGTTTTTTTTCTGACTGGCAGCTCTCTACTAGCAGTGGGTATTTACTTTACACTGCTTGTGAGTCTTGTATTTGATGATATAAATATTACTGTTTATTTCCAACCTTCGTTTGAGTTATTACTCACGCAGTAACCTTTTAGGTTACAACATAAATATGTAAAGAGTGGAATTTTAATTTCTTGAAATTTCTTAATTGAATTGTGGCAGATGTAAAAAAATTTAAAATAATTTCATTCATTTGTGAATAAGCCCTAAAAATTTGATTAAAATCCAATAATTACTTGATTTTCATGTGTTTTTAATGCCCAAAAAAGATATTAAAAATCTCTACAGATAACTTTGACTCACTGTTGATGCAAGAAAAACAAGATTTTTAACCAAACTTTCAAACATGCTAGAAAAAATTTAATAAATGAATACTTTGTTTTTCCCTCTTAACAATACACAGTTTAATGATAAAACCTTGTTTCTATCAAGTTTGGAGCCTTCTTCATTATTGTATGCTCTTTTTTAACAGTACCTCATGCACACACACAAACACACACAAATATTGTGATGCTAATAAACTTTTAATGTAGTGAGTATCCAAGGCTCGCAGGTGGTGATTTGGGTGGATTTCTGGGGAATTCGATGGGTTCCAACTAAAGTTTCTTAAGCTGTGTTAAACTTCAAATCTACAGACTAGTTTTTTTTTTCTTGTTTTTTCATGCCAAAAAAAAAAACAATTTAATCATATTTCAATTCTTAAAACAAAAACTACATTTTCTTGATAATTATACATCCCTTGTTCCCTGTTTAGGATGTGGTCCCCGGTTTTCTCTTTTCCAGTCTTTCACTCCTTTTTTTTATTCTCTTTTTTTTTTAAATTGGAGTAGATAGACTAAACTATCACCCGGTTCACACTCCACCCACGTCTATTGAACAGGTGAAGAGGCTCATCCCTTGTTCCCTGTTTAGAATGTGGTTTCCGGTTTTCTCTTTTCCAATCTTTTCACTCTTATGTAGTCCCCTGCACATCAGTGGCGTTACCGCCTTGCTCGGGGTGATATGATTAAAAAAAAAAAATATATATATATACTTTTACTGCAAAGAATTTGTCACTTTGACTGTACAGGTTTATGCCAACTTTGGAGTTTGTGATGATGTCTTCACTCATCAGGGCTGGGTTTATTTTCTGCTCTCTCTCTCTCTCTCTCTCTCTCTCTATCTCCCGCTCTCTCTCTCTCTCTCTATATATATATATATATATATATAGAGTTTTAAGCTGTTTAAGACTGGAGCCAAAATTGCTGACTTTCAATGCTTTAATGGTAGAAAGGCATTAAAGGCAAGCAGGCATTGTAATAAAGTGCTCGATATCAGAGATAGAGATAGAGTGTTAATAAAATTAGTATAGAAAAATTGTCACTTAACTGATCTGCATCACATCAGTCATGCTGATTTTGAAGTATTATAAACATATAAGAATATGGTTACTTGTCAGAATTTTTCCAGTTTTTCTACTGATATTTTTCAATATTTGCATGTTTATCTGCTGTTGTGAACTGATATCTTTTGTTACTTTTCTATGTAAGTCTGTGAGGGTGTGATATTTTCAATTGATGAATAGCATATTATCTGGTTATCTTTTTTTTATGTTTTTTCTTTTTTACTACTTTTTTCTGTTGTCTCTTTCTTCTGTGACCAGTTCATGAATAGAACATCAATCCTGTTAAAAATTTGCTTGAATTTTTCTCCTTTTTCTTTTCTTTTTTATTTCTGATTAAAAAATTATTTTTATCTATAAAATAGAAACACTAATAAAAATATAATCAAAAGAAATAATAAATGAAATAGAAATTACAAATAAATAAACTTATAAACAAAAATGCAACAATACATCAATAAGGTTTTCAAATGTAAGCAAAAATTACTGTTATTGCCCTTCATTACAGTCTACAATGAATAACTCTTATAACCTTTCCCCAAATTAATTTGGTAATTTGTGATAATGGGTGCATTTTATTGGGGGAATAATGCGTGAACAAACGCATGACCTGTCATAAGGCAGAGATATGATTCAGACTTGTGCTCTCCATAAGGATTTACTCTCTTTGAGTATCTCTTCTCTTCGCATTCTAAATATGTCCATTTGGATAAATTCCTTGTTGTCAGAATATCTTCTAGATTTTATGGTTACTGATTTACAACCTGCAATTTAATTATCAAAGAGATAATTGAAAACGAATAAAAGAGTGCTGAATTGCTATGTGATATCTGTCCTTCTGTATGGAAGTGAATGTTGGATGAAGGAGAGGCTTGAGGTAGCAGAAATGTGATCTTACAGAAGAATGCTGAGGATACCATTGACAGAGTACATGAGCAACAATGCAGTGTTGGAGAGAATGCAAATGAGAAGAAAACTGAAACTTAACATTAGGAAGAGACAGATGAGGTTCCTGGGACACGTAATGAGGAATGAGGAGAATTTATTACTTACAGAATGAATAGAAAGAAAGCGAGACTGGGGAAAACAGCATGAGACCTACTTGATAAGTTTGAGCAAGTGGATGGTGAAGTGGGGCTTGGAAAAGATACCAAGAGAAAATATATTGAGAGTGAAAAGAGACAGAGCCAAATGGAAATCCATGATTGCCTACATCCTGAAGGGACATACCATATAAAAAAGAAAAAGAAGTATTTTTATGAAAGCCAGACATTTTGAGTAAAAAATTGTTACACATGTATATCTTTTTCAGCTCAGTGGTTAAAACACACCAAAATTTGTGAAAGATCCATTTCCAGTTTATGGTTCCAGTTTATTTTTTTATATATACTGACCAACGAGAGATGTTGTCTCAAGCTCTAGTAACAACCTGAATGGTGGGACCATGTATGCTAAATTTTCCAGTTATATGGAGTTCAGGTCAGTAGATGCAGAGAATAATTTTTTACTGCAAGGGGATAAGGCAAATCAATATCAAGGAGCAAGAAGGCTTTTGGCACCAACAAAAGAATATCAAGAAGGCATCAGTTACCAGCCAACTGCAGTGTGACTAAAGAATTTTGGAATTCAAGTAAAAATTCTTGTATGGTTGGGTAAAAAAGAATGAAAAGAATTTAAAGAAACTTTCCCAAGCATGAACAGTATGAGGGCATTTTTCAAAAATTACAGTATATCCTAAAAGTGCTCTTGGGGTAAGTAAAAGTAAATGTTTTTGTTTTTTCTCAAAGGTTGTTGCACTTTTACTTTTTTACTGCTTTCTAATTGTTTTCACTTTTTCTCTTTTTCAAAATCCTTGTCTTTTCCTAAACCAGTGGTTCTCAACCTTTTTTACATCATGGCACACTAATGAGCTCTTTAACTTTTCACGGCACACCTATCACAAAAAATGAATATTTTCTACTCATAAAGCCTTTTTGCAATAAAATAATAAAAAACAAAGAAGATTGTATAAGAAAAATTTTTATTCACGTAAATACAACATATCCTATATTCAGTACCAGGTATAGAATAATAATGATGAATGTCAGTGGGACATTTGTGCCTGGTGCTTCTTTACTACTGCTGCAATTTGTAGGCGAATGTGAGAGAGACATACTCTTAACTCTTCTTCAATGTTTTTTAGTCTTTCACATTTTTTATTTTTTATGTTGTTTAGGTAAGACAATCCCAGTTTACATAGGTACGAAGTTGAGAATTGCAGTAAAACTTTGATGGCTTTTTTACTTAGAGTTGGATACTTTTCCAAAACAGAAATCCAAAAGGCGTCTAATGGCATACTTCAATTTGAGTACATGATCACTGGAAAGGTATGCTAATTCTTCCTCTTCTCATAACTCAAAATTGGAAAGATTGATGACCAATAAATCTAGGAAAGGATTGCAAATCCAATCAAATTCTTCAATGCTGATTGAGGGAAAATATTCTTCAATTTTATTTTCTAAACATGTCAAATGCTCACTAATACTGAGGATCATCTTGATAACGCAGGTTTTGTGAACTGATGGAAACATATCCAAATCGTTTACCTTCATTCTATTCTTCCATATTGCAATTTTTTTCTTAAAAGTAATTAATTTATCTGCTGCCGTAAGAATGTTTTCATTTCTGCCTTGCATATTGCTGTTCAGACTATTGAGATGTCCAAATATCTCACTTAAGTACTCTATTTTGGACATCCACAATTCATTTTTAAGGTATTTACAAAATCTATCAAGCTTTTTATTTTAAAAAAAATAAAAAGTTCTTTCTGAAGATGAAATTACGCAAGATAGCACCTTTTCTTTCAATAACGATCTTACTTCTGTGTAAACAAACATAATGAGAATATATATCCTTGCACAGCAACCCAAAAATTCTGGAATTCAATGGCCGAGTTTTTATAAAATTTACCATTTCAATCACTTGATTGAAAACCTCCTTTACTTCATTGTGTGTTATCTTTGAAACTAATACTTCTCTGTGTAAAATCAATGAGCTCACACGATGTTAGAATTCTGTTTTTCGACTAAAGATGCAAAACCTTTAACAGAACCAACCATTGATGGTGCTCCATCGGTACATATTCCCACACATAAATCCCAGGATAAGCCATATTTTTCGAGGTATATTGTGATTGTATCAAAAATATCTTGACCTTTTGTGGTTGTGGGTAACTGTTTGCAGCATAGCAATAGATTAATTATGGCATCTTCAGCGATGACGCGTATAAATGCAATTAACTGTGCATGATTACTGATGTCAGTGGATCTATCAATTTGGAGAGCAAAGAGGCTATTTTGAAATTTGGATATTACACTTTTCTCAATATTATCAGACAAGTCAAGAATCCTTCTCTGAATTGTATTGTTTGAAAGAGGGATCTTGCTAATTTCTTGTTCGGCCTTATTGCCAAGCATAATTTTTACCATCCTTTTGCATGCTGGAAGGATCACTGATTCTGCAAGAACATGAGACTTCGATTTAAGAGCAATAATTTCTGCCATCTCATATGAACCAAATTGAGCTTTTTCAGACACAATTACTGTTTTCTTAAATAGTTGACTTTGCCTTGCATTTGATTCTAACAACCATTGGAAATAATCAACATTTTTAGTTTGAAGGTTAGGATGTTTTGTAGTAAGATGTCTTTTCATCTTACTTGGAACCATTGCTTCATTAGACAGCGTTTGGCCACACACAACACACAGTGGAGAAGGAATCTGTGTATCTCCAGTCCAGTGAAACCCAAATTTCAAGTAATCATACAACCAATGAACTTTTGGTTTTTTTAAATGAAGTTATAGAATTATTCTTGTCACCATTGCCTTTTCTTTTGAGAAACTTGTCCATAATTAAGGGTGAATTGAATCTAAAATTGAAAAAAATAAATCTAAGAGAATTTTTATCATATTTAATCATGTTTTTTATTTGTCCTACTAAAACCTTAATTTACAACTCCTAAATATTAAATAAGAAATATCTACAATGAATCTGTTAATATTGTAAATGAGATATATAGATGATATAAAGCATAACAAGGCTTACCAATTAGTATGCGCGAATCATTTAGATTCCTGAAATTCAGCAATTTTAAATTGTGTGCTGTCATCTTGATAAAGAAATTAAATGTCTTCATTAAACAAAATGAAATTAAATGTCTTCCACCTATTATCTCTTCACAACACAACAGTAACCATTCCGCAGCACACTAATGTGCCACAGCACAGTGGTTGGGAACCACTGTCCCAAACTGTAATTTTTTCCATTTTTTGATGGTAATCCTTTTTATCAGAAATTGTTATCCTGTATAAAAGGTGAACAAAAGGAAATTTTTATGCAAATTTTATATTTGTACTTTTTCATAATTGTGTAATAAATGTTTTTCTTTTAACATTTTATGCAGTGGTTGAGTCTTGTTTGTAATTTAGCACCTCTTATGACTTGCTATTCTTACTAAGTTTTTTCATTTGACACAAGAAATTAGATTTGGTAGAGAATAAAAATTTTATATTAGTTCATCAGGTAATTTTTCTAATTGATTAATGAAAAATTGCTTTTTTGACAATATAACTGAGACTAAAGCTGGGGGTAACACTTGTATGAACTTGTCATTTTGTCATTTAGACCTATTTGGTTCAGATGTTCTTAACATCTCTTCTTGGTATGCCGATGACCGATCCCTTATCATGGTGGTTTTCATTAGCTTTTCAAACAGTTCCTAGCTTTGCGTTCTTCATACAATGATAATACTTAATGCTTTAACAGTGTGTAGCTTTGTGATTTTAAGACTGGAGCTAGTAACTTAGCAACTGTATCAGGAGGTAAGGTGATACACCACAGGTGAAACAGAGATACTGTTATATTAAATCAACCTGTTATGCTCATCTCCATAAATATGAGTGGTTTAAGAGTGTCTTATTGAATGTTTGTCAACATGCTACTGGGAAAGACAGAAACATAAAAGATTGGGTAAAGACAAGATCAAAGTATGAATGTATGAATTAAATCTGAAAAACCCCTACAAGAAAATGATAATTTTATAAAAAAGTTGTCCCAAGAGGAATGTAATGGCATATATAATAAAATCATGTCCAAACCTAAAAAGAAGTTATTAGAATTTAAAAGAATAAATCATAAAAAATTTATTTTAAGAAAATAAAGCAGAAATCAAAACTGGTAATGATTTTATTTAACCATAAAAACAAACTTGTTTACAATTAACAAAGAACAGATCACATTTCATTGTTTCACTTTTTGTAACTGTAACAAGTTTTAATTTTATACTTAATTAAAATCATTTCTATTTTGTAATATAAACTAATTATTCATTATTTTAAGTTACATTTTATATGTCTTTAATTTTCATTTTTCATTTTTTTTGTTTTGTTTGTGACCTTCTTTAGACAATATATTTTGAAACACAAAGTATTCAGGAATAATATCAAAAAGTTCACACCACTATTATTATATAAGAAACAACTAGTATTATTTATAGAAATTAATTTTCCAGTATTATTTAGTTATATTTTCTTGAGACATTGATAGGTTAGATATTGATTTGGCTTCAGCTAAAAATTCTGAAAATTTGTTTCCATTTTCTTTGTGGTTAAAACTGAAAAGATTTATACCAGTTGAAAAGGCTAAGTTGGTTTATTTTTCTAAATATCTCTAAGCTTTAAAGCAAAAACATTCAAATTTTTACATTGATGAGAACTAAAAGTAAAAAGAATTTTTATTTTTTGAATGAGTAGTTAATTAGATTGAGTAATTAATTTTCACACACTATTTTAAATTTAAAAAGAACTGTAAACTCATTACTGTTGAAAAGTTACATGCTGATTTATTTGTTCTGATTATGGAAGACCAGGTTTTAATAACTATACCACCATTTTTATTTTTGTTATTAACTTTATAAGGTTGCATGTTATTTTATATGTGAATGATTATCATTTCTGTCCTTTTTCTATTTTGTGTCTTCAATATGTTTTTCTTGTATAAGTCATTGTGGTATTCATGTGAATGTTCATTATTATATATGTATGACTGTGTTCAGGTTATATAGAGTTTTCTTCCGTTTATATGTATATTCATGTAAATATAGCATATTTAATCCTCCATGTGTGTGTCAGGTGGAATGCAGTATCAGGTTGTTTGTGCTATATTATATTATGTTCTGGAATATGATTGTATAAGTTGTGTATAGTTTCATTCCTTGGTTTTCTGCATATTCTTTTCATGAAGATTATTTAAGCACATCTTTGGTTTGCACAGAGGTAATCTTCTTTTGGCTGTTTGGTGTATTGATTGAATCTATAATGGCTGTTACAAACTCCACACACCTGCTGGGTTAACTTGGACGAACTGCTATGCATGTATTCACTGTCCATTTTAGGTTTACTTAACACTTATGCATTTCTAATTTGATTTTGACAGAAGTGTTAGTCATTGGTTGATTTTCACATGATTTCAGTTGACCAAATAAGCTATGTCCAGGTTAATATCTAGGTTACTAGAATAATAGAAGAGTAGAAAGTGGGAAAGGATGTATGTGTTGAGAGAAAAAGAGAGAGAGAGTTTCTTTGTCACCTTATTAGTAAAGAGGGAAGGGTATACTTCAATACACTTTAACAGCTACCTATCTACTCACCACAATTTAAACCCAGCATACCAGAACATGTTGATTATCACTTTTGCTCATCAATGCAATAAGTCAATATTTCAGAAGCTCATTCAAAACACTAACTTTGATTGAATATGTAAAACCATATCTAAAGATTTTATTTTTCCATATACATTAAACACACTTTATGCTTAATTTGTATTTTTTATATTTTCTTTGCTTACTTTATCTCTCCATATTTAATTATACATTAGTCAGTTGTGTGATTTAATTCTATTTTTAACTCTCCAAAAATTATAATCTCTATTCAGTCAGTTAAATGCCATACGTGAAACACACTTAGGCGATCATGTCTTGAAAGAGACATGACTGACTGGGCAGAAGATTATCCTGCAGTAGGTTGCCATTTCTTTCTGCGGTAGATTGGCTGCCAGCCAAGGCTATAGAACCCAATCTATCCTGTTATTTAACCCATAACTGGAAGGAAGAGACAGATTAATACCTTTCCCAAGGGTATTTGTGCATAAGTGAATGCAATGAATTCAACTAGAATTTGAACTCGGCTCCCCGATTTCTCGTTCCGAGCCAATATCCACTGCACCACAACGCACATTACCAATCTTTAATTTAATTTTAGTTTCTTCTTTGTTTTTTCAGAGACTTTGGTCAAAGGTAAAATATTAATTATATTGTGAAATTATCTGGAAGCTTATAAAAAGCACTTACACTAATTTATCACCCAGGAAGATTTCATGTTCTGGGGGATGGCATCATGAAGCTAATTCAAATATGACAAAAGGTAGCAGAACAAAATGGTATATCAGTCAGTTAAGTGTCATATGTAATATATGCTTGGGTATGATACATGCTCGAAAGAGGCATAACTGACTGGGCAGAAGATTATTTTGTAGTAAGTTGTCATTACTTTCTATGGTAGACTGGTTGCCAGCCAAAGCTATAGAACCCAATCTGTCCTGTTATTTAGCCCATAACTGGAGGGAAGAGATGAATTAATACCTTTCCAAAGGGTATTTGCATGTAAGTGAATGCAAGGAATTCAACTGGATGTGGCTGAAAAATTTATGTACAAATATCTAAATATCATCTTTGAAATTCACTTAAAAATGTCACAAAAATGTTAAAATGTGTTTAAATGTTACCTTTCAGGATTGGGTTCTATAGCATTGACTGGCAAACAGTCTACTGCAGAAAGCAATGGCAACCTACTGCGGGATAAACTTCAGCCCGGTCAGTGATGTCTTTTTTCAGACATGATCACCCAAAGCGTGATCACGTATGGTACTTAACTGACTGGTGTATGTATATATGTCATAAATTTCAGTGCTTAAATAACACCTATTGAAAAGTGCTGTAATTTGGTTCTAACTGAATAAAATCATAAATAAATCTGTTTAGTAAAATAACTTGTTAAATGGATTTTAATGAAAAGTAGAACATATTTATTTCCCCCAATAAAAAAATCATGTTGAATGCCTTAAGCAGTAAGTGAATTATTATATATTTGATGATTTTCAAAATCACTGCATATTGCACCAGTTTGTGCTTCTTATGATTGGTAGTAGACATGGAAAATTGGTTACTTGTGAGTTATTTTGCTAACTGACAGCAAACCAGATGTCCACTGACCTGCAAACCAAAAGAATATCAGCTGCTAATTATAGCAGATGCTTCTTTCCCCAGGAGAATACTCAATATTTCCAACACAATACAAACAGACTTTACACATTTTTTACCAGGATAGACACACAAAGTAAGATATTTACTGGGCAGATAATATTCCTCAAATAGCAAATTCAATTTTAATGAAAACAAATGAAAGTAGTTGTTGCTGTAACAGAAACACTCCACATATTCATATAATTCTTAATTTTTAAATAATTTTAACTCTTACCATATATTTCATAAAGATGAAGAATTTCTTTTTCAGAATAAAAGTTCATAATAAATACAATACAAATTTTTATGCATGCATATCAATCTCTTCATTTATGTATGTATGAATGTATATATGTATATAGATATGTATGTGTAGATATTTAGGCACATGGACACATGACCAAGCGGTTAAAATGAGGCTCAGGTTCAAATTTTACCAAAGTTGATTTCTTAGGAAGGTAACTTCTTGATGTTATCAGTCTAAAGGAGGTAATCCAAGCATGTTGCACCTTTGAAGAGTGTCTGAAAACCATACCATGGGTTGATCCTATCCATGTGAGTGAAATTAGGTAGACAGGACTCTTTGAGAGCGGTTGATTGTTGTGGTAGCACAAAATCACAAGTTGTCATGACCAAGGGTTTCAGCATCCTGGCCTTGTTCAGACTGTTGTTCATGCTAGATAGCATGCTCTCTCCCAGAAACTGCAACTAAGGTCCACTCTGCAGTATAAACCACAGGTGGGCTCTGTGGATGTTGAACAAACCCAAATGTGTCTGAGCAGGCATCTGCACCATGAATTAGCTAGCTGCCCTTGCAGACAGGTATCCTTAAATATGAGTAGCCAGCCATACATATACATACATATTTAGGTACCTCTACTTTTTCACTAAAAATTTGCAATACCTAAGTTTTAAAATTAATTTTTATAATTGAAAAAGCTTCTTAAAGCTTTACTTTTAGCTTTAATTGAAAGTATTAAATTTACTATTTCCATTAAGCAAAATACTCTGTAGTGTATTTTTCAAACAGAAATTATATTGATTGGAATCGATCTTTTTCTAAAATAGCAGTTTTTTGTCACAATGTAATTTTCTTCATGAAAAAAATCTTCAAAAATAAAATATACTTTTCTGTAACTTTATTTGAAGAATATTAGCTGATTTAAAGTATAATTAATCTGATTTGAAACAAGTTTATTTACTTTAAGTTAAAAAATACAGAAAAACTGAAAAACAAACAGTAATAGTGGTTTATGTATTTTTCAACAGGCATTTGTCAAGTACTGATAAGCTATTTACTTTCCTACAAAAACTTTATTAAAACATAATTTAAGAAAATGATGGGTGAATACTTTCTTATATAATTTTTAAGTACTCTGTAATCTTACAAATGTTGGAAATATTCTCTGTAATCTAAATTTAGGAATGTTAACTTTAAATTTACTCGTCATCAATCTTATTTTCTAATAATGTTAATAAGATCTAATATGGCAATCCATACTTTCAAAGTAGGCATGTTTTAAGCACATGAAAAATATTAAAAATTACTTTTAAAATATTAGAGCATGATGATTTGTATTAAGTTTTATAATTTTTGCTTCGTAAATATAGTCTTCACTTCAGTCAGTCAGTTAATTACCGTAATTTCTAAATGTTTTAAGGAATTGTTTAAAATTCAAATTTACATATGATAATTAGGTACTTCTACACAAGTAAACAATTTTAAGTTTTAAAATGTAATGATACATTTTAATTTGTGCAAAATGATTTTGAATATTATATTTTTTTAAATTAATTTTTTTGACCGTAGTTTCATCATGAAATATTTGCTGAAGAATTAACTTAAGAATAAATTAGAAATCAGTTTTAAAATATAGGGCATATTATCATTTTAAATATGACTCATTTATTATTAATAGACATGAAAGTGGTATGTGCCTTGATGATTAAAACCCATGATAAAATTCACATATAAATGAGAGGAAAAATGAATATTTCAATTTACCAAAAGGTAGAATTGAAAAGTATAGCAAATAATAATGACATAAAAAGAAATCATAACCAATCTGGAGAAAAGAAAACATCTGTTGAAGTATTCCTTGTGGATAAGTATTTCATAAGAATTTGGTTGTTCGTGATATAAGGCATGATTATTTAGAATAACATTTATTTGAATTTTGTTCTATTGTATATAAAATCTAAATGTATATCTTTTAAGTATAATAGTATCATTTCTGTTAAATAATTATTTATGTGCTGCAAAATGTTACATCTGTTTTCAGTGTGTAAGTTAAAAGTTCATAATTCTGCAAAAATTAGAATTTTCAACTATGTGGTTTTTGCTGTTAGCTTGATTTGATCTGTCGAGACATGAGTTTATTGATTGATTTATTGATTTATTCATTTTCTACAGCTTATCAACTCTTTCCAGGATATTAAAATCAGAAAATATTTTTAGATTTGGATTGAGGGAATAATAATGGTTTAGTGATATGTCTTACTAATTAACCTGGGGAGAGGGGTATTCATACCATTCCCAAGCATATTTGCACATAAATAAATATAATAAACTCAACAGTATTTGGAACCCAGCTCTCCTGAGCCATTATTCATTACACCACCTGCACATCCAAGTTTAAAGCACCTGATATTTCTAAGCAGTCATCCATCTAGGTACTGACCAGGCTTGATGTTGATTACCTTTGGTGATCATACAAGAACAAGTGTTTCAATGTGGTGGCCATAAGCACACAAGTTCAATCTTGAGGCTCAGGAACCTGAGCTGAAAAACATGAGGGAGAGATTAGTGCATCATGAAGAATTCTTAGATAAAAGATTGGCAAGAGGAATTCTAAATTAAAACATGATAGGATATGTGAAAGGATAAAATGTATATTGAAAATAACTGAGAGGAAAAACATTTCTTAAAGGTGAGTGAATGTAAAATCAAATTAAGGAATGACAGAGTAGATTGGCTGAAAAATATTGAGATAAACATGAAAATGTTAGTCTGTAGAAGATTAAAATTGTAAAAGAAAAAGATTCTTAAATTAAAATAATGGAAGACTTTGAGATTTATAAGATACAAATTTGTTTGTAAAACTGAAAACTATTGGTATAGTTCATAGCATTTTCCAATAGGTGAAATTTGAGCAGGTGAATTCATCTCAACACATCTTTCTATATATTTCATCTGTGGGTAGAAAATTTTAAATGCAATTATATTAAAACGAAAATGGAGGAAAATGAGATGAATTTTCATTATTTGATACTCTTTTATTTCCAGAAAGAAAAAAAAAACTGTACAAATAGTAAAACATATATGTGCTGTTTATAAAGATAGTGTCAGAGCTGATCATAAGTGGACTGGGAGATGCAGAAGACTGAGAATGTTTTAGTCAGACTTCAATGATTGATGATGACTTATGTATCATTTTAAAATTATGCCTTGCTGGACAACTGTAACAGTGAATGCTACAACAAAATATACTGTGTGCTTATCTGTAGCAACCCATGATGTGAATAACTATTACTGCTAGTAGGCATAAAATTTTATTGAGATGTGATTGGTCTTTATAAATAGTTGCAAGGGAATTACCCTTGGTGATTAATAAATTTATGTTCTGTATGCAACCCCTTCTTGTAACAATCCTGCCTGCTTCTGGATGTGGCCTGATTGTAGAGTCTGTTCAACAGTGTCTGACACAGATGGTTCTTCATAGACATGAGTGCTGATCTTTGGTTATTATTCTTTCTTGATGGGCATATGTGTTGGCTATTTCTTTTATATGTTTCTCTTGATGCAGTTGTGATAATGCATGATTTTAGTTTGTCAAATTTATTAGTGACAGTTGCTAGTGTCAAAGTTTTGTCATCTAATTGTACTTATATATAATTACTGGGCTTCAACAATGCAAGTTCTTTTCCTGTATGCCAGTTGTAATACATCTGCTGCTGTTTTAATGTTCAGTATGTCCTTTCCAAACTACAGATAGATTCTCTATATTATACTCTACCGCAATTAGATTTCTTTCTGATTCACACTACATATTAGTGAACATTAAGAAAGCAAAGCACAAATAAAAAAGTTGTTTCCTGAGCTCTGAGCATCATGTCTGGCCCACAAAATAAATCTCCACAATAAGATAAAATAGCCAATCACTAATGTTCTAACTGAAAAAAAGATTATTCTAGAGGCCACCAGATTTGCTGAAAATAAAGTTCTTCATAACAACCAACACAATAGCATATCTGTTAGCACACAGACGTGCTGTCACTGTCACTGCCATGATTGCCTCTCTTGTCAACACCGTGATCTTGCCCAAGCTTCACTAATCTCACTAAATTACTCGCACACCAAATGCAGCTCTGACATTACTGGGCTTTTGAAAGCTACAAATGATGAATAAAATCCCTTGTGAAATAAATTTCATTCTTTTTATAATTTTGAAAAAGTCATAATCATTCCAGAATTAATTTGGATTACTTTGTTTATATTTTCATTACCACAATATTTCAGTTTACCTATTTTGTGACCTTCTTGAATCATAATCCATATGGAGCAAAGCTAACATTTCTCTCAGAAAATGAAGTCTAACAAAAGATCAAATGGTGGTAAGGATACTGATTGGCTAAATTCATTCCTCACACTGGGTCATACAGATGATTCCATTTTCAGCAACTCATATTTTTATACCTTGGAATACTCTCCCATTTTTTCTGTACAGATTGTACAAGAAGGCTGTAAATAAATATCACACTTCTGTAGTTTACTGTTACTCTTTTAACCACATGGAAAAATATCCTTTTAATGGAATTTTTGCTTATGTAAATTACTTCTCAATTATTCTTTTAACTATAATAACAAAACTATTATACTGCATAAAAATAAGTTTTAATTTTCTGTTACTTTTGAATAAATGTCTTCTAATCACAGTTACAGCAGTGATTTTCTACCTCACTTTACCTGATGAATAATTTTGTTACTTAAACAAAATCAATTTTCATTTAGTGATATACATCTGCTCTTTTGTGATACTCTTAACTAGTTTTACACTATATTTTGACCAGCTTTCTAATACTTATTTGATTTTTGGAATCAAAACCTCTATAGAATTTCAACAGTTCATAAAATACTACATTCCACATAAGAAATGTAAATAGCACAGTTCAGTTTATTTTAACTGCTCAACCTTATTTTAAGAATAATATAATAAACTGATATTTAAGCTAATCATCTTCTCAACATATACAGAAAACATTAAATAGAAATAATCTTAAATTATCATTTGTATATTGAGAAAAATACTCTTTCATATTTTTTGAGAAATAAGAGTTGCTAGTCTATCATTTAACAAAATATTAAAATATATTGTGTATAATTTTATTATCTCCAAGGATTGAACTAATAATAACTTTATTAATTTGCAGAGGCAAAATTGCAGATATCATATAGAAGTTTATTTAAAATACAGTTTTGCAGTTCTCAACTTGGCCTCTTCAATGAACTTCATTTTCTGCAGACTCTCACATGTTCACAGACAAGTGTTTCCTGCTAGACAACCTATTTTAGAATGTCACACTACTAAGCCATAAATAGCTGCTGCTACTTGCATAAAATCTGGTTAGAAGCAGCTGCAAAATGGAAAAGAATCGATATGCACAATTATATATTCATAGATAATGTATATTTTATAGAATTATATAGATCTTGGATTATATATAGTTGTAACTTACAGACATTATTATTACTAGCATATAAAAAATATGGGGAAAATGTGTATTCAATAAAAAACAGGTTATTATATTTACCTACACAAATAGTAAATATTTACCTCAACAACATCAGATATAAGTTTCATTTTTGCAATAATAAAAATAAGTAAAATTTCAGTAATTACATTTATATAAAATTATAAGAGATGTATTGCCAAAATTTGAAGATACAAAAAAGTAATGCAAAGGTTAATAAGTAGTGACAATTGATTGTGATGAGTTATATCCCCTAAAAATTAAAACCAAAATAAGACCACTATCAGTGTAGATAGAATGAAGAGTTTTGTTTAAAATTTCCAAAAAGATTCAGTCATACATGATACAGGTTTGGGTGATCATATTTCTTTTGAGATATGACTGACTAGGCAGAAGATTTTCCCGCAATAGGTTGCCATTACTTTCTGCGATAGACTGGTTGCCAACTAATGCTATAGAACCCAATCTGTCCTGCTATTCAACCCATAGCTGGAGGAAGAAGAGAAGGATTCATACCTTTTCCAAGGCTATTTGTGCATGAGTGAATTGAACTAATTCGACTGGAATTTAAACACGTCTCTCTGATTTCTCATTCCAAGCCAATATTCATTCCAAAAAGATTACTAAATACAATAACAGACACTTGAGAAAGACCAGAGGATACAACTGGAAAATATTGCCAGTATGAAAAATAAGATGAGGATATCAGTCTGAATGTAAATAATAATAATAATAATCTCAAACATTTCAAAATAACATCCTCAAGATTTCTGATGCCTTTCTACCATTGTTATTACTATTATTAATAAATAAGAAAAATTCATCCAGACAGTGAACCAGCTTCTAAATGTAGTTTTCATCATCTTCACAAACTTGCACTGGTAAAAAAAAAACTCATAATTTCTGAAGTGTTATATAACAGAAATTTCACTTCCCATAACTGATACTTGCTTTTATGAACATTAAATATGTTAATTTTGGGCACATAACCTGTTAGACTGTGTGATATAATAGTGAAATAAAACAAATATTAATAGTATTCACAGTATTATCAACAGTGGTATTTACATTGAGAGTAATATAGCAAATGCATGATCAATATATATTCTACACAGGGTAGTAATTTGTACTTAATTTGTCTTTGTAGCAGAGAAGCAACCATGTCCCAGTCATCTGCAAACTAAAGGTGAAACTCCAGAGATTGAAGATGCCTAGTGCAGCACCAAAACAGAAATACAACACGCTCGTGAATGATCTCAACCTACAGAAAGAATACACTAACAGCGTGAAAATCAAATACAAACAAATTGAAAATGGACACTCGAAATGGGACTTACTAAAGGAAGCAATACTAACATCAGCAAACAACATTGCCCCAAAGGAAATCAGGCACAAAAGAAAAAACGAGTGGATGACTGAAGAGATTTTTGACATGATGCAAAGGAGGCAGAAAATGATATCAAGACATGGAATGGAGTACAGGGAACTACATCAGGAAATAAGGAGAAAATGCAGACAGGCTAAAGAGGAATGGCTCAATGACAAATGTGCAGAAGTAGAGAGATTGAGCAGGAATAATAAAGCAGACATGCATAAAGAAATAAAAGAACTAACAGAACAAAAAACCTGCTCTTTAACAGGATGTATAAAATCCAAGGATGGAACAATCATATTGGAGAAAGAAGAAATACTCCAACAATGGGAAGAATATATAAAAAATTTTTTCCCCAACAAGAGAGAGCAACCAATAATATACAAAGATGAGGACAGACCAGAAATATTAAAGTCTGAGGTGGAATCTGCAATAAAGCAGCTGAACCAAATGGCATAGTCATAGAGCTGCTGATAGCCCTGGAAGAATTTGGTATAAAAAAAATTACAGAAATAATAAATGAAATTTATAATAGTGGGGTAATACCAGATGACTTCAGCAAGTCGATCTTCATAGCACTGCCTAAGAAGCCAGGAGCAAACAAGTGCAAACTCCACAGAACCATCAGTTTAATGAGCCATATAACAAAACTGATCATTCAAATCCTGATGAATAGAGCGAGAAGCAGAATCAGGCCAGAGATAGGACAAGAACAGTGTGGTTTTGTGAAAGACACTGGAACAAGGAACACCATATTTATGATTAGGACACTGTCTGAAAGGGCAATACAAATGAAGAAGGACTTATACCTGTGCTTTATTGCTTATGCGAAGGTGTTTGACAAAATACACCACAAAGAATTGATGGAGATGCTCAGCAGCCTTGACATATTTGGGAAAGACTTAAGAGTAATCAAGAATCTTTACTGGCAGCAAACTGCTTGTATACAGACAGGTAACGGTAAAGATATACAAAGATAGAAAGGGGTGTATGACAAGGATGTGTCTTTTCATCAGATCTGTTCAACTTGTACAGCAAAAATATTTTGAGGACCCTAGAAGTCATGCCTGGATTCATCATCAGAGACCACATTTTAAACAACTTAATTTTAATCAACTTAAGATACAGTACTGATAGCAGACACAGAAAGGAAACTACAAGACCTCCTACAGAAGGTAGCTGAAGAGAGTAACAAGAAAGGACTACAAATAAACTGCAAGAAAACCAAATGCATGGTCATTAGTAAAAAGGGCAGATACTAGAATCAAGCAGGTACAAAAATTTAAATACCTGGGAAGTATTATAACAGAAGACGGAAAGTGCAACACAGAGATCCAAAGGTGAATTGGCATGGCAAAGGAAGCATTCCAGAAGTTGAGTAAAGTCCATTACCGCTTAGTTCAGTTATGTTGTTGTAGTAGCTTTTCAACTTTCTTTCTGATGAAATCACTATCATCTTTCTCAAACTGCCATGATATTGTTGTGATTGGTTTACAATTAGAGGACAAGTTTCGAAAAATCAAGGGTTCACAAACAGAAGCAGCAGAAAGAGCACAAACTGCTGCAATAGTTGGGTATAATAAGGTTTGGTTTAGGGTCTGAAGAGACTTATGTTGTTTCTGAAAATCCTGTTTCAGTATCAAGTCACTACACAAATTCTTTAAAACTTTGAAAATGAGAGACTTATAGCATGTCAGGTTGACGACACAGAAGCTACATGTTTTTGTTTAACTCTAACATTTTATCTAATTTTTTAAAAGTCTTACCATTCTTGCCATAATAAAATCTACAAAAATTATAATTTTGTTCAGAAAATGATAAACAATACATGTAAACATATGCAACATATGTAGTCATTCTGTCCCAAAGATGATAAAATTTCAACAGTATGTTTCTTAAAGTGTCTCTTACTTTAAAGAATTGTGATCATCACTGCTGAAATGCATTACCCATCACCTGACTGTGTAAGTCTATATGCTGAATGGTGTTCATTGTGGTCAGAGCCATGGAGATTTCTTTGTTGAGTGGTCTGATTACAATTTGAAATTTCAAAGTGACCTTCTTGTTAATGAAACTTTCTAATTTCATGACCTACTCTCTGATAAACAATATGGTTTCTGCTTTGATAGGTCTACCACTGATGTGCTAACAGTAATTTCTGAATATGTATACCAAGCTCTAGATAATAATGGCAAAGCTTGAGCTGTTGCTCTAGATAACTCAAAAGCATTTGATAAGGTTTGGCATACTGGCCTTCTGCGCAAGCTACAGGACTTTGGTATTTCTTGATGATTGTTTGATTTTAATTTAAAATTTTAATTTTTATCCTCATGTAACTGTAGAATATTTAAACTTTTAATCTTGTTATTAAAAAGAAAGTAACTTAACTTTATAAGATTTAATTCCCATGTACATTGTGTGAACTTAAATTCAAATCTATTTAACTGTCAGTTTGAAATATGCACCTGATGATTGCATAACACATGAAACTTCAAGTCATGCCATAGACATAGGATATGTATACTTATTAATATGTATATATAATACACTTCTATTCATACATTGAGTACTGTTTTATTAACACCTGAATAATAATACTGTACATATGTACACCCTCCTCATGTGTATTTTTATTAATTTCTATCACTATATATAAAACATGCAATGGATAAAATGTCACCATTTTAAATTTTTAATTAATATTATAGTTTCTGTGTCAACCTAATGTCATTGCAGAGGTTTCAGAAAAAGTTGGATGAGTCTAATGGTGATTACAAAGGTGTTTGGTCTGATCACTCGTGATGTTGATGTTATGTCATCATTCAACATCTCACAAGGCCTCAGACTCAACACAGAGGCCTAAATCAAGTGCCTTGTGTAGGCAGTGCTGCTCTGGTTTAAGAGGGTGGCTGCTAGCAAACCCTATGTCTTGCAATAGATCTTTGAGCCATGGCACACAAGCAGAAGAACCCAGTCACAGCAGTCAGACAATTTTTGTGACCATATTATCTCTTACCTCTGGCCAACTAACTCCCCAGACTTGCAATACCCTTAATTATTATGTGAAGGGCACAGTTGAGTGAGAGACCAACAAAACTTCCTTTTAAAGCCAAAGGTGAACTGAAAGGAAGGATTATGGTAGCATTTACCAATTTAAACGAATGGGCTGAGTTGCAGGAGATTTAGAAGTTGTCTGGAAGCTGAGGTTGAAGCCAATGGCGATTTTATTGAATAAATTTACTCTTTAGTATTTCAAGATACTTTTGTGTGATTTCGGTAAATAAATCTGTTTTCATTTTTGTGTAATTTAGGTGACAATTTAGCCATCACACCTTTTGTGTGTGCGTGCGTGCGTGCGTGTATACATGTGTGTGTGTGTGAGACAGTTTTAGTTGATTTTTCAGGAGCAAAATGTCCCATAAAATATTTATACTGAAATGCTCTGCCTTTCCTTCTTAAGTATTATAGGGCTATTACTGTTATTGCTACTTCATCTATATGCGATGCCTCTTCAAGACACTCACAGTCATAGCTCTCTACAAATTCCTGCTCTTAAGAAATTTTGTCTTTTTGCTATCTCTCCTAAACTCTATTCTGTGAACCATTTATACAAGTTCAATAGGTAGCTTATGCATTGCTTTCCTCTTGCTTTCAGACTGTTCTGTCAGTGCCAGTTTTATAAGGCCTCCCTCCTTACCCCAGAAATTTCAACTTTATATTTCTGATGTTAAGTATAAGTGTTCATTTTGTTTCTTTTTTCTCTAAAATTCTGTCATTCTTCATATGTTTGGTTTTATGGTATTCTCAGCATCCTTTATAAAAACCACATTTCTGTTTCAAGTCTCCTCTTCATCTTTTTAACCCTGTCATATTAGAAGACTGATAGTATATAACAGTTCAGTAATTTTTTTGTTTGTTTCTGACAAAGTTTTCTGTTTCTCCTTTGCTTAGCTTTTACAGCATTAGTGTTTTACCCATGAGACCTGGGTTCAAATCTCACTATGGTAAATTTATCAAGGTGACAATATTGACCTGAAAGTCAATCTCAGCATGTAGTTTCAGGGAAATGTGCCTAAAAACCACATAATGGGTTGACACTGACTGAAATGTTCAAAAGCTGTCAGTATTTTTGTTAACATGAAATCACATTGCAACCAAAAATTTGAGTGTTCTGACCATGTTCAACTACTGATCACATGAGTGTGCATGCTTCCTAACAGTAAATGTAGCTATGGTCTGCTCAGCATAACCTACAGTATATTAAAAATATACAAACTGTGCCTGAGCAGGCATTTTCAACAGTGTCTAATTAGCTACCTTGGAAGTGACTAGACATATATTATATTATATTATATTATATTATATTATATTATATTATATTATTTGCCAGATCACTCATAATAAAATTGATATTTATCAAATGATGTTAATAAAATTTTCAGATTATACTTTTTATTTCTAATGTAAATATACTTTGTGAATTTTGGTTGATAATATTTATTTTTATTAGAAATATTTCCAGTACCTTATTTTATGACATGAGTACTGTTCATCATATTGTAAATAAATATATATAATAATATGGTCATTTATATTTTTTCATTTCATGTATATATAGTCATAAGAAAGATATAACCTTAAAAGCAAAACAAAATATGTAAACTTATTGAGTGATGAAAACACAATATTTGAAATTATGAAGAAGCTGAACTTATATATTACAAAAGTCAAAAATGAAATTGAAATTATTGCCAAGCTAAGAATAAGAAAAATATGGCTTTAAGATTCTATAAAAAGAGATTTGGAAAATTAAAAGCAAAAATGGATTGACTAGCAAGAAAATATATGAAGAAACTGATGTTGCAAATGTAAACAGAGAAAAAATGCTGAGTATTAAGAATATTGGTTAATGATATGAAAGCAACCAAACTGGTCCCTTTAAACAAACACACAAAAAAGATTAAATTTGGTAATGAAATCCATGAAAACTGATTTCTCAACAATATCTTTAGCAATGAATATAGAGATGGACCTCATGGCTATAATAGAGTTTGAGTCCTTGAAAACTACAGCAGGGAGGTAATATGTTTGGGCTAATATTGAGGAAGTAAAATAATAGATGCATTCAAAATTCATGATATTATGAAATGATAAATGCAGATAATTCTAAGTTCTTAAACAAGATGTTTTTGAATGGTACAGGTCACAACCAGAAAGCTTTAAGCTATAGACAATACCCCTTCATATTTTCCCCACCTTGTAAAAAAAAGAAAAATGTTTTAAAGACAATAGATTATTGAAATGGCTCTTGGCCTCTAGATATTAAACCAATAAACAAATGTGTTCATAATTAAGAGGGAGCTGTAGTGATAAGTAAATGACTGCTTAATTAGCATATCTAAGGCATATAGTATGTAAATGTCTAAGCAGTAAGGGTAGAGCAGTATTTATGATAAATAACTACTGCTGGAATGATAAAATATGAAAGAAATCCCACATCATAATAGTGACAGAAGAATACAAAACAATATTCAAGCAAAGAAAATCTCTGGGATGTCATGAAAACTATTTTAAGTTATGTTAAAGTTAAAACAGTAGAAAAGTCAACTAAATGAAAGACTGATAATGATTATAAAAGGTGAAGAAATCCATATTAATAAATAAAATAATAATTTGTTTAATTATATGTGATACTGTGCTAATCAAATGTTTCTAAAGCTTATATTTTTTTAATCTATTAATAAAGATTTATCTTGTACTTTCATAGAAAACCTGACAACCCCAAAATAAGTTATGATCAATAATTGTAACTATAAGCTTAATTAAACTCACAGAATATATTGTTGATATAAATCCAAGTATATTCTAAAAATTTTACCTTTTCTGATAATACCATGTTTATTGACTGTTATAATAAAAAAAACCTACAGTATATGGTTTCATATATGCATATACATTAAGAAGTCAAAACATTATATACACCTGCAAAATAATGTGTTAGTCCTGCCTTCAAAATAATTCTTATCTAATTAGAAATGAACTCAACAAAATCTCAACAGATTTCATTAGAAATTCAATGCCAGGATGTTAATAACAAGTCCTTTAAATTGGTTTTCTGATGGAAGTTCCTCAGAGCAAACTTGTTGGAATTCCATTTGGAATTGAGGTCTAAGAAATTTGTTGGCTCAGCCAACACAGTGAAGTGTTTGTCCATATCCTGAAACTATTCTTTTACACCTCATGCAGTGCAACAGGATGCATTGTCCTGGTGAAAGATGTCACTGCCAACACAGAAGACTGCTATCATAAAACGGTATATCTAATCTTCACTGATGTTAAAGTAGATGATTAAAAAACTAATTATCTTCCACATGAACCATCAAACTTCCTTTACTGGTTACTTATTTTTCTCACAATGCATGCTGATAACATCACTTCCACAGTATAACTCACACATGCACACACAATCTGCTTTCCACTCTGTTTAAGAGAAAACCGAGGCTCAACTAAACAAACAAAAACAAGAGAAAAAAGCAGATATGATTTAATCCGTGAGGTCATATGTCTCTTGAATGATCCAATCGTGTAATTTTGGCAACTTGAATCTAATGTCTGTACTCATGTAGTGTAGTTTTTAAGTGTCATTTCTTTCTTAATTAAAGTTCAATCTCTGGATAAGGTAATGCAGAAAAATCATGCATGGGTTCATTGAAAGAAACAGACAAACAGCACAAAGCTGATGAGACTGGAAAAGATTAACTGATAGGGGTTATCTCCACTAAGCTTGGAAAGCTGAATAAGAAAAACTACTACTGTGGATTGAATAAAGGGTTTGTTTCAAAATTTCCAAGAACTTTACCAAATACAATAACAGATACCTGAGGAACACCAGAAGATACAACAGCCAAAATAAGCCTGAATGTAAAGGCATATAATAATGATAACTCCTAATCCCAAAAGTTGATGCTATCACCTGTAACTGTTGACATATCAACAAAATAAGTTATTTGCTTGAAACAAATCTTGCAATTTCTATTTTCTATATTTTAACCATACCCAATATTTGTACCTTGACAAAATGCAAATGTCATTATTCACAAAAATTCTGCCTTACAAATTCTGTTCTCATATAAGATACATACACAAGCTAACTTGTTCAAATTATTTTATTATAGACAATGATACAATGCAGTAAGATTATTTCTGCATACATAAGGAAACCTAATAAAAAAAATTTCAGTTTTCAACTAGACTGAACCAATTTCAGGATACAGGCCGAACTTATGGAAGCATCCATGGAAGAAGATCAACATGAATAAATCCTAACCTGCTCATTTTACTTATAAAATAAATCTTGGAAAATGACTGGAATATTTATTGTCACTGAGGAAATTTGAAAAATCTAAATCCTCATTGTCATTTCAGCAAATTTTCATAGAATGTGTCAGTTGATCTATGAAAGGCTTATCTTCTGACATCTGGGGAATGAGAAAAGGGATTTATTTGTCTTTCTTTGCCACTAATTTCTTGTTCAATGCAGATATAGAAAAAGTGTCAGATTCCATTTTCCATTGCAATCCCAGCCTCTCCAAATTCTGTTTCACATGTCTTTCTCTCACCATTCTTCCTCCTCATCTCAACCTCCCCCAGCCATCAACAAAGCATCACATATCCTTGTGAGTCTGTTTCATTGATAATTGTGTAATTGCAAAAGAAGAATTGGAATAGGAAAGATTGATAGGAGGGAAAAGAAATGTCGAAAGGATGCAATAACACAAGAAAATAAACTTTTGCAGGACAATCTATTTCTTCAGATGACAATAATATTGATAATAATTTTTTATAATGGATTACAATTTTCTTTTGGTCTTAATTTTTTCCTTGTTCTTAATTGCAAGATGATGGTGCCAACAATAATTGCAATGATGGCCTGGATGGTAACAGTTGATGATAATGATGATGAATATTATGTTGATGATAGTGCTAGTTACTGTGCTGATGATAACAAGTAGTAGTGACAGAAACGCTGATGCTGGTAATGGTAGTGATGGTGAAATGATGGTAGTGATGTGAGTAGAAATAATTCTCATACTGAGAGTGGCAGTATCAACTATAATAATGATAGTGGTATGAGTGATACTAATGATAGCAATAGAAATAGAGCTAGTGATGGGAGTAATGGTGGTTATGATAATATTGGTGATGACAATACCAGTGATGATGGTTAGGATGATGACTGCATTATTGATATTGGTAGAGATGGTGGTGGTTGATTACCTTAATAAAATAGATGGTGAAAAAGGCAGTTGTTTGCATGGAGATGGTAGTGCTGCTGCTGAGAGAGATTGGATGGTGGTTGACATGGTAGTGATGCTGATGTTACAGATGTGGGTGCAAGTAATGATAGTAATGATTTTAACATTATGATGCTGATGAGGACAAAGATGATGATGCTAATGATAAGGATTTAAATATCTTTTGAAGCACTTTCAAAAACTATTCCAATGTCGTTAATAAATATTTAATTCCATACAGAATACATTTGTTTATATTGTTATTTCTCCTCCTTTTCCTCTCATCAATTTATTTATGATCTTGTGCCAACATATTTATCATGATGATCCTAAACCACTTTTAAAGAGCAAAACACAGAAATATATATATATATATATATATATATATATATATATATATATATATATATAATTTACATAAAGAATAACAAATGATAAAAAATAATAAGTGCTCTTCAAAAACTCAGGAAAAGATTTTGGTAAAATCCCAAAATATCTTTCAGGCAATGAAGATGGTAGATAAGAATATTGGAGCTCACTTGTGAATTTCACATAAATACACAAGAATTTTAAAGCCCCCTTGCCAACATGCACACACAAACACACAATAAAGATAAAAAAGGCAATTACTGCTAAAATTATTCTAATCATGATATCCAATCCCAGATGCCACCTCCAAAAACATATTCTTTAATATAAAAATCAATGATTCAAGAAATCTTTCAGGCAACTACATTGATGAAAAATTAAAAATAATCTTGTCATCAGAAACTATTAACATTTTCTACCATGTAATTCAGAACAAAGTGTAATTCCTGTTTTCACTAGCATAATTAGAGTTATAGTTTAAAACTCACACCATCACCTTTTGTATTTTCCATACAAAATATAATATTCATTTGAACTCTCCTTTTTAGAGGTGAAAAATCCCAAAAATGGTTATTACTGGTTATACCAAGTTAATAATCAATTTATTTCAATTGCCTTTTTTATGATTCTGTTAAAAGGATCAAATTATTGAGTTATACCCAATAAAAACTATATTTTGGTACCTAAATTTCAATTCTGAAATTGATTGAAAATTAATCACATGGCAAGGCATTTTAGGTAATGAATATAATTCGATTCTTTATCATTCACTATAAGCTTATCTAAATTTTAAATCTGATAAATCTCTGTTTTTCTTGTAATGATATAAAAGGTAAAAACATCTTCTAAAAACTCCTTAAAAATTTGTAACTATAGCTCAGTAATAGCATAATTTTAGGTGGTGTTCTAATATATATATATATATATATATATATATATATATATATATATATTAAAAAAGGATTAATTCAAAGATGTTGAATGGCCATTTCGATATGAAGATCCCCACGGGGGATGACACATCACCTCAGCAACAGAAAAAACCTTTCAGAAACTGGAGAAAAATTAGTCTACTTTTCCTTTTTAAATAGATTGCAAAGAAATTAAAAAATAAATAAATAAATAATAAAATAAAATAAAATAAAATAAAAATAAAGGGAAAGAAAAAGAAAAAGAAAAAGAAAAAGAAAAAGATAGAATAAAATCAAATAAATAAGAAATATATCTTCTTCTTCTATGTGCCCTGTAGGCAATCATGGTTCTCCATGTCTCCCTATTCCTTGTGGCACTTAGTATGTTTGCACCTGTTACACCTCGCAACTCCAGTTCTATCATCCACCTGATCAGGCCCTGCAAATATGCTATCCGCTGCCTTCCTCTGTCTCTCTTTCCTTCTATCTGGCCAGTCAGTATCAGGTTCTTCAAGCTCTCCTTCATAATTGCATGTCTCAGGAACTTCAGTTGTCTCTTCCTGATGCTCAGTATTAATTTCTATTTTGTTGCCATTTTTTCCAACACCTCATCGTTGCTTACATGCTCAGTCCACGATATCCGCAGTATCCTTCTGTAGAACCACATTTCTGCTGCTTCCAGTTTTGTCCCCATTTTGATGATATTGTCCAGTATTCACTGCCGTATTGAAGAACTGACATCACATAGCAATCCAGCACTCTCTTCTTTGGTTCTAGTGAAATTTTCCTGTGTGTTAGTACTTTACTCAGCTTCTGGAACGTGTCCTTTGGCATGCCAATTCGCCTTCAGATCTGTGTCGCACTTTCCATCTCCTGTTAGAACACTTCCTAGGTATTTAAATTTGTGTACTTGCTTGATTCTGGTATCCCCCACCTGTATTTGGCATTTTGGGTTGCTCCTTTTGCTGATGACCATGCGTTCAGTTTCCTTAAAGTTTATTTATAGTCCTTTTTTGTCACTTTGTCACTCTCCACCGCTACCTTCTGTAGCAGGTCTTGTAGTTTCCTTTCCGTGTCTGCAATCAGCACTGTATCATCTGCATACCTCATGTTGTTCCAGTTGTGGCCTCCAATAACAAATCCTGGTGTGTCATTTAGGGTCCTTAAAATATTCTCGCTGTATAGGTTGAACAGATCCGGTGAAAAGACACATCCTTGTCTTACACCTCTTTCTATCTTTATAAATCTGCTGAAATCATTACCTGTCTGTATGCAGGCCGTTTGCTGCCAGGAGAGATTCTTGATTACTCTGATGTCTTTCCCAGAAATGTCAAGGCTGCCGAGCCTCTCCATCAATTCTTTGTGTTGTATCTTGTTGAATGCCTTCGCATAAAAAAATTTATAGATAACATAAGGCGCTTCTAAGATAAACTTAATGTGCTAATGTGAAAACCCCACCCCAAAACCATTTCAACTTGGTGACCAGCATTTCATTTATTTATTTATCCACTTATACATGTACTGATATGAAAAACCACCAATCCCCAAAAAATACTTACTTGCTTACTTACTTACCTACCTATTTATAAACGACACCTTCGTGAACAGAAATGAAAGGAACTCAATATATAAAGTCACAAGTTTATTCACCTGAAGAGAGTCAACTTTAGACTCAAAACACATGTAGCGTCACAAATACCATTAGGAACACTTAATGTAGCGTAACATGTATAATAACAACAATAAATATACACTTTTTAAGCAAAACGTTCACAGTCTCTCACACTTTTTATTCTGTACCAATTTCTCTCATTGGAACAACCCTGTTTCTGCTTTTAATATATATATATATAATATCAATATTGGAAATAGCGCATCTGTAGATATAGATGGTGTGAAAATAGAAATAAACACTATTGCCTTGAGTAATCTTCAGATAGTCTACCAGCCTTGTACATATGCAAGTATATTTATCTAGACACATACATGAATACCTATACTCCTTGGACAAATGCTTATTTCTGTTTGGAAATAAAGGATAGTTCTAAATACACATAGACAAGTATAAGTGATAAGATAGTACACAAAACAATCTTATATATATATATATATATATATATATATAAAGGAAAGCTCAATACATCATTTAAATTGGTTATAAATTATAATTCATTTCAATTAATTTAATTAGCACATTTCAGCAGACCACACAATATTTCTTCCATTTGGTACAAAAAAATTTTCTGGAATAAGCATTTTCTTTAACTGAAGAGAAAGATAAATAAATCAAAAATAAAAAAAATAAGAAGAAGGAAAAAAAGAAAAAGGAAAAGTGAGTCAGGACATAGGCATTGGCGTCAGATCAGCTGGGGGTATTCAGACCAGTCGTGAAGATGTTGACTGCTAAGTAATTAACCATTTATTTCTAAATCTATGGATACATACGTATGTGTAACCCTATAAATTAACCCACCCATGTACACTGATTTATATCCATATACACATATGCACACATCCCCACATATACCTACAAATGTAACTTTGTTTATGCTTACACATACTTACCGACCTACACTTTATCATGTCTACATATGGATCTTGCATTTGTTTACTCACATCTATACCTATATATATATATATATATCAGGAAATTGAATAATTTAAGATCAACATAACATAAAAAATACTACATGACATTAAACTTTAAAAGAATTCTATTTCTTTATTTACTCATAAATATGAATGTGTGTGTGTGTGTGTATACATACGTACATTTAAGCGTGCAGTTGCATGCTGGGTAGATTGTAATTCTATTATTGAAAAAACATATCTGTTTAATTCAAGTGTTTACAAATAAAATGTAACTTTCCAACCATTCTCAAATTAGAGGATTTGAGTGAGGTACAATAAACATCTATAAACACCCCCAAAAGCCACATACTAAGATGCCCTAAAACCAAAAAATAAATTTATCAAAGAAATAACATATATTTTAATGATGAAGAATTTGTGGTCTGGGGTTGGGTGTATTTGGATAATTTTTCTTCTGCTCAAGGAAATTAGAAAATGAAGCAATAAAAACGATGTTACTGAAAAGAAAGACATGGTATATACATCTTAATACAGATTAAATTGGAAGGATTTTCTTTCTTTCTTCAAGTGAAAAAGACTACTTGATATTGCTAAGGGCAATTTCAGAATGTTTCAATGCTATGTTATTAAATGAATTAATAAAAGAAATCAGTTATGATTCAGTATCAGATAAAAAAAAATAATTATGGAGAGAGAGAAAGAAAAAAATGTAATTTTTTTTTATGTGAGGTCCCCACAAAAAAGGAAACAAATATAAAAAAAAAATACTTAGAAAGAAAGTTTTTGCCTTTTATTGTGTGTGTGTGTGTGTGTGTGTGTGTGTGTGTGTGTGTGATAGAGAGAAAGAGAAAGAGTGAGAAAAGAAATCTCTTACTCTTTCCCTGTATTGAATTTAAAGTTAAATTAATATATTTTATTGAAAACTTGGAAACATATTCTTTACCTTGAAGCAGTAAAAAGAAATAATTATTTTAATGAAAGATGATTCCACCAATTTTCTGCCCTTCTTATTTATTATTTTTCTTTTCCTTATTTCTTTTCTTTTTATATTTGTTGTTATTTTTGTTGATGTCTCTTTACTATAATTTTGGTTTTCACTTTCAAATATATACAGAGTGAGACAGAGAGAATAGGCATTTATAAAAATTTCACAAAATCATTAATTTTAGCTTCAAGAAAATTTTATTGACATTCCATGTGTTCACATTGAATTAGCATTTGACAAAATCAAGTGTTGAAAACAACATCCTTCATGTGGTGTCTGTTCTCATTGATGCATTTCTGAAAATGTTCTTGGAAGTTGGCCTCTACTTTTTCCAGCATTGCTCTGTTGTTTTGGCCGACTATCATGCAAATAGCTTCCCTCAAATCATCCAATGTATGTGTCTTATGCTCATACACAAGTACACTGAGATTTCTCCACCATAAATAATTACACATAAACTAATCATGGACTAAGGTGGGGGGGGGGGGGGCAAATGAATGCCAACAAATCTGGAAATGAGGTGGTCACTGAAGATAGGGTGAAGAATGTCTATTGATGCTCTAATTGTACTGCTCTATCCTGCTGAAACCACACACATCAGATAGGAATACATTTTCATCATAATTCACAAAGAAGTTGTTTATCATCTCACTGTAACACTTGAAGTTCACAGTAACAGCATTTCCATTATGATCTTAAGTTAAGAACCAATGATGCTAGCTTTTCCAACAGCACACCCAACCATCACTTTTGAGCAGTTCTCTCAGATTTTCAAGAGTCAATTCTGACATACAAAGTTAAGCTACTGTTTATAGTCTCCAGGTCTCAATTGTTGCCCAAAAAACAATTTGTAGGAGTGGAAATGCAGGTCTTCATTCAAAATACAACTTATCAAACAATTATTGATGTCAAGTTCAGTAACATGCCTCCCAACAGAGCGATTCAGACTGCACAACAAAGGTTGTCTGAGATGTTCCACATTTTCTGGGTTGTATAGCAAACGTGAGGCCTACTCACAAGTCTGCTAATCATTAATGTACCTCATGTATGAAGTGCATGAACCCAACATAAGATAGTGTTACAGGTGGGAACAGCCTGATTTTGGTGAATGCTGAATCGGCGATGAAACTCATAACTGCCGTGACAGACTCATTATTCTTCACAAAACTGTTGTAGGCAAATACGCAGTGCTCTATCATCCACAACACCATGGTTTCAATTGAAAAGAAAAGAAAATGCTAAGATCCCCCAGATCAAATATGTCTCTCCCTCTGGGGCTGAGTAATATCCATTTCAAAAACATCTGTCCTCTCTGGCTCACTCTGTACACACAGTCTTTCTTGTTTTTATATAATTTTCTTTCTTTTTCTTTTCATTAATAAAAGTTATTTTTACTTTAAATTTTGTTTCTTTTTTATTTTCTATCTTGCCTACAATATTTACCTTCTTTTATTTCCTTCTTTCCTTTCTTCTTTCACAATAGCAAAGAAGAGTTTTCTTCTTTACCATTGTGATTTTTTCTTTCACTTGTTTCATTTCTTTTTACCTTTTACTTACATTTTTTATTTCTTTTTCCTTTCACATTTTTCTTCCTTCTTTTCCATTGACCTTCCTTCCTTTTTAGATTTCTGCATCCTCAAGCTACAGTTTTGCCAATGTTAATATAAAACTGTTCAAGTCAAGGTGATTCAACACACTGAGTTGTTCCAAATACCCAAAATATTTTGTTGTCTTTATACAAACTTTTAATTTTAATTTTAATTCATGCATGACCCACATTCCTGTAGATGTTTCTTTATTACAAGTAGCAAATACCTATGAGCAGTATGCATTTAATTTTTTTTCTCCACAAAGAAAACTCAAATAAAATTTTTAAAAAATTACACCAAAAAAAAGTTTACAACAAAAATAAAGGAAACTTATACTAGAACAGGAAAATAAACTAACAAAAAAGTAAAAATACCAAAAGACAGACCTATCTAAACAGTAACCAACAGTGCTCTATGCCTAGATTATTAAGACAACAAAAATGCTTATCCGTTCCACACCTCAAAAGAAAGTTCAGACGGCTACTTATGTTTCATGCTCCTGTGATCATCAGGCAACCAAAACTAGAAAAAAATTATATAAAGCACAGTTCTGTCTGATCATACAAATTTAGAAAAATAATTTATGACTTTCAACCTGGTAACCCATATTGTAATGTCAAGTTTCACAAATGAAGTTCTCCTCTATGTCCAATATCATATGTCTATTCTTGTATATCAACATTAAAAAATACTGCATAAATTAATATTACAATGACTATACAAATATAGCATCAATTCATAGATTTTAGTAAACCTATATATATATATATATATATATATATGACTGGTATAGCTATAGCTAGCCTTGTAGGTCCTTCTGTCTAAAACTTTCTCATGACTCATATAAAATATAAACTATTCAATAAAATAACCAAACTTATATTATATACATTGGCAATATTTTCATTTTAATAAAAAATGTGAGCTATATTAAAAAATTAAAACAAATATTTGAATAAAACTGTTCTTAGCTTTACATATAATGAATTAAACATTAATAAAAAACATTGTTCCAATATCTCCTTATAAATTCTAATAATCATACTTTTTTAACTTCTCCTGATAAAAAAAACTTTGTTGATGAATAAGGAAAGGTTTTTGTTGTGGATTCTTGTTGAGAAACCACACAAAATAATAAATAACAAAAGCAGATATGGAGATAGAAAATGTAAGTTATATTGAACAAAAATATACAAACTGGAACACAGGTTAGTCAATTCGGTAATACTAGGAATACTCTTAGTAGGAATCAATATATACAATCTTGTAGTGAAGAAGTATGTCCGGATAATGAGTCTATATCCTTACTGATCAACTAGCGGCAGTACAACTACTCAATTGCTCTGTGACAATCACTATATTTAGTTGTCCCTCCCACTAAGGGCAACATGTGACACATGGTCAGTTATGAGTGGGAATTTCCAGGCTATATGGCCCGGCCAAAAAATACCTGTCTATTTTTCCCCAGTCATGCTTCTACCCTTCGGCGGAACCACAACTGGGTTATTGCTCTTTGCTCGGAAGCAGAGAGCACCCTCTGTCCGAAGGCAGAGAACCGACAGTGAGAAATGCCGTCACAGCGAGAAAACTCTCTGTGACAAACACTGCCATTCTCTGTATAGGCAGGATTATATGTACACATCAGGTGAGTCCATTCTTGTGTGTAAGAAGGGGTGACTCCACAACAGTTTTATTTAAGGAAAATTAGTAACAGTTATAACAATGATGAACATAGTACAAACATCAGCACTAACTATAAACAAGATGAAATAACTTTAAAAAATCCATAAAAGCCTACAAATAGTAATAAACATCTACAATTTATTATCTATTATGAAAAATTCAAAATTTTTAATTTAAAAGCCAATAATAAATTCTCAATACAGTCAATCCCTCTTTATAAGACTAATGCTGTTTACAAATTCACTTACTCTACCACAACCTGCTGCTGCAGATTTACTTGCAGTACAATATGATAACACATGGTACATAAACAAAAAATACAATAATATAAGACACTTCTTTGTTGATAATACAATAAAATTTATAAAAACAACAATAACAAAAAATTACAAATTTTAGAAACTATATATATATATATATATATATATATATATATTCTAATTCAGAAGTTCAGACAATCATGCTACCTTGGTTTCAACCTTTCAGTATCTTCAGGTGTTATATATTAACTGATTATCCAATGCTTTTTTGAACACAACAGGAATTTTAAGACCTTTAGAAAGTTTAAAATAAGGAAGGAGTTAGTCAAGGCTATCAAAATGATATTGTAAACATTTTCATCTGGGGTTGTACAAGATGTATTTTCTAAGGAGTATACAACTGGACATTATTTCAGACCTAATGGGCCTGTATATTTTAAATAAGATCAACAGAATAGTCCACATAGACAACCACAGATTACTATATTTTCTAGCTTACAAGACACTGTGGCTTGGTAGATGCACCATAATATTAGAAAGAAATTTCCAAGAAAAAAGTTATCCTCATACAACACATTTACTATGGGTCCCTCATATACCCCCACATATTATTTGCATTAATCACTCATCTCATTTTGTGTGGAGGCCTCGGTGATGTTTATCAAATTGGCCTTGTGCCAAACACAACTGAATTCCCCACAATTTAAAACATCAGAAGGTTAAAAGAATAGATTGAATGAATGAAAGTGTTTAATTTGTAAAATAAGTGAAATTGTATTTAACTGAACAGAATAACAAATTTGTATAAAGAAAATATTCAAAGAGAAAAATGTTTGTAGTTAAATGTTCCAGAGAAATATTAGTAAGAGGTTAAATGAAACCAGCTTATGATAGTAGCAGAAAGACTAAAAGGTTACTAATAAAGTCTGTGTGCCTTTCCTTTTTATGGCCGGCTAAAGAGTGAAAAAGAAGGTGAAGCAAGAAAGGAAATTGTACTTATCGGACTTTAGTTTTGAGGAGTCAGTTGAAGTATCTTGTTGTTTCTTTGATGACGTGTGAGTGAAAACGAAAAAAGGAAAATTGGAAGGAGAGAAAGAACGAATGTATGTCGACAAGACATGACAGGCTCAGTGTCTTGAAATTTCTTTTGTTACATTTTAGCATGTCGTCTCTATGCTGTTCCCATTTGGCTGACTTTTGACGGTCAATGGACGTAGTTAAGTAGTGAAATTTAGTCATGTGATCAGCTCACAATCGTATACTCATTTTTTAGGTGTTAAGAAAAATTGACCGGGGTCATAGATCAATTTGCTATTTCCTATCCAATCAGAACCCAGAATCTCAATGTTCACACTGACTTGTGAAATTTGCTTTGGTCTGGCTTTTTCCAAAATGTTTTCAGTCATTCTGCTCCATTTTTGTGGGTGTGCAATTTTATGTTTTTCATTTCAGTTAATTGTTGGATGATATAGGATTTGTATCCTATAGCCACCCCCTCCCCACTGCAGATTGATAAATATTGGTAATATTTCTCAATATGTTCATGCTTGTTCATACGTATCCATGTGATTATGGTTGTTTAAAGCATGAGATAAAAGGGTAAATTTGTTCTTGTTTAAGATAGATTTGTTAGTTGCGAGTTGCTTTTATAGTGTGTGTTTGTTGTGATCAATCGTTGTCCTCTGAAGGGTCACTTTTTTCTGAGTTGAAGCTTGTATGCAGCTTATGGGTTTGTTAATTGCAAGTAGTTTATGTGAGTTTGGAGTTTTGCGTTGTCTCTCACAGGCTGAAAAGAAGAAGAGTTGTAGTTGAGATGTGCATGATTTGAGGTTTTGACATAAGTGTACCCAATCAAAGTGCTCTTTATTTTCTAGTGAGTTATTTTAGAATGTAGCATGATCTGGAAAATTCTCAGTGGGTTCCGGTAGTTGATATGGCTGTTAAAAACTTCTCGTGGAACAATGTTCCACGTTAATTTGCTTTTGTTTGGAAGGGCCCATCAATTTGATGTGTTTGGGGATTTATCTTGATGTTAGAAGAATTAACAGCTGGGAAAAACTTTGATTTGCAAAGTTGTTTTTAGTTGATTGGGCCTGGTGTGTTGATACTGAGTGTCGATGCATATTTTGAAAGAACTTTAGAAGATATCTGGATTTAATGTTGATTTGTTTTGCAGGTGCCAGTTATCTCCAGTATCAATAAATTGAACTTGCAGATGTTATAGTTGTTCTTGCTGAATGATGAAAAATGTCAGTGAGTCGACGTCATGTCATCCTTTTTCTGGAAAGCCTGGGAGAGTTGACAGTTGTGCTGTCTAGACTGCTATTATTAAACTGTGCAATGTTCTATGTGTGGTCGCCTTTTTATGTAGTGATGGTTGAGTGTTATATGTGTCCTTCGTATGGTCACCATTTATGTAATGAGACAGTTGAAAAGATACTGTAGAGCTAGATAGAAACAAGCAACATTGAAAGTAGTTCTTGCCAATAAAAAAGGGTCTCTCGTTTTTGTGTATAAATGTTGAATTTATTTTAACGAGAGAAAATAACATGCTATTTTTGTGTGTATAGAGTAATCAAATTGTGATTATGAGAATTTTTCTGTGTTCTTTGTGAAGTCCCCATTCATGTAGGGTTCAGAATTCTACTGCGTAGATTTTCTTTTTCATATGTCTTAATGTAAGATACTCAATAGTAGGTACATCAATATATATATTGCCATTTTTAGACAGCATATTGATATAAATATTTTGACATCATTTTTCATGGCATGGTCCCACTCATATAAAATAAATCCCAATCTTCTCTCCCATCCTACTACCCACCCACACCACAAACACTATCAACATCAGTTAAAAGAACTAGGAGCTCCTTGTTGAGAAGCTCAGCAGAGAACCTCCCTCACAAAAGATCAATAAATCATAAAAAAAATATCATACTGGGGAGGATGTGTGCTGGATGGACCTGAACATCCTGGAGAAAAAAACTTCAGCCTCAGCATCTGAGGAATTTTAAGGTCTTCCAGAACTTCAAAAAATAGAAAAAAAATGTGGAAGATCCTACAAACTTCCCTCAGGCACAGAAGGCATTAACAGTGGTTTGTGTTGGTCTGGGTACACAGCAAATATGGGCAATGCTGGAAGGGACAAAAAATTCCATCAAAATGTCTCCTTCGCTAATAACTTTTGAGGATGAAAAGTTTACAAAACCTAAGTAATTTTGTTCAGGGAGGGTACCAATATTTATTTACCCATCTCTGTATAGAGTAGTGAAACTAATATTTCCTAGTGATAGAGACATTGGAGGCTGCTCCAAGATGGTTAAATAAAAACTAAAATGGGTCAAGAATCTATGGGACAGGTTATCAGTCCTGTCCCCAGCATGTTCATCTTGGTTGCGCAATGCCAGTAAACATTGATCATAGCTCTCTAGTTAGCAAGTATAAATGTCCAAGGATTCAGGCCCAATTTGAAAAGGGCTTGGCTTACTAGTGATCTCAAAAACTTTGTGGGTGGGGATACATGTTGTATTCAAGTGACCCACTTTATTGTAAGTGACTATGAGGGTGTGCTGTTGAAGAGATTTCACCTCTTTTTAGCATGCTTTGATAGCCACTTGAGAGATGTTTCTTGGTTAGTAAGTCATTCTTTGGACATGACCTGTTCACTTGTTTTTGTGGGTTCTTTTAAAGAAATGCAAATGACAGCAATTATCCAACAGCAGCAGCATTAATCATAAGCCAGATTAGATTTAAGGTTCCAAGTTCACTACAGAAAATGCTTCCATAGGACAATAGCCTAGTAGGTTAAAGTGGTGGGTCATGAATTTGATGATATAGTAATTGTGAGTTCAATTCCTGGAGTCAAGTCAAATATGGAAGACCAAACTTACCACAATCAAGAAACTTGTTTTCTTTGAAGAAGTAAGTAGTTTATGAATATTTCAAGTTTATGAAACTTTGAACAAACAATTTTAAATGTCTTACACTATCAAACAGAATGTGAAAAAGAAAAATAAAGGATTAAAAATAGTTATGCAATACTTTTACTCATAATGATTTTTTGACAATTTTGATGTCAAAATATTTCCTTGCACCAAAACCTTTTTAATTATCATCTGAAAATTCATTAAAAGAAAAATAAACAAGAAAAATTGATAAAGAAGTTATTGAATTCAATTGATCATTAATTTAACTTGAACATAAATTTAATGTCATAAAACATTATACACACTTTAATATGAAAACCCTAAATCCAAATTTTGAAAAAATTACCAAAAATCAGAGAATTATCTGATTTTAATGAAAATTTCTCCATATTTGTTAATTTTTTTATACTGTAAATGTTATAACACTGTAGAAAACTTTGTGGAAATATTTTTCAAGACAATTACAAGTTACTTATTCTATGATATGTAAGTGATTTCTTTATTTTTATTGCATTATAACAATATTATGATAACAAAAATACTATCAGCAGAAGTATATTAGTCAAAACTTGAATTCAAAGTTCTATTTTTAATTTTCATTTTGATCTTCTGAAGAATAAAATATCAAAGTCAAAATGAAAAAACATAAATAAAATTATTTGAAAAAACAAAGAGTAACAGAATGGATTTCAAAATTAAACTGAACAAAAAAAAACAAATTAGTGTAGATGTTTTTTCTTGCCAAATCTGAAAGAAAATATTTATTAAATTATGCAAGCACCAACTTGCGACAAAAATTATTTGGGGAAGTTTTATTGAATTACTTTTGGTAAGGTCCAGGACAAATTTTCTGTACGTACACTACTTGAATAGTGTTTTTATTGTTTTAGAATGTGGGTTCTTTTAAAGAAATGCAGATGACAGTAATTATTCAACATCAGCAGCAACATTAGTCATAAACCAGATTAGATTTAAGGCTCCAAATTCACTACAGAAAATTCTTCCATAGGATAATAGCCTAGTAGGTTAAAGTGGTGGGTCATGAATTTGATGACATAGTAATTGTGAGTTCAATTCCTGGATTCAATGGAAATGAGAGAGAAATAACTGAGCAGTACTAAAGAACTAGATGAGATATCCTTAGACATGGGCAGAGGAGCGAGAACAGTATACCCCCGTATATTAAATAAAGTGTTTAGTTCAGAATTCTCTGTAGGTTACTCAGATTGATAGAAACCTAATGAAGGCCAGAGTTCACAATTGGTGAAATGTTGTGATAACAACAACAAAGATGAGGACAATAGTCTGAATGTAAATAGTGTAAATAATGATAACTCTTCATCCACAAAATTTAGAGAGGAATTTGGGTTCTGTTTGATACAGTATGAAATTGATCCCTGACTTTTTGTTGAGAGTGGGTGCTTAGAAGAATTGTTATTAATTCTGTTTTCAATAGAGAAGGGTATATGCTTGATGATTGATTGAGGGTGGTTAGATTTGGGGTCAATGTATATAAGATTAGCATTAGTTTGAGAGAGTAAATGTCATCAACTAGATCAAGTGTTACATCTATGAAGTCTACTTTTTTTTATTAGTTTTTATAGTCACCTTGAGGATAAGACTATTCAGTTCCCTATTTTCTAATTCTATTGGCTTTAACATTAGTGGAACTTTTTACCACCATAAGACCATAATTCTTGCACAACTCTGTATCTTCAATATTTATATCATTAAACACTGTCAGATTGTACAGAATAAATAGACCAACAAGATTTGAAGACACAGCAATGTCTAGAGATCCACATTGAAACCATAGTTTTTAAAGAACCAATGAAGTTTTTTCTTAATTTATCACATTTTTGGGGGTTACTATAATCAACTATTACTAACCCATCATCACGGTACAACCCGTGGTTATTAAAATCTATATGTTCATTTAATTTATGTAATAGTAAACAGCCTATCAATTCCGCTAAAGTTATGGATAGAACTAATATAGTTAAGACTCCTTGCAATTGTAGAAATAAAAACAATTGTCCTCTCTATGGCAAATGCCAACAAGATTGTGTCATTTACCAGGTGAAAGTTTATAAAGGCATAGAAGATCCGGAACCAAAAGTATACATAGGTGCAACTCAGGACAGTTTAAAAAAAACGATATGATAACCATACCAGTAGTTTTAAAAATGAAAGACAGCACTTACTCTGTCCACTTATATATGGTCAATTAAACAAGAATTAAATATTGACCCATTTTAAAATGGGAAATATTAAAAAGGTGTACAAAATTCAAACCAGGCCAAAAATTTTGTAGATTGTGTGGGGAAGAAATATTATCTATAGCATCTTTTGAACCCACATACAGATTGTTGAATTCTAAATCTGAAATTCTAAATAAGTGTAAACATAGGAAATCTTGGCTTTTAAATTAGGATGTTTACTTTATTTTTTTTTCTTTTTGCGTTGTTGTTGTTAGTATGTTTAGGTCGATTTTTTTGCTTGTTGGAATTTTTTTTTTTTTCTGAATAAAATTTTTCCCCCTTTTTGTGTTTAGTGTCTTCTTTGTTTTGGTCACATGGCTTTGAGTTCCCTATATCTTGTTGTTTTCAGTCTCCTCTTTAGCCAGCCTTCCCTGAAGATCTGGTTAGGTGAAACCTAGGTAGGTTTGTTGGCTCTTTAGGTTATCTATTTTGTCTGCTCTGCTTATGTATTGAGCGCTTTTTTGTTATAGATTACTTGTTTCGGGTTTTTTTTCTTTGGGCTACGCACTTTGACTGATGTTCATGTGCTTAGCTCTTTCTTTTTTTACATCCATTTTTTCCTTCTGCGTATATACTCGGAGAGTTTTTCGAAATGAGTATAGTGATAAGTTTACATTTATATATATATATATATATATATATATATATATATATATATATATATATATATATAATAACAACAACAATAGAAACATTGGTATAATCAATGTGTATTTAAGCAATTTCATGATTTGTATCAATTCTGATTTGCAAAGTCAAACTTAAATATACAATATAAAGAATGAGTAAGTAAATTTTATTTTATATTAGTGATATATAAAAGTTATAAAAAATATTTAGCATATATTTTGTCAGTACGGTATTGATAAAAGTATAGAAAAATTTAAAATTTGGACAGTATGCAGTATAGATCTCAAAAGAATATTCTATAAGAAAATAACAAAAAGTTTTATCACTAAGGACACTATTTCCATATTAAAAGTTCTCCCTGAATTTTCCCCTGGTTACACTTGCAATTGTTAAACATTTAATAAGCAACAATAATAATTTTTCTCTCTCTCTCTCTCTCTCTCTCTCTCTCTCTCTCTCTCTCTCTCTCTCTCTCTCTCTCTCTCATGTATTCAATGCATGCAAATCTCTTTTCACAGAAAAGCTTCTTTGACAGACATTTAACATGAATGTTCTATCACAGTGTCCAGAAGGTGTAAAGTAAAAATAGTGTCAAATTCCACTACAGTGGCCAGTTCATGTGAGCTGCCTTTTGAAAAGTCATGATTGCTGACATGTAAAGTCTGACTGTGATGCATTCGTTACACAGCAGCTGTCATTGTAGAGCAGAAGAGCAAATTCTAAGATTTCAGAGATTACTTTCCCAAGAGGAAATAATAGAAATATTGAAAAGAAAGAAAGGAGGAAAAAAACAAATGTTAAGAAAAATGTGTTATTTGATTTCTTTTTTGGAACATCAGCTGTTGTACAGGTATTTCATTTTGGATGAAGCAATTTTATCAGTTATTAAATTCAGTTTAATAAGGACTTAGACTTTAATTGAGAGTTGAATACTTGTTCCTGCATAGCAAAGAGAACAAACATAGAGGGGAAAAGTGAAAAAGAAATGAGAAATTAAGGAAGAGTAAAAATAAAAAGAGATAAAAATAAAGAGAGTCAGTAAGATAGAGTGAAAAATAGAGAGCTTATCAGAAGCATATATAAGAAAATGGTAGAGAAGAGAAAAAAAGATATAATTTTGTGTAAGGATTAGAGAGGAGAGAGATACAAAAAAGTGGTAAGTATAAAAAGATTTGTAGTCACAGAATGAAGATAAAGAGAGCTAGATATAAGAAGGGTGAAAACAAAGAAATTGCCAGAGAATGTGCATGCAAATATGGCATAAAGAGAAAAACAGAGATAGGCAAACAAACTCAGAAAAAAAGATGAAAAAATAAAAAAGGTAAAAAATTAAAAAAGAGAATAGATGAATGTGTGTATAATGCAAAAAATATGAAAAAGGAAGAAGATAACAAAGAGAGCTTTTTTTTAATCACCATTTCTATTTTTTGACATTTTAATTTGTGATAACTTGGATGACACTTTGCAATACAAGCATCAATCATTTTGATTATGATAAGACCTTGCAAGATTCTTTGAGCAAATAGTGTCATATTAACCCAACCCATCATCACATGTCAAATAATTTTTCATGCTACTAGAGTGCAGCTACTTGAATGCCTAATGTAACATAATAAATGGTGTTAATGGTAGAGTTTTAATTTCCATTACAAGCATCTTTGATTTTGCACTAGTATCAAAACAATTGTCTGTGATTTTTACAAAATATCAAATTTATCAGTGCTTGTCTTGTACTTTCTTTTTTGTTTTTCCATATTCATTTTAATCTTGAACATAACTGAACACACAATATAAAAGAACAAATCAAATATACAATAATAAATCATGGGATAGTAGTATGTAAAGGTAATAGTCGGTGGTACCACTAAACCTCAATGTCATATAAATGCCAAGACCTAACTTCTTAGTTCTACCCTCTTTGTTTTATATAAATGATCCACTCAACCACATTCTCAGATCATCTCAGAGAAACACTACTTTGTAGAAAAAACTCCCTAGAGGATGCTTCCCTAATCCCTACAATTTTAATGTAGCTCTTCAAGTCTAGTATCAGCTGTTATCTATGCTATATATTTTTATAATCTGTAATTACTTTCTCTTCTTACATCTATATAACAGCCTCATTCAGGAACCTACTACCTTGAGTGACTCTTGAGATTTGTATTGAATGAAGAATTAATAGGAAAAATCCTATGTCAATTGTGCTGTGATAGCTGATCAGTTAGTATGAGCACTAGATAGGTTGTTTATGGTAAAGTGAAATGACTTATCAGAGTTCAAATAGGGTACAGTAGATGGATGGGACATTCCATTTCTAAAACTGCAGGAACATTTGACATCTCTCAATCTATAGTATCATGTGTCTACCAAAGATACCTGATGGAAGGCTTTATCATTCACAGATCTAGAAGTGTCTAGCTAGAATTGTCTGCAATAACAGGCAAGTGACACCAGCTCAAATCTCATCCACATTCAAAGCAAGAGTTGAGATGCATATCCAGTAGGTATTCTTTAGCTTCCATAGAGCATGAAAGCAGAAGACCCACCAAAGTGCTCCTGCTAATACTATGAAACTGGATACATTGAGTCTCCTTGATTTATGACATCACTAACTGAACCATGGAGAACTGGCAATATATGGTATAGTCAGATGATTTGTTCCAGTTGTTTTGGACAGAGTAGGGTTCAGGGTTCAGTTGTGAACATAGTAGGGTTCATTGACTTCACTTGTTAACAAGCTCAGCCTGGTTGTTCCATAATGGTATGGAGTGCATAGATTTGGTCTGTCATGCTGTGTGATGCATGTTATGTGTGTTAGTAAGTACTAATAACTCAAACACATGTTGTGAATACAAAAGGGACTGTCATGGTGTACCTTTATTAACTGATGCTCATGTGCAATTATACATAAAAGCTGGATTGATGTTTTATAAATCTGGAACAAAATAATAGCAATATCATTACATCCCCTTTTTGCTAAAACAAAGATCATAATACAAGATCTGTAAAAAATGAACATAAACACAAATAAACAGATGGGCTAGTTCAGGATAAACAGTCTGAACAGCTACAACAAAGCAGGGAATTTTTCAATCATTTGAGACATTTGCTATGAGATTGTACATAAGTTTATCTTTGATGATGATTGCACCATCCTATCACTATGATAGTCCTTTCAAGAGTTATTTGTTATGGTTGGGATTGCACACACTGGTGTCCCTGGAATACTCTTTGTGCTGCCAGTTTCTTTGCTGCACGGTATGTGCAGCAAAGAAACTGGCAACACAAAGAGTATTCCATTGATGTTCTTCAAGAGATAAGAATTCCATTGATGTTCTTCAAGAGATAAGAATGATGACCATCTGCTTCAGATACTGCAGTCACTGAGACTTAGTTTCTAGATACAGGATTTTGTACTCTTACTTTTTGGCCAGAGTATAGGGATGATAGTTCCTCCTTGAGTGCATATTGATTGAAGTACCTTTTTTGGTTTTTTGTTGTTGTATTGCACTATATATTGAGTCCTGATCTTGGTGATTGTCTGTAACTTTTGTTTTAAGTGAAGATTGAACTCATTTGCCCATGAGTAGTTGTGCGCAATTTTATAGGACATTTGAAATAGGGTTACAGCACTCATGCAGCAATGTGACTTCAGGTGTTGTCCTAGATTGCTTGGACTTCTTGAGAACAGTCTTGACAGTTCTTAATTAATGCTCAATGAAACCATTTTCTTGTAGTCTTTGAGGTGAAGTAGTCTTATGGTTGAAAGATGCCCAAAATGAGAAGAAATAAAGAACTTCAAACAAGCAAAAATTCACTTATGGCCCAATGAAGCAAAGCCATGAATTAGGATTCATATGAATCATGAATATATCAGAGATAGGAGATTATTCTTAGTATTAGTGGGCTCATATTCAGAATGGCCAGAAGTTGTCAGAGTAAAAGACAGAAAAGCCACCAAAATAAAACAAGTACTAAGAACCATATTGTCAGGGAATGGTGTACTCCAGACACTAGTCACTGACAATGCACCCAAATTTTGCGACAAGAATTTATGTGCATGGTTAAAACAAATGAGATGCATCCTATACAAGACACCATTATATCATCCACAGTCTAATATTAGAGAAAGAATGATACAAACCCTGAAAATGGGATTAAAAGTATTCTCACCCTTTACAGAAAACATAGAAGCATATTGACCAAAAATGCTTTTCAGTTACAGATCTATTCCACATGCAGGAAAAAACTGAGCCTGTTGGCATTAATGGAAAGACAAATCAGAGCCCCATAACAATGTCCTTTGCAATGAGTGAAAAGGTGTGGTATAGAAAGAATAAAGAGATGAATCCTGAAGAAGCAAGTTTCCTGATACAGAAAGATCACAACACAGCTGTAAGAAAAGAAGCAACAAAATATACTGGCATATGCAAATCAATTCAGAAGCAGAGATGAGTTGGAGGATGTGGAAATGGGAGGTCAAGAACAAGAAGAGGCAGAAAGTTATAAAAGTAGAACAGAGCAGGAAATGGAAGAAGGTCAGAATGAGGAAATGGATGAAGAGGATGAAGAAAATGAAGAGAGACTGAGATCACCATGAAAGAGACAACATGAGAGACAATAGGAAGGACAGTACAAAACAAAAATAGTTAGGAGTAGTAAGAGAAAAAGCAAGGGTACAAAGCCTCTCTGATTCAAAGAGGTGTAGTATCATATGCAAATGAAGAGACCAGTATATATAGAGAATACTTGAAGTAGTGCAGAAAAAATACCTGTTGTCATAGAGAATATGCAGAGTTGTGCTATGACTACTGCTAGTCATATTGATATGTGAAGCATAACAGTAACAATGAAAGATTTTTAAATTTCTCATGTCAACTAGTTGGAATCTGCATCTGCCATATTCAAGTAGATTTCATTTAAAGGAAAGGATGATATTTGTAAATTTAAAAAAATATTTTGGGAATTTTTTTTACATAAAGTTAAAAGATCATGATGGTACAGTGATTTTAAAAGCATCTAAGATTATATCTTAATTGGTATTCTAGAATTGTAGTCTTAGAATAGCAATGATCTAGTCTAACAAATAAGTTTTTTTTTAAATTTATATCCATTCACACTAAGCAAAGTGATAATGCCACTAAGACACAAGGGGCTACTAGGAGTGAAAGGGAATAAGATAATCTTAGAAGAAACGGGAAACCCAATCCTAAACAGGAAATAAAGGATAAACCTTTACTCCTGTTCAAAAGACTGAGGCACAGTGTGAACTGGATGATACCTCTTGATGATACATTGATTACTAGGATAATCTCACAAGTTATTTCAAACAAGCTTGATCTTCACTAAATAGAGAAAGAAGAAAGCATAAAAGCAGAGATAAATTACTACTGATATTATTATATTTGTTAAAAATAATCTTTAATGTTCATGTGCTAGCATTATTTATATTACAAATATTATATAAAAATGATATTTGAAAAATGCCAGCAACCTTTGTTGCAGTAATTATCAAATGTCTTTTCACATTGCTAAGAACATTTTTATAACAGAAATATCTACTGAATGTTTCAAGCAACAGAGTTTCATGTAATCCTAAATAAAATAGTGGATTTGATCTTAACATTTTTATAATTTTGAAAGAAAATTATATTATTAATATCAAAGCAATTAATTCAACAACAATTATGCATATAGAAATATCTGAATTATTAAAAATCTCTAACAACTCAATGATTGAATCCTTGGTCTAAGCCAGTAAGAATTTGTTGTATCCCATGCAAATTAGCCTGGCACTATTTAAGTTGTAAGTAGCTGGCAGGCCAGGCAGCAATCTATTGCATCACTTGACACAAAAAGCTATGTCATGACTATTGTTACATGCAGAGTTATGTCACGACTATGGCTACACACAGAGATATGCGAGACTCAACAATGGCATCGCCAATAGAATCCTTGGGTTTCTTGGATGATCCAGATTAAGTTGAAGTGTGGATGAGAGCTTTTGTGGCATTAGCAAGAGTTAAAAAATGGAAGGTAGAGAGAATCAGGTAATGGATTTGTATTTGGCTACCATGGCATATGAGGCTCTAATGAGAATTTCTACCATGTCTTACCCAAAGAAGTTGGAATAAATGACTTTCAAGGAATTTTTCAATCATTAAAAAGAAATTTGACCAAAGAATAAATTGGTTATTGCCAAAAGGACCAAGTTTTTGGAAGCAAGGCTGAGGCCAGAGGAATCTATAATGCAATACTTGTATAGGCTTAAGGAGCAAACTAAGTATTGTGAGTTCAAAAAATTAGGAATGCAAAAAATTTCTGTGGAAGATGAACTGATTTTTTTAAGGTTGATTGAGGGATTACAAAACCAAAGTTATAAGTGAAAAATTAGAGTGCATGCAAAGCAGCCAAATGAATTTGGAAACAAGTGTAGAATTTTTACAACAGTTAGAGATAATCAAAGAATTCAATCAAGAACTCAATTTGTACAGGATGAATACAACCAAATTCAAATTCAAATGCAAATTTTGTGGAAGAATGCATGAAAGGAATAAATACTAATGTCTGGTGCTAGGAAAATTATGCTCAAATTGTAAAAAAGAAATCATTTTCAGAGTTTATATAGGTATGAAAAGCAAGTAGAGAAAATGTGAACAGTGAAAATGTCCTCTGAAGGAGAAGAAGAAGTCGGAATATTTGCAGTAAATACGTAAAAGAAAGACCGAGAGAATATAAAAATAAATGATCATGTATTTAGTTCACAGGTAGGTACTGGTAGTGAACTAACTTTAATACCAAAGAATATTTGGATTAAGTTGGGATGACCTGAACTAAAAATGTTATGTGTAATTAAAGCAGTTTGATGGGTTTCTTTCAGGGCAACTTTGAAACTGGTACGCGTTTTGAAGTAATTCCAATTGTGGTGGTTGCATGCCATAAGGATCATGGATTATTAGGAATTGACATATTAAAGGTGGATACAGCAAAGCTGATAAATTCCATGGAGACACAATAGGATTGTTGAAAGATTATAAAGCAAGCATTTGATTAAAAGAGAATTATCACCCTCAAGATATAGATGCAAGAAAAGTTCTGGTTCACATACTTCTTCTGGTGGTGGCAAAATTAAATAGAATGATCCAACAAGGCATTCCAGAAAAGGTGACTCAAGGTCAAAGTAACTGGGTGTGACTTATTGTTGCAGAAAAAAAAAACTGATGGTGACTTAAGAATATGTGGTAATTATAAGGTAGGAGTAAATCACCAAACATGCTCAGATTTATTTCCATTGCTGAATAGTGAAATTGCGAGCCACAAGCTAGCAAATATGAAGTAGCCAAAATTGATCTTAAGTCTGCGTGCACCCAAATTGAGATTGATGAGAAGTTCAAAGAAGTTGCTACAATTAACATCCCTATAGGTCAGCTAAGATGGACTAGTCTACCATTTGGGATTAAGACTGCCAGTCACATTTTTCAGAAAGCTATTGAAGGAGTGTTATTGGGAAAAAAATAACATAATTATATATCAGGATGATATAGGGGTAAGAGCAAAGCCCAAATAAGAATTAAAGTATAAAATTATACAAATATTAACAAGATTTAAAAAAAGACAGAATTAACAGTGAACAGAGACAACTGCAATTTTGATTAAGTCATATTTGGGCTATCAGATATCAAAAAAAGGCATAGCACCTGATGAAAGGTTGATGAAGAAGATTACAGATATAGCAACTCCAATGAATAAAAAAGAATTGGAGTCCTTTTTTGGGACTGATAAACTTTTACAGCAAGTATATTCAAAGGTACAGTGAAATAAATGATCCGTTTGCAAAGTTATGCAAGAAGAGCAGTGAGTTTGAGTGCACGCAAAGGCAAAATAGTGCCTTTGGAAACACTAAAGAAAACAATATAAAGAAAACCAATCATAAAAGTGTTCAATCCTAAAAAAGAAATAATTGTAACTTCTGATGCAAGTGAAAAAGAAATTGCTGCCATTTTATCACAAGAGAAACATCCAATTATGTATTTGTCAAAAAGGTTAACATCGGCAGAGATTAACTGTTCAAATATTGAGAAAGAGGCATTAACGATTGTACAAAGCATGGAGAGGGCACAGAATTTTTTGTTAAGTAAAATTTTTTGTTGAAGTCAGACCACAAGCTGATGAAAATAATTACAAAAGGTTACATCTTGAAGGATACTGCATTGGGCAATAAAAACCATGGTGCTTGATTTCGACATAATATATGTGAAAGGAAACACTATTCCTCATGTGAACATCTTAACAAAGTTACAGTTTGTGAATGGAACTGAAAAGGAGCACAAAACTGGTGAGGATAGGATAATACAGTGGATAGAGACAGACATACTTCCTATCAGTCAGTTAAGTGCCATATGTGATACACGCTTGAGCAATCACGTCTCGAAAGAGACATGACTGACCGGGCAGAAGATTATCCCGCAGTAGGTTGCCATTGCTTTCTGCGGTAGACTGGTTGTTGACCAAGGCTATAGAACCCAATCTGTCCTGTTAGGAAGCGGATTAATACCTTTCCCAAGGGTATTTGCGCATAAGTGAATGCAATGAATTCAGCTGGAATTTGAACTCGGCTCCCCGATTTCTCGTTCCGAGCCAATATCCAATGTGAAACTGAGCAAGATCCAGTGTTAAGCAGAGTGATGGAAAGAATAAGAAATAATAGATGGAGCAATTAATTGCTCAATGATAGAGCAACCATTCAAAAAGGCACAACACAAGTTGACCATAGAGAATGATATAATATGTAATGGTGATGCAATAGTAGCTCCATGGGTGTTGAGAAAAGACATATTGAGAGGAGTGCATGACGATGTCCATTGTGGCATAACAGCAACATGGAGAAGGTTAAAACTGCAAGCATGGTGGCCAGAGTATTTGAAGGATATTGAGGAACATATTAGGAGGTGTCCAAAGTGTAATGAGATAAGAAGTTTCAGGCAGAAAGAAATTTGTTTGTGTCCTAAGGAAGAACTGCTCTGAGAGTGTGCATGGACCATGCACATATCAGGGATATGAGAACATTTTTAATGCTAGTGGATGCATACTCAGGTTGACCAGAGGTGATCAAAGTAAAGGATAGAAAAACAGTCACAGTAAAACAGTTTCTAAGAACTATATTTTCAAGAAATGGAGTGCCTCAAATAGTATTTACAGACAATGCACCTGTTTTGGGATGAGAGTTTGTGTGTCTGGTTAAGACGGATTAGATGCATCTCATATAAGACACTGCCATACCATCCACAGTTTAACAGGATAGCTTAGAGAATAGTGCAAACTGTGAAAATGACTTTGAAGGTGTTTTCACCTATTAATGAGAGTTTTGAGGCATTCTTATCAAAAATGTTTCTTAGTTATAGATCTATCCTACTTACAGGGAGGAAATTGAGCCCATTGGTGCTAATAATGGGAAGGCAAAACATAGCCCCCATAATGATGTCTTTTGCTATGAGGGAAGGTGTGGTAAAAGAAAAACAAAGTGACAAGTCTGAAAGAGGTGAATTTCTTGTTACAGAAATGAAACAACACAACCATAATTGAAAAAAAGGGCAGTGTATTTTGGTGCATGCTGACAAATTTAAAAGTAGGAGTGTGCTGAAGGATATGGATATGAAAGATGAAGAACATGAAGAGAAAGGAAGATACAATGATGAGGCAGAGTAGAGAATGGAAGTGCAGAATCAGGGAGAGACAAAGAGCAGTATATTGAATTAAGTGAAGAGGAAAAAAACAGATGAGTATGAGGAGGATGAAGAAAGTTTGAGGTCGTTGTTGAAGAGATGACAAGAAGAGAGAATAGAAGGACAGTATAAAACAAAAGTAATTAGAAGGAGTGACAGCAAGAACAAGAGTGTACAATTGCTCAATGTATGATTGCTCAGGGTTAGGAAGGGTGTGGTATCCCATGCAAATTCACCCAAAACTATTTAAGTAGTAAGTAGCTGACAGGCAGAGCAGCAATCCATTGCATCACTTGACATGGAGAGTTACATCATGACTATGGCTACACACAGAGATATGCGAGACTCAACAAGATTCTTTACACAACTGGGATTATAAATCAAAATGAAAATTTCAACTTATGTTTCCATAATCATGTGTGTACAAGGATGGGTTAACTATGAAGGAGTGATGCTTGAACTGTGAAATTGTGCATGCATTAATTTCAATTATTTTCTAAATTACTACATCATTTCTTTCTATCTCAGTCTAAACATTACCTCCTGTCTGGTATCAATGCCTCAGTCTCATTGCAGAAGCTCAGAATACCGAGTTATTTACCCATTATAACAAAATAAGACCACCTAAATCACTACAGTCATGGGCTTGGTGCCTACATCAAGTACAAGTTTCCCTGCTGAGATGAGGACCTTAATCCCCTATATGTGTTTCTGCTTGGCATTTATCTATAATACCACATTCATCTTTGCTCTGTATCATCCTCAGAAGAGGATTGATAATATTCTCACTGACTTTCCATAGGCCAACTTTAACATATGTGGTGACTTCACTGTTCACCACAAAGAGTAGTTAGTCCACTCTAACAAAAATGATGAGGAGAAGTCATGGAGAAATGGAGAATGATGGAGAAATCACTTATGATTTGACCCAGATTATTGAAGAATCTAATTGAGTCTCAGATGCGATGACACAGCAGGCGAACATCCTCAACCTTTTATCTAACATCCTGCCCTGACAAATGCACAATAAAAGTTTTTTCTCTCCCACTGCCATTGTCATGTTTGATTATTCCCTAATCGGTGCCCAGATTGACTCCAAACCAATGACATCTCCTGATTTACCATTCCATAGAATAAATTTTGCTATGAGAAGGCAGACTGGGACAGCTTTTGGTCCTATATGACAGAAGTTCCTCTCCTAACTTTCTTCAATCTTACTGCCTCTAAAACTGCTTCTGTAATCTTTGAATGGATCCTTTCTGGAATAGTGTTTTATATCCCCCAAAACAGTTCAGCAAAAACTAAACAGTCAGTCCTGGTTCCCACCTAAATGCCAAGCAGCCATAGCTCACTGGAACCACTACCTCCAAATCTATTGCAAGGAATAGTATAGTCCGATTCTTACTTCTTTCAAAACCACTTGCAATCAATGCAAGAGTGGTCTGGAAAATGCCAAGTGCAACTATATGCAAACTGTCCAGGCCAAGATTGAAAAGAAACAAATTGGATCTTGCAAATTCTGGAAGATCACTAGCCAAATTTTGAATGGAGGCAAAGTGGCTGTACCCGCTATTATAAATGATGCTAAGGTCATATCCTCCTCATATTCACCTCAATCATTGCCTGAAACTCAACATTAAATGAAAAAGCCATCTCCTCTCCAACTTCCCATGTCTCACTGAGCACAATCTCAGTAATATACTCATTTTAGCAAAAGAAGTATCTAGAATTATCAAAAACCATGACCCTAAAGTCACTGGCCTGGACAAAATTACAGTAGTCATCCTTAAGAATATCAACCCAAAATTATCCTCAATTCTAGCAAAATTATTTAATTGTTAAATGAAGGAGAAATCTTTTCCAAGCATGTGGAAAGTGGCAGGGATATGTCCAGTCCAAAAGAACACATGCAACCAATGCTCCAACTCCCATTAGTCTCCTCAGTATCATCAGCAAACTTTTTAAGGTCATTATCAATGAGAAGTTTGTTCAGAAGCTGGAGAGAAACAAGCTCTTGTGTGACAAGCAGTACAAGTTTCGATCAGCACAATCCACTACTGCCGTCCTAACTACCATTACACACAGATTTAGTGAGGCCCTTGATGACACATACTACAAGGACCATAGCATTAGAAAGCCTTTGGCAAGGTGTGGCTCTTCATCTATGGAATCACAGGAACAGTCTTCTCTATTATAAATTCTTTCCTAACTGGTAGCTCCCTGAAGATAGTTATTGATGGCTAATCCTCTGAGGACCTGGCAGTCAACACAGGTATCCCACAAGAGACCAACCCTCTTTCTGATCTACATAAATGATCTAAGAATATATTCCAATCATTTGTAAACATCTATGCCAATGATATGACAATATACATTCAAAAACCTTGACAATCAGAGTTTAGCATGTGAACTTTCTTTGGATCTAACACAAAACTCCCTGGGGAAAAAACTGGAAAAATGCCTCTAAAACCAAACTGCCAATCAGACTTCAAACTACCACTAGCCATGATGAACAGATGACGCCTCAAGAAGGTCCCATATCTTGAGAAAATATTGGGTTTCAGGCTCACACCCAACCTTAAGTGGAATTCCTCTATAGGATCTATTGTTAAAGATACAGAAAAAATAATCACCTTCATCTACTGCTCCAGTAAATGGCGAAGCCCGAACCGTTGCCTTGGATATCTCTAAAGCGTTTGACAGAGTCTGGCACACTGTCCTTCCACACAAACTGTGGAGCTATCGTATAACTGGACATTTGTTTGACCTAATCCAGTCATTCCTCTCTAACCGCACATTGAAGTTGGTATTAAACGGACACCCCTCCCAGAACTACCATACGAACGCGGGTGTCCCTCAAGGCTCTATCTTAGGTCCTACACTCTTTCTGATCTACATTAATGATCTCCCTGATGCCATAAGATCCCAAGTAGGCATGTACGCCGATGATACCACCATTTACTCTCACCTCGATCAAAAATCTGGTGTGGGCGACAAATCGCACCTCACTGCCGAGATTGAAAAAGACCTCCAATCCGTGGTGGACTGGGGTAAGAAATGGCTTGTGAATTTTAATGCTTCCAAAATGAAGCTGCTATCAATTAACCATCATAGACAATCGCACCTACCTCCCATTAGCATGGAACAGGCTTGCCTCCCTGAGAGTAAAACACTACACCTCCTTGGCCTCACACTCTCAGCGGACCTCAAGTGGAAAGACTATATCGAATCCATTGCTAAATCCGCTGCTATGAAAGTCGGTTCTCTGTGCAGGGCCCGGAAATTTTCCCGTCTGAATCTATCCTGCACATATATAAATCTACCATCCGCCCATGTATTGAATACTGCTGCCACATCTGGTCGGGTGCCCCTGCTATTCTCCTCGGGGTTCTTGACAAAATACAATGGAGAATCTGTAATGTGATCGATATCGACTTGGCAGACTGCCAGCAGTCACTCTCTCACCGGCGTGACATGGCTTCCCTGTGCCTCTTCTATAAATACTTTCATGGCTTCTGCTCCAATGAACTTAGATCACTGGTGTCCCCTAGGTACGAATTTGCATGAGATACTAGATTAGCAAGTAGGTCCCACTCTTTTACAGTGAAACTGATAAAATGTAACCGCGATTTCTACTCTAACAGCTTTTCTCACACTTCTCGCCTGTGGAATTCCTTTCCACGTGCTTCCCCAACAGCTACAATCTCCAGGAGTTTAAATATAAGGTCAATAGACACCTCCTAACACACTAACTTGCATCCATTCTCTCAAACACTCTTCCCATCTACATCCTTACCCGTCTATCACCCACCTTCTGACATTTCCTATATCTAACCACTCTTTCTCACCACCTTCCCCTATGTAACTCCCTGCACAATAGTGGCAGTGGAATGCCTTGCTTGGGGTGAAATGATTAAAAAAAACAAAAAGTACCTGGCTCCTCATGCTATACTCTACCTTTATAAGAGCAACATCAGGCTAAAAATGGAGTGCTGTTGCCATATCTGGATAGGACCTGCCAAGATCTCACTTTCTAATCTTGATAGAGTTAAAAGCATCTCCAAGGCCTTGTTAAAGAAGAATTATATTTCACACTCCAACCTTTCTCTCACTTGTGGAATATGGTGAGTATTGCTACTACCATGGAAAGTGCTCAGACAAATTGTTTGTCCAAGCACTTTTCATCAGGTCTAACCTTCCTGGCTAGGACCTGGTGTGTCACTTACATAGTAGCAAACTACCCACACTCTCTCTGTATTCTATCAGTGAAAAGTTCCACTTATACAGCTTCTTCTCATGACCCATGGCTTTATAGAACAGACTCCCAAGAGGATGTCTTTTTGATCATTAAAATTCCTCCCCTAGCCATATAAACTACCCCTTAATGCAACCCTCTACCTTAAGTAGCTCCTGGGCCTTGTACAGTTTGAACCATACTGTTAAAAAGAAAAAGCAAACTGATATCTGACTGTTCAATGAAAACTTCAAAAGTAACTAATAGCAACTTCTCTTAAAAATGGACAAAAATTGGCATTGTGGTATTAGCAAGTACCTGCAGAAAAAGAGTTTAGCTCCCAAAGACATTCATGCTTACAAGATTAATAAATTAGAGGATGATGCTCCAGCTAAAGTAGGCAGCTGAATTTAGGAAGGGAAGGGAGATTCTTGAAGATGATCCAAGGTTTGGACATCCACCAAGTGTCACGACCAAGTTATTGATATATCCTGTGACAGATTTGAGAATAATCTGCACAATTTTCTTCTGATACCTGATCAAAAGTGTATAATAGGACAATCTAACACTATTTGAGGCAGATTTAGTTGAATATTTCCTAACCAAGGATGAGTGTTGGGTTCATCACTTTGAGTCATAGACAAAGAAATAATCCAAAACCCCTCCTCACCTGATCCAAAGAAGGCCAAGATCATTTCATCTGCAGGGAAGGTGATAAGCTCAGTTGTTTGGGATGCAAAAATATTTAAGAAAAGTTATCCCCTTTGACTGGAGGGATGAAAAATAAGGTCTTGATCTATTTGGAAGAATAACATTCTGAGTACCAGGAGAATTTTTGGCCATGACACCAAGGTGAGCTAGACACATCTCCAAGGCTCACATCTTATCACTATGTATACAGTGGCTCCACTCACCATTCGAATTGTAATTCATTTAATAAAGTTTTGTTAATAGTTTATCCTCTTGTTTCATTCTTTTGTCTGCCTTCACATAACCACATTTTCATCCTCTGGGAACATAAGAAAAAAGTATTGTTTATTGACTATCATTACCAACTTGCTTATAAGACTATCAAAACCAAGAAATGGATAAAAGTGGTCTTGTTTTATCAGGAAAATAATCCAGCACAGAAGTCCTTGGTTTCAATGGCTTCTGCATGTGACTGTGACTTTGAACTGGTCAATCACTCTCCCCATTCTTCTGAGTTAACCCCATCTGACTATCAGGTTTCTCCAACATGAGAAAACACTTGGCTGGGAACTAGTATCACAGTGATGATGACATCATATCTACTGTTGATGACTTTTTTGACTAACAAGAGGAAATCTTTTCACCAATGGGAAACAAGCACTACAACACCAGTGGAAAAATGTAAACTGCAAGAAACGTGAACTATTAAAAAATAAACATTCCATCATATATATAAAAAGTATATAAAGAACTATATAAAAATACTGCTCCTATTAATATCATGTCTTACAGAATTGAGTAACTTGTCCTTTGAACCATCTGAAGAAACTGCTTTAGAACAAACAGAGCATTGACATGAAACTTTAAGTCATGGGAAAGCAGGAATTTTTGAGTTGAGTTATTTTATATGATTCTTATAGTGGTTCTGTATATACATCTTTATATTTTATGCCAAATACTGTTCTTATATTTTATCAAGCTATATATATATATATATATATATATATATATATATATATATATTAGGAAAAGAATTAAATTTGGGATATTTCTAATTTATTTGTTTAAATGTTTTTTTAATGATGGATACTCATATTTGAATAGATGCTCTGTTTTTACTTATTTATTAAACAGTATATTCAAATACTGCTGCTTTCCTGTGACTGTCATGTATTACAGAATTGAGCAACTTGTCCTTTGAACTACCTGAAGATTGTAATACTGCTGTAGAACAGAGTTCCTATGTAGTCTAGAGGTCAATGCATCTCAGATCTAATGACAGTTTCACCTAGGGGATGCAGATTCAAATCTTGTCAGAAGGCACATATTTTTCTAAAATGATTTCTTAAATATTTAAACCAGTAGATGTAAATAAATAAATATTCTGTTTAATAATAAAAGAAGAGCATCTACGTAAATATGAGTATCCATTAAAAATAATGTTTAAATGAATAAATTATATATATATATATATATATATAAGTAAAGAATACCTAGTGAGCCAGACAGACCTACCTTGGTTTCACCTAAACGGATCATCAGGGAAAGCTGAATCAAATATGGATTAGAATACAACAGAATGATAGGATAAGGAACAAACAGGAAACATTTATAAATTTAACATGTTTCACTTTTAATTAAGCTTTATCAGAAAATGAAATATAGAGAAGAAAGGGAAATTCTGGTATTTTTTATTCTAGCATTATCTGTTTTTCATTGGTTAAACTGACCTCACATGTATATGTCCTGTCAATCCATATTCTTGTATAATTCATGTGTGTATGTGTATCACATTTCTAGTTGGTCTAAGTGGAATTTGGTTGATAATGTATATATAAGTGTGTGTGTATAAGTGTGTATGTATATATAAGTGTGTGTGAGTTTTAACATCTAGTAGGCATTTTTATCCATCTCTGGTAGTTGCCATAATGTTAATTGGGGGATGCGATGCTTTGTGTGAGAGTGAAATAAATTAAGTTACATCAGTTGTGGTTGTAGGTAGACAATTAAAGATTTAAAGAATGGATTTTATAAATGTTGTTGTTGATGATAAAGTGGGTTTGATATGTGTTTATAAATGGCAAAATATTTATCACATTTCAGCTATTGTACACTCTAGCCTTCTTCAGGTGATATTTCTTTGAATTTTGAATCTATAGACAGATAATGCAAAAAACAGTCTAATAAGTATTTATGTATTTATATTTGTATGTATGTTTGTACAAATGTATATAAGTGTGAATGTGTATGTGTTAACAGAAATGAATTAACTCCCTTTATATCATATATGGTACCTGCCGCATCATGGTGTTTATCACCCTAGGAAGCCGGACAAACTTCGGGTTGTATTTGATGGTAGTGCACAATATATGTCTCAATCATTAAACGAGCACTTACTACCAGGACCTGACTTCATCAACCCGCTGTGTGGAGTTCTTTGCCGATTTCGTAAAGAACTGGTTGCATTTGTCTGCGACATCGAACAAATGTTTTTACAATTCCAAGTAGATCTTCGAATCCTGTGGTGGGAAAACGGTGACGTCAACCGTGAACCTTGTACCTACCGTATGACCAGACATCTATTCGGTACAGTTCGGTACGGTATCATCCGCTGGATGTGCAAATTTTGCGCTAAGGAAGGCTGCAACTGAAGGAGAGACTGAATTTGGCATAGATGTCACAGACTTTATAAAAAGGGAATTTTACGTGGACGATGAATTGAAGTCTGTTGCCACCCCTGATAAAGCAGTAAGTCTCATCAAAAGAAGCATAGCACTGTGCAAGAAAAATGGCCTTGTTTTGCACAAATTCCTATCTAATTCCAAGGAAGTGATGAAGAAAATCCCACTTGAAGCCCAAGCCAAAGGGCTAGAAAACATTGATCTTCATAAGGACAGTCTACCCATTGAAAGAACCTTAGGAATCCAATGGTGCATTAAAGCAGATACCTTTCAGTTTAGGATTACATTAAACAACAAACCGCTGACCAGATGAGGCATTTTATCCACTCTCAGCTCAGTGTATGACCCCTTAGCGTTTGTTGCACCATTTATCCTAATTGGAAAGCAGATCCTGCAAGAAATGTGCATGTACCAATTAGATTGGGATAGTCCAGTTCCTGAAAGACTTCAACCACAATGGCAACAATGGGTCGCAGATGTAAAAAACTTGGACGCTGTTATTATTAACAGATGTTTGAAACCAGCAAATCTGGGTAAAGTAGTTGCGACAGAGCTTCATCATTTTTCAGATGCCAGCACCACTGGGTATGGACAATGTTCATATTTGCGTCTAATCGACTGCAACTAAATCAAGGGTTACACCCATCAAACCTGTCACCATACCAAGACTGGAACTTACGGCAGCTCTTGTCTCCGTCAAGATCAGTTCAATGCTGCTGGAAGAACTTGACATTCCAAATTTTACAGAATGACAGCACCGTGGTTCTGGGTTACATCCATAACGATTCTCATCGCTTTCATGTCTTTGTGGCGAACAGGGTTCAGCAAATTTGAGACCACACCAAACCATATCAATGGAATTACATTTGCTCAGCTAATAATCCGGCAGATATAACCTCGCGAGGAGCAACACCCAATGAATTAATGAGCAAAGGCATGTGGTTTAACGACCCAGATTTCTTATGGAAATCTAGTACTCCATTCATACCGGACCAAAATGGAGACCAATTTTGTATAGATGATAACGATCTAGAGATAAAGAAATCTCATGTTTTTAACATTTCAATCAGGCCACTCAGCCAGAATTCAATAGTGGATCGCCTACAATACTTCTCTAATTGGATGAGAGCTGTGCGAGCCGTGGCTCTTTGCTTAAAATGCAAGGCTAAGTTGAGAGTTCGAACATCTTCAGAACAGAACGGTGCTGCAGGGGGAGCCATGCCCACAGTATCAGACCTAGAAATGGCTAAAGTCAAAATCCTGCGACAATTACAAATGAACATCTTTGACCAAGAATTGCAAGATTTAAACAAATCTGAGCAACAAAACACAGACACTAAAGAGAAATATACTAAGCAGCTGAGATGCACATATCCATTGTACCGTCCCGACCCCTTTCTTGACCAGGATGGCCTTATTCATGTTGGTGGTCGTTTAAACAAGGGAAATTTCTGTGACGGTATAAAACATCCGATTATACTTCCCAGAAAATCGCACATAACTGAACTCATCGTCTCACACTTTCACCAGAAATTTAAACGTCAAGGTCATACTATGACTGCAAATGAGATAAGACAAGGGGGTTTCTGGATTATTGGCTGCAGTTCAGCTGTCTACACCTTTGTTTCAAAATGTGTCACATGTCGCAAAAACAAAGGTCAAACCCAAATTCAAAAAATGAGCAATTTGCCAGCAGACAGAATTGAACCTGAGCCACCCTTTACTTACAGTAGTGTCGATTTTTTGGTTCATTTTTCATTAAAGATGGCCGAAGGGAGTCAAAGAGATATGGTGTTCTTTTCACATGTATGTCTTCCTGAGCAATTCATTTGGAAACTGCCATGTCATTGGATACAAATTCATTTATCAATGCATTACGAAGATTCATATCCATTCGTGGCACAATAAGACTACTGAGATCAGACCGAGGGACAAATTTTATGGGTGCAAGTCGTGAACTCCGTGATGCTCTGAAGGAGATGGATGACAGGCATCTGCAACACTGTCTGCCAGATTTAGGATGCGACTATATTACCTTCAAAACCAACACGTCTACAGCAAGCCATATGGGAGATGCTTGGGAGAGACAAATTAGAACTGTCAGAAACATACTTTCCTCTTTCATGCATGATTTTGGAACTAGTCTAGATGATGAGTCCTTAAGAACTTTCCTATGCGAAACAATGGCCATCATAAACTGTCGACCACACATAGTGGTTGGCTTAAATGACCCCCTAAGCATGGAACCACTCACACCAAATCATTTATTGACAATGAAGTCAAAAATTGTACTGCCACCACCTGGAAAATTCCAGAAAGACGATCTATATTGTAGAAAGAGATGGTGACGAATACAGTATTTAGTGAACGAGTTCTGGACTCGTTGGAAACGTGAATTCATCCAAACACTTCAGGAAAGAAAGAAATGGTGCAGACCAAAACGAAATATGACTGTTGGTGATGTAGTCCTAATTAAAGATGACAACTCCCCCAGAAATCAATGGCAGCTAGGACGAATTACCAACCCATTCTCAGCACTGATGGCTTAGTCCGTGCAGCAAGGGTAGCCGTTGGAAATAGAAATCTGCCCAAAAATGGGAAACCAAGCAAACCCTTACAAATACTGGAATGACCAATCCACAAGCTTGTTTTACTAAATGAAGTGGAGACCGAGGAAGTCCCCACCAAGGAGCCATAAGGGTTGAAAATAAGGAATCCTTATTTTGGGGAGCCATGTTAATGGAAACGAATTAATTCCCTTTGCGCGACCAAAATCTACATAAGGAAAAATCACAGTAGACACCGTTTTTCACAAAAAGTCCAGATGGCGTGCTGCTAGCAAGCATCTATGCGTTCGGGCCAACATGAGACATAAAAGAGGTGAGCAAACAAAGATTTTCATTCAAAATATTTCCCAAATCTACTGGACATTGTTATTAGGTATTCCTTTCTACCCCTTTTCATTTATTTTGTTTATTTCAGTTTTCATATTGAGGAATTGTAACTGCGAATGTGTTGCGACCACGTGCAAAATAAAATTACATTTCTTCACCAGTTGTGCTCTAGTCCTCATTTTGGCCCAGTGCTGCCATTACAGTATGTATAGGTATGAACATGTGTGCGTAAAAAATCAAAAACTCAAGAAGTGTTAGCAGTCAATTGCTGATACTCCCTGACAGACAGACAGACAGGAGTTAGGATGCTAAAGCTAACGGGAATCAGTTAAGGAACAAACCTTTTCTTATAGTAATTTTATATATATATAAGTGTGAGTGTATATATGTTGATGAAGATATGTATATACTGGGTGTATCAAAAATACATTTACAAACTTTGGGATGGTTTCCTCATACCAAAACAAGGACAAAAGTCCATACAAACAAAGAAGTATATGCAATGCAATCAGTCCTGACTTGGCATCTTGAATTCAGTCACTTTTTCACCAACATGACATGGCTTCCCTCTATCTTTTCTACAAATATTTTCATCGCAATTGTTAACATGAGTTTTTTTCCGGTGTCCCATCCACATGAATTTAAACATGCTACTAGATTGGCATCTAGGTTTTGCTCTTTTACTGTTGAAATAGTTAAATGTAACTGCCACTTCTACTCCAACAGTTTCTTTTCTCTCACTTCCTGCTTGTGGAACTCCCTTCCATTTACTTGTTTCCCTGAGAGTTACAGTCTTTAAAAATTTAAATGCAACATCAACTGCCATCTTCCATCTTCTTGAATACTGTTCATCTTTGATCCTTTCTTCAATACACATGTACCCAGTTTTTTCTCTCATTGTAATGCCCTGCATACTAGTGGTGATCTCCCCTTGCTTGGAGTGAAATGATTAAAAAAATATCCACAAATCCTTTGTTTTTTAATTATTAAGTTTATAGAAAATTTACAATAGATGGTGCTGTGTTGCCAGGTTATATTTCTCATTTGTGTACTTTTATGGGTAGTCTATCTTCAAAGTTTAGCATGTGTAACTGAGTTAACTGAGAAGTGTTTCATTTAACAAAGGCAGTATATTCATATCACAAGCAGGCAGACATGATTTTTACATCTGGTCATGTAAATTTTAATGAACACGAGGTTGCATGGCTGAATCAGGTTGCATTTCCAGACTGAAGGCAGCCAAGTCATTTAACCTTTGCTGCTGTTTATTGGTGTGTTGCTTGAGACAAGATTGTTGCACAACAAATTATGGATCAAGGAAGACCAAGATCCACTTGTACACCTAACTACAAAGAACATATTCTACAGGCTATCAGATATGATTCAGGTATCAACACAGGTCATACATCATACTGCAGCGCAGGTACTTCAAGAGTAGCTCCTGTATCCATATTATTTGCAATGAGTGCAGGGTCTTTCACTCTCTAATCACTCACCACAGGAGAACTTTTGTCGATGGCTTATTGCACAAACTGATAAGTTGTTGTTTATCTCTTCAGGCTTGTTTATGGATGAGGCAACATTTGGAAGAGATGGAATAACAAATTTACACAACCAACATTTATGGGTGGATCAGAATGATACAATACAGACTAGACACCAGCATCAGTTTATGATTAATGTGTAGGCTGGAATTGTAGGTGACTGTCTGCTAGTTCTATATGTTCATGTTCTCTCAACACATCTTACAGGATCTGTCTACAGGGACTTTATTTCAAACACACTTTCAGACCTGCTAGAGGATATACCCCTGCTAATACAAATATGCATGTGGTTCATCTATGATGGAGCTACAGCACATTTTACTTACATTGCAATGCACAATGAAATCTATCATGAAAGATGGATAGGTAGGGGAGGACCAGTTCTATGGCCTTCACATTCCCCTGACCTCAATCCTTTGGATTTTTATATGTCGATTTGGAACTGGAAATGGACTAACGAATAGAGAAAACTCTATGGAATTTCCATGTGTCTGCGGTCGGAAATTCAGGTCCCAGAAAGGAGCTAAGATTCACCGGACTAAGATGGGTTGTGATTCCCAAATAACAGTTCAGGAGCAGCGCTCTGTATACTCAGATAAGACGTCGGAAAACCTAAGCCAGGATGCATACCACAGTGCCGAGGATATCCACGCTGTTGAACCAGAGTTTAGGTCACAACCCAGATTACCAAGAATCAAATTTCAATCAGCATCCAACTCGGAAGCCTGGATTATGCTTGATACCATCATAATCAATAAGCTTCGTAAACATCTAGGAAATAAGGAGTATAACGAAAGGTTAATTAAAAGTAGCGAAATCATCTATGACGTTTGTAGGGAAATCTACGGCGTAAAAGAATCAAAAGAAAAATCACCAGCAAAGAAGAACAGACGGCAAAGATTGATGCTGGATCTTAGAAATAAGAAAAGACATTTGAAAAAACTAATCAGTACAGCTAATAGTGAAGAAAAAGAAGGTCTGATGAGTATTTGGCACGACCTGAAACAAAAACATAACGCTCTTAGCAGAGCAGAAAATTTAAGAAAAAGACGAGTGAAGAGGAAAAAGAACAAGAGCGTTTCTTTCGAGAACCGTTTAAATATGCAAGGAACATATTTGATCAACCTAGATCAGGAGTACTCAAAGTGGAACAAAATGTTCTAGAAGAACATTTAAGAAATACGTACTCTGATCGAAATAAACATAAACCATTAGACCATAATGATAATTTATTTCAGCCGATTGAACTAAATATCAAATTTGATTCAAAACCGCCCACACGTGAAGAAATAAAACGAATAATATTCAAAACTAGAAATAAATCTTCACCTGGACCAAATGGAATACCTTTTCTTCTATATAAAAAATGTCCAAGCGTTCTTAAATGGCTACATACAAATATACATACTGCCTGGAGAAAACGCCATATTAGCAGTCAATGGATGATAGCAGATGGGGTTTATATACCAAAAGAAAAGAACTCTAAGGACATTAAACAATTTCGTCCAATTTCGCTGCTCAATGTAGAAGGAAAGATATTTTTCGCAGTTTTGGCCTCACGAATAACCAGATATCTCCTTGCAAATGATTATATCGACACTTCTGTACAAAAGGGCGGTGTCCCAGGAATAGCTGGTTGTTTGGAACACGGAAACATGATTTGAGAGGCAATAAAAAGAGCAAAAACAAATAAGAAAAATTTGGATGTGATTTGGTTGGATCTTGCTAATGCGTATGGATCGGTACCCCACCAAATGATAAAATTAGCATTAAAATTATTCCATATTCCAGAGGAAATATCGAATATGCTAGGAGCCTATTTTGATGGTTTTCTCATGCGCTTTACAACGAAGGAGTACACCACTAAATGGAATAAACTAGAAGTTGGCATTGCAATGGGTTGTACGGTATCACCCATACTTTTTGTTCTAGCAATGCAAATGATTCTGAAAGCCGCAGAAAACAAGGCTGCTTTTGTAGAGCTAGGTGGGGGTGTTCACATACCACCAATAAAAGCGTTTATGGACGATACTACGATCCTTTCGAGTAAGGAAGATTCGACGCGCAAACTGTTAAGCTTATTGGACAATTTGATAGGTTGGTGCAGAATGGCATTCAAACCTAACAAATCTAGAAGTCTTTCTCTTAGGAAAGGAAAACTAAAAGAAAATATAAATTTCGAAGTAGGGAAACAAAGAATACCTACTGTGACAGAGAAAGCAGTTAAAAGTTTGGGCCGTTGGTATGATCACCAAATAAATGATTCCAACCAAATTAAGGAAACATGTCAGGCTTTAAAAGAGGGTCTTAATAAAATCAATTTGTGTCCGCTCCAAGGAAAATACAAGGTGTGGTGTCTTCAACACGTATTTATTCCTATGCTTTTGTGGCCCCTTCTTGTGTATGAATTTGGCATAAATCAAGTAGAGACAATGGAGAGAGTAATAAATAAATATATTCGAAAATGGTTGGGTTTACCTCCAGGTCTCTCTGATATTGCGTTGTATTGTAGACAGGCAAAATTAAAACTGCCGTTTAAGTCAATTGTAGAAGAATTCAAATCCGATAAAATCAGGCTACAATTGATGTTAGATGACTCAAAGGATAAAGTAGTTAGATCGTTAAATCCTACTTTAAAAACAGGCAGAAAGTGGAAGGTCAGAGACACAATGAAAAGTGCTAACGACCATCTAGCCTTCAAAGAAGTCACTGGATACACTCAAGCTGGAACTCAAGGGTTAGGAAGAATTGAGAACCAGTGGTGGTCGAAAACGTCTGGGAAGGATCGCCGAAACATGGTCATCCAGGATGTAAGGAACGACGAGGATGATAAAAGACTCTTAAAAGGTGTTCAACAATCGCAACAAGGCCAATGGACAAACTGGGAGCAAGCCCTACAGAAATCTCTTAATTGGCAAGATATTTGGCAAATGGCTCCTATTAGGTTGAATTTTTTGATACGGTCTACGTATGATATGCTTTCGACTAAAAACAACCTAGTGAAATGGAAAAAAGAAAATGATCCAACTTGTCCCTTGTGCAAAGAAAAACCTCAGACATTAGAACATGTCCTTAGTTCCTGTAAGACAGCTCTGGCCAATGGAAGATATACATGGAGACATAATAATGTTTTGGATGAGTTGGTCAGAGTCATAAAAAAGTATATGAAGCCTGATTCTTCGAAGTCAACCCAAAAATTTGTTACAAAAGGAGGAAGAATTTATGCCTCTTCTAAACAGCCCAAAAACTTAGCTACACTTGGACAAAACCTTCTTAAATCTGGTAACGATTGGGAAGTCTCTGCAGACCTTAAAGGCTGGAGTATCAATTACCCAAAAATAATCTCAAAAAAGGGTTTTCGACCAGATATTGTTCTGTTCTCAAATAAGAACATTATTTTAGTGGAATTAACAATTCCTTATGAAAGCCGAATGGAACAGAGCCATGATTTTAAAGAAAGTAAATACGACGATTTAAAATCACAGCTGGAAAAAGAAGGTTATAGTGTAAGCATTAAGGCCGTGGAAATTGGAGCAAGAGGATTTGCGTCAAGCACCCTGTACAAATTTTTGGGCGAAATAGGAATAAAAGGCCGTAACAGAGCCCGCAGTATAAAGAAATTAATAGAGTTAGCAGAAAATGGTTCCATGTGGATTTGGAAAAAGAGAGACGCGACGTGGAATATATCGTAATAGAACAATATGCTAACTTTGTCGCGCAAACGTGGAGAAAAACGTGAAAATATTTTTCTCTTTAACCGTTTATTTTAAAATCATTTTTGCTTTTCGTTGAAACGGTTGGTAAAATACAATGGGGCCTCACATCAGTGAGGGGGGCCGGTGTGCAATGAAAACCGTAGAGAGGAAGGCCCCGAAACGGTGCACATTCTCTCCTGATGACCCCAAGAGTAATAGATTATTTGAACTTTTACAAATTGGATTCCCAAAGACCGTCATAGAAGCATTGTGCCGATAGGATAAGTGGAATTTTAAAAGCTACCTTTTTGGTAAGTTTGAATTACTTTTGCAGTAATTTCCTTCTGTTTATGTGGACTTTTATCCTTGTTTTGGTGTGACCAACCTGCTCCCAATGTTTGTAAAAGTATTTTTGATACACCCCGTATAGACATATACAAGTGTGAATATGTATGTACTGGTGAAGACATATATAAGCAAGCATAAGTGTTAGTGTGGACATTATATTTCATACATGTGTGTGTGTACATGCATATAAGTATAAGTGTATGTATCACTGAGAACATGTATATGTGTGTATAGGTGAAGTGAATTTCATGAATCCCATAAATTTTTATAAGTATCAAATTTGCCATGGTCCATAGAAGACTATATGTGTATTCATTGACCTGAACCTGAATCAGCTACATCAATTAAATTATATTGGCTGACCTTTTCCCTAGATTAGTTTATATATATATTCTGCTATACATGATGTAATCATATAATTCTTCTTATTCTTAGCCTAAGTATTATTTTTTATTAAGATTATTCATACTTGTTCTTCTTCATTTAATATTCAGCATCAGTTTCTTTTTAATTACTTCCTCTTTTTTTTTTTTTTAATAATTATTCACCTTCTATAGCTAATAATTCTTTTTGTTGTTTTTCTGAATTCTCATTTTTCTTCTTATATCTTATTACTTCTTTTTTTCTTTCACGTTTCTTTTGTTTTCCATTGCATATCTTTTAGATGAATTTAAATTATTCTTTTTCTTTTCTCGTTTTTTTTCCCTTGTAATTCTCTTCCTGTCCTTATCCTTTTCCTTAACTCTTTTTTCTTATTTTTTTAACAGCATCTCTATACTTTTTATGACTTTTTCATATCATAATTTAATTATTTTCAATTTTAATTCTCAAAAAATCTTCTCCATTCCTCTTTCTTTTTTCTATTATTATTATTATTATTATTATTATTATTATTATTATTATTATTATTATTATTATCATTTAATTAAAATTCAGTTTTCTTTTATTATTTTGTTTCTTATTCCCATTATCATCTTCCTACAATTGAAACTTAATTCCTTGTTTTTTCAATTTATCTAAAAATATTCATTTTTCCTATTATTTATATATCACATTTCTCTTTCTTCAGTTAATTTATGTTTTCCCTTCTATTTTCTCCTTTTCACCTTTGTTTTCTGCTTTAATTTTCTCACTTCTTTTTTTAACCTCTCAATTTTGTTTTTGTTTTGTTTTTTTTTGTCATTTATAGATCCTACAATTTACCAATTTTTCAAAATATCCTGTTTCAGCAATTTATTTTTTGTGCTCCAGTTAATGAAGGTTGGTGTCTCTTGCCAAGAGCCATTTGCACCAGACAATCTGAAGAATTCTTTCAAATACCCAATCACTGCTGCTGCTGCTGTTATTGGTAGCATAGAAATTATGGAAATCTTGCCCTAATAAAGAGAATGCTGGGTCACATAGACCATAGAATTCAATAAATTGTTATTGTACAGTGGTTGTTGTGTAGAGTCTATAGGAAGGGGTTAATGTAATTGTTATTTGCACAAATTAACAATGTATTTTTATTGTAATTTTTGAAAAAGCTTTAAAAAATGCTATATTTGTTTGTTAGATGAATTCTACAAATTAAATCTCATAATAAAAAAATGAACTGAACTTTTAATAATTATATGCCATATAGAAAGAAAATTTCATCTAACAAAGTTGAAAGTAATCTGTGAGTGACACAATGATTTCTATTGCTTAACTACATTAATGATGGCAACTATCTGCTAATTAGGAAAAATACAAAACCTGAAGAGAAAAAGGTGGATTTTTTGTTTTCAGAATTTTAAGCATGTATGCATATGAAAGGAGATACAATTTGGCCATCTCAGGAATTTAACCATTTCCTTTCTGGCCATTGTAAGGCAACAAGTAACCAAAATTTTAAATGATGAATTAAATAATATTAAATTGTGACAATTTTGATAAAACACAGTTAATAGAGAATTGGATCAAATCAACAGTCCAAACATTCATCTGAAACAGTACAGAAAAAATACAAATAACACTTCAAAAGGTTGCATAAAACATTCATCAGTGCCTGTACCTAAACAAAATAAACACTCCTGAGATTATAATTTTTGCAATATTGAATAACTGAGGAACTTATTAATACCTTGAAACTATTTTATATTTTTATTTAGTCAAATTCTGATTCAAGACCTAACCATGCATATATATATATATATATATATATATATATATATATATATATATTCATCTGCAGACAGTCCTGTTTCGCTGTATCACAGCTCATCAGTATGGTTAGACATCCAATTACTTCTGGCCAAGATAGAAACCTGACTGAATTGACATCAGTCAGCAATTCTACCTCTAGGCTATGGGGGCTCAGTTGAGGGAGGCAGATTTTAGCATGTTATATACACAATGTAAACACATGACAGTCGCCAAGAGTGTTCAAATTCTCTACTGAATGAACGATGCATAAATAGCGGTGAGTAGCTACCATTTTTAAAGTTTATCATTTCTCCATAGTGCTCAATCGGCAGGCGAGAATGTAAATAGTCATTGACAGTTCTGTTTCACTGTATTACAGTTTATTACTACAGTTAGACATCCAATTGCTTCTAGCCAACTAAACTGAATTGACATCAGTTGGCAATTCTACCTCTACGCTATAAGCGCTTGGTGGAGGGAGGCAGATTTTAGCGTGTTATACACACACACACACACACACACACACACACATGCACACACATCTATAAAAAATGCCAAAAGCAACAATAAAGGAAGAAAAAGGCTGGAAAAGCAAAGATTTCATGAAACTTGAAGTTGCCCTAACTCTGCTCAGTTAATTTTAAGTAATTTTAAACCATTCTTTCTCAAGAGATAGTTTGAAGTTTTTTCTAAACAGAAATGTAAACATATCATACCTATCAATAAATTTGACATGTTCTAATATGAACAACTAAAAATTGGCATGAACTTTCCAGACAACCCAATACAATACAAGATACAATCCAAAAATATTTTTACATACTTTGGGAGTGGGTTCCTGACACCAAAATAAGGTAAAATGCCCATATAAACATATATCCAAAAATCCATCTCAACACAGCAACTCATAATAAATTTTCAGAATGTCTTCTGCTTGCTGCTACACATATGCACTCATCATATTTTTGTTTGGTAGACCATTTCAAATACTCCCACATGGTTTCACAAGTCCTAATTGTTTTGGTGTGAGGAACCTGGTAGTTTGTAAAACTATATTTGATACACCCTGTGTGTGTGTGTGTGTGTGTGCGTGTGTGTGTGTATCATATATCAGGTGGCCTGATGATTGCACTTAGCAAGAAACAGTCTGTCACCCCTGAGTGTTGACTTTAATGTTCATTCTTTTATATTTACATACGCTCTATCTCTGATATTGAGCACTTTATCCTATAAATATAGCACACCTTAAAATTATATTTATTCATATATATACGCATCATTCGTTCAGAAGGGAATTTGAACATTTTCAGTTACTGGCATGTGTTTACATTGTGTATATATCATGCTAAAATCTGCCTCCCTCCACCAAGCACCTATATATATATATATATATATATATATATATATATATATATATATATACTATATGGTAAATTGTCACCATTTTATATTTTCAAACATGTTTGCTGTTTGTTTTTGGTTGCATTGTATAGGAAAGTCAGTTTGGCACTGTCTATGAGAAAAAGAGCACCTTGACACAATTCACTCAGCCAGAAATTTGGAAAGTTCTTGTTGTTTGCACTAATACAAGCATTTCAGAGTGTTTGAATGTCAATCTGAGTACAGTACAGATGATTCTGAAAGCGTTTCTCAGAAAACTTACTGTGATCATTAAGATAAGAAAAGAACTCCCAAATTTGTTGGTGAGGGTCTCAGACTCAATATGGAAGCCTACATCAACTGTCCTGAGTCAAGAGGATGGCTGCTGGAAGACCCTATGTCTGGCAACTGGACTCTTCATCATACCACACAAGCAGAATAACCCAGTCATGGCTGTCAGATAATTTCTGCAAGCACATCACTCCTTTTATCTGGCCACATGATTCCCCAGACTGCAACCTTTGACTTTTATGTATGGGGTGCTGTTAATAATAATAATTGAGATAAAGAAAACTCCTTGTAAGACCAACTGAAGGCAAGGATTATGGTAGCATTTCCCAATGTCCAGGAGATTCTAAAATTGTCTGGAGGTTGTGGTTAAAGCCAATGGCGATTTTATAGAGTAAATTTACTCTTTTGTATTTCAAGATATTTTTGTGTAATTTTGGTAAATATATCTGTTAAAATGAGATGTCAGTGTTATTTTAATTTTTTTCATAATTTTAACGACAATTTATCCATTGCACCTGTACAGATTTCAAGTTAATCGATTAAATTTAATACTCCAAATAAGAAAAATATTTAGCTGTTTTGCAAACTGAATTTAAATTAAATGGAATGAGTTGTTTTATTATCAGTAAAAATGCTAAAATTGCTAATATTGACAAATTTGTCTACACAATTCTCTTTACTAAAAAATTTTTCAAAAATAAAATATACTTTTATGAAACTTTATTTGAAGAAGATTGGCAGATTTAAAGTTAAATTAATCTGATTTGAAACAAATATTATTTACTTTTAGTTTAAAATATCATAGAAAAGCATTTTTATCACAGGGGTAAGTGATTTTATGAGGCATTGATAACTTTCTCAATGTTTAGAAATTTTTTCTAAGTGGGACATAACTACAACAATTACTTGACAAATATAATGTGAACACCTTTTTTATATAATTTTTTTTAACTACCCAGTAATTTTAAAAATTCAAGAAAATATTCTAAGCAATCTAATATTTTATTGAATTTTAGATACTTTAGTCTAACTTATGAAGACACTTGTTGAGGAAATGTTAGAAAATAAAAATAAAAAAGGATTGAGGATTTAAAAATTCTCCCAGGATTTATAACTTAAGCGCTACAAACAAGAATTTCTCAAAATTTCACAAAATTAATTAAGTGGAGGTTAACAAATGTAAAAAAAATTTTTTTTAAAGATTTTCTAAAACTAAAACATTTTAAAAATCATTTAATTCATTTGTGAATAAGCTTTAAAAATGTTTCACTGAAGTCCTACAATTATTTATTTTTTTGCAAGAATTTTCAAATCGGTGTCTTTTGCATTGCAAAAACACTAAAATTTTCCATAAATTTATCATCACTCAAAAAAAAACAAAATTTATAACCAAAATTTTGAACTTTCAAAAAAGGATAAAAATATCATAATCCACCCCCACCCCCCAAAAAACACCTTTATATCATCAAAAAAAATTGTGTCGTTACCCAGGATAAATTATTAGAGAAAAATACAAGATTAAGTTTTTTAATGTGATAAAATTCGTTACAAATGTATATTTTTCATAAATTTGGCAATGTAAAAAGGTTTTCTTTCCATGAGTGCAACATCAAATAAAAAAGAATGAAAACAAGTACAAATGTCTTCTGTAATAAATTTAAAATAATCTAATGTATGTTTAAAAGGGAGAAACTATACAATTTTCAATTTTTAAAAAATCAAGATTTTTAAATTACACAACTCCTTGGTTGTACAACTTCTAAGCCTGTGTGAATGTCTTTGGTTGAAATATATAATGGAAATATACATTGTCTATAAATTTTAGAAGAGTTAATGATTATTCCTTTTGTAGATGATGTATCAAAAATAACATGTATCAAAAATTTCATTTTCAAATTTCAAAAAGGTATATGCCTTTGGATATTTTGATGAATCAGTAGCCACTTTCACCACACAAATTTTAAAATTATTTTCAAGAAGATTTGTTAATGTAAATTCAGTATTAAAATTGAAATAACTAAAAGTTATCCATGGGTTAACCTCAAAAACTAAATTGGAGAATTTTAAAAGTAAAATTCTGCTTTTAATTGAAAAAAATTTTCAGAAAGACTTTTTCATGTAAACTCAGTGTTGAAACAGAAGTAATTTTTTTTAGCTTGACTTAAGTTTAAAAAAGAAAACCAAAGAATTTCTTAAAGTAAAAATTTACTTCAACATTGAAACTGAAGTAAATTTCTCAATCACAACAAAAGTAAACTAGAGAACTTTAAGAGCAAAATTCTGCCTTTGAAATAAAAATTAAAAGCATTCTGAATTAAGAGTAAACTAATCCATTCTAAAAATGTTTTTTGTTTATGTTAGGATATAAAACAGAGAAAATATGTATATCTTGAGAATTGGGAAGTATGTGTTCAAAAGCACTATTCAGGCTTTGATTGACCAGGGGTTCCTACATGGCTGAGAAGTCAAGGCACATCAGATCTAATGATGGTTCCGTACTAGGGGATGCAGGTTTGAATCTAGCCAAAGAACATATATTTTTCTAACAAGATTTCTTGAATATTCAGGCCAGTAAATGGAAATAAATAAATATACTGTTTAATAAATAAAAATAGAGCATCTACTCAAATATGAGTATCCATTAAAAATAACATTTAAACAAATAAATTAAAAATATGCTGGATTTAATCCATTCCTAAAAAATAAGAAGATAATGTAAAATAATAAAAAAGTGAATATAAAATTAAAAACAAAAATACAATAAACTAGGTTTGATTATTGCTCTTTTTCTTAAGAGAAGAATATAAAAATTCATGTAAAGGAAAAATATAACTTAAATAAAGGATTATAAAAGAAAGTGCAGATAAAAAGTAAATATCATAATAAGCTAGATAATTTGTTTATTACACTTGCTTTTAAGCAAAGTGTTTTAAAAAATTTTTTAAAAATCAGTTGGTTAATAAAATATTAATGAATAAATTTTATCTAAACTATTTAAAATTAGAATGGCTTGAAAAGAACCCACTGAAAATAAGTTAGTCAAAAGTGGACAGTTCATTATTTAATTTTCAAATTTTAAAAAATATATACATGTTTGAATTTTTTTAACAGTCAGGAGGGTGACTTCCATCCACACAAATTTAAAATTTGAAATCCATCTACTGCATATTTCAGGACTATATAAGAAGTCAAGTTGGGTAGAAATTTCAAAAGGTTACAATAAAGTATAAGGATACAGAGAAGTGAAAAGGAATTAGAAGGATAAGAAATTTGGGTTGTCACCAGTGGATGAACTAGGCTTTTTCTTACAGAAGAAGAAGCACAGAAAGAGAGAAGCAGAAAAAGAAGCAGAACCTAAATAAAACAAAAACAGTGAAAAAGTTGTTTTTAGACCAATGAAAACCTTGCCTACACAGAAAGTAACCAGTTAGACGAGAAGAAAAAGAAAAGGAAATTTGCAAGTCTATGCAAAATTCTTTTTGATACAAAAATGAGGAGAAAAATTAAACTAAAAATAAAAGAGTGTCTGGTCATATGAAAGGTTTTGTTTCTGTTCATTACAAATAGTGTTGAAGTTCTTTCCAGTGTATAATTATTTGTCAAATATATTATTGGCCTTTAACCAAACATGTGGCACTTCAAAGAACGTTCTCTTAACAATCCAAGAAAGCTAAGTATTTCAAAATATTTCTCTTCATCTACTTCTGAATTTATGCCACCATATATCCCAAATGTGCACAATATGTGTAATGTATCATGTTAATGGTGTGCCATGCTGGACAATTGTGAGTAAAATTGAATGATGAGACAAACATATTATGTGCTTATCTGCAGCAACCAATGGCATGATTAACACAGACTGCCAGTATCTGCAGACACTATGCTTTATTGAAATGTGATTGGTCTCTATAAATAGTTACAAGGGAATTAACTTTGTACTTTGTAACTAATACATCACAATATGATAACAGGTTTTGACAAAAGTAGTGCATATCCTTACAGGGGGTGCCCAGTTAGAAATACCTTCAGGTCAATACCATTTCAACTTAGAAAACTGCTTTCTATTTTGGTTATTAAGTCTTTTAATTATTAATTATTAGGTGGGATACTTAAAAACAAAAATAATAAAAATAAGCACAAAATTGGAGGAAAACTGAACGAGATTGCATAAACCAGGAGTTGGCAACCCTTGGCACACATGCCAAACATGGTATGCCAATGATTTGTTTCTGGCACACAAAACTTATTCATTAGATTCCCTTTTTGACTAACTTTTATTCTTTATCCTCTTTCATGTATATAATTATCTCATGTATTTTTATTTTCTGCCCTTTACAGATTGTGCAGAATGTCACAATCCTCAGCTAAGAAATGATATCATTCAAATGAAGAGGATATTAGAGAATTTTACGAATACTGGACTGAAAAATTTGTCATGATTAAGAATGACAGTAAAACCTTAAGCATTTTTCTGTTCTGAAACAATCATTTGTAAGACTTCTTCTATAAAGGAGACATTTTGAAAGTGTTCATAAGAACTTAAACAATAAAACTGAGGAGGAACAAAGAATTTCTTGTAAACTGAGCAAGATAAAAAATCAGGCTGATACTTTTATAAGCTTTATTTCAGGTAGTTTCCATTCCAACTTAGCTGCTGCTAATTTTGAGATTTCAAAAGTTATTGCCTAACACGAAAAGCCACCCAGTGATGGGTAGTATATTGGAGAATCTTGGCTAGCATGTGCGCATTTCTTTTTTGACAATTTTTCAGAAAAACAAAAGATTTTTCAGCACATTAAAGATTTGTCTGTGAATAGGAAAACAGTTAGGAATTGGATACTTAAGTTGGAAATGAATACAGCTGAACAACTGACAAAATATTTGTTTTCATGTAAGCTTTTTTCTATTTGTGTTGATGAAAGTATGCACATTACATCATCAACTAGGCTAGACATATTTTCTTGATTTTGTAGGTATTTTATTGTTATTTCATTCCAAGTAAAGCAGGACTGCCACTGGTGTGCAAGGAGTTACAGTAGGAGAAAAAACAAGGTACAGAGGATGTTAAGGAAAGATAAGAAATAGACGGGATTCAGTTAGATAGAAAATGGCAATTGATGTTGCATTTAAACTTTTGGAGTTTGTAGCTCTCAGGGAAGCAAGTAAATGAAAGGGAGTTCCACAAACAGGAAATGCAAGAAAAGAAACTGTTAGAGTAGAAGAGGAAGTTACATTTAATTATTTTAATGGTAAAAGAGTGGGACCTAGATACCAATCTTGTAATGCATGTAAATAAATGTGGTCAGGGAACCAAAGAAAAATGCTTGTCAGAGCAGTTTTCATTAAAATACTTATAGAAAAGACAGAGGGAAGCCACATCACATCTGTGAAAAAGTGACTGAAGGCAGGCTTGCCAAGTCAGGATCAGTTATATTGCAGATCTTCCTTTAGATTTTATTGAAAACCTCAAGATGAATAGCAGGAGCACCCAACCAGATATGGCAACAGTATTTAATACACAAACAAATGGTAGATTCATAAATGTGCAAAATGGATTCTGACAAGAAAAACTTCCTAGCCAAACACAGTGACCCAACCTTCCTAGCAGTAGATGCAGCTATGAATTCAATGTAGGCATTCCTTTTAAGGTCATTTGAGAGAGTGAGGCCAAGAAGATGCAGTGAGTTGCTCTCTAGGAGACTAACATCATCCATTCTGGTGGTAGGCAGGTAAGTTTCTCTATAATGATTAAAGGAGAGCAGCTTCATTATGGAGGCATTCAAATTTATGAGCCATTTCCTGCCCCATTCAATTGGAGGTGCTTTTGAAGGGCAGCAGCCAGGTTTACTTTGCTAGCCTTGGCAGATTTCTTATTGAGACATGAGTAAATGGTGGTGTCATTTGCATAGATGCCTACTTAGGAACTGATTACATCAATAAGATCATTAATGAAGATCAGAAAAAGCGTAGAACCTAGGATAGAGCCTTGAGGGATGCTCGCATTCATATGAAAGCTTGTCCATTCAAAACAAACTTTATTTCACAATTTGATAGGAACAATTAGATTAAGTCAATCATCAAGAAATACTGTAGGACTTAAGCTTAGATGAGATAAAGCTCTTTTTGAATGATCAACAAGTATCTTACCAAAAATTCTGACATAATGTGACTTTGCAAAACTGATGTTTTCTACAGATTTTTGTGAACATTAAAATGGCTTGAATAATAAATTACAGGGCTCTAGTAAGACACTTGATGTTATGTTTGGTTAAATAAAAGCTTTACAAATGGAACTAGAAGTTTTTAAGAGGGATGTAGATAATGAGAGATTTAGAAACTTACTTAATCTAAAGAGGTTCCTCAATGGTCTTCCAAATAATAACAGAACAGACTGCCAATGTCTTCAAAAGCTGTTTGTAAATATCATTGAATTAACTGTTGAGCAGTTTTTTACAAGATTTGATAAATTCAGAAAACTGGAAGTGACAGCAAAATTCATCAAGTTTCCAGACAGTTTTCCAGACTGAATGAACTAAACTTGCAAATGTTTCCATGGATAAACATGATGATTTTGAAATGCAGTTGACTGAATTTCAGAGTAGCTCAGTTTGGAAGCAGAAATTTGTCAACATTAGAATTGACTTGAAAAATATTGAAAAAGAGTAAATTAGAGATGGGAGTACCAGAAAAAAATGTAGAAAATAAAGTATTAAGGACTTGGAATACAATTTCAGAAAGTTTTATCTGTTTAAAAAGCTTGCAACAGCATTATTATCTATGTTTTCATCTACATATGCTTGTGAATCTTTGTTTAAGTGATGCACTTTGTTAAGTCTAATAACAGGAATAGCCTGACAGTTGAAATTAGTAGTACATGCATATCTCTCAAGGTTACTAAACATAAACCAGATATAAAATCTCTGTCATCAGTGATGCAACAGCAGAAGTCCCACTTCATGCATATAAAAAGAGTCAACAAGTTTTCTGTCTCTAGTTTTATCTGATGTTTTCTTTTGAAGAAAGTGGCAAAGATTCAGGACTGATTAAATGTAGTTTTGAAGGTAAATAAATATATTTTGTTTTTTTATACTTCATTTATAAGGGATTTAAAATTAGCAAAGGATTATTTTTAATAACCTTTTACTGTGTTTTAGTCATAAAAATGTTTAACTGAGAAAAAATGGTGATAAATTAATAAAAAAAATGAGTTAGTGTTAACTTTTTGTGTTGATGCTAATAATAATGTCTTTAAATCGTGAGTATATATGGCAGTTACATTTATACTTACAGGCTAATAAAAAATATCATGAAAAATGTTTTTTGTAAGAACTTGTCATAATTTTTTTTATTTAATCAGTTTTAAGTGATTTACATAATTTCTTACAATATCTAAGGTGAGTTTTTATCATTTAAAAATGTTCTTCACTTACTTAAGAGTTATCAAATAATATGTTCTTAAAAAGTTTTTGTTGGCACATGGAAAAATTTTGTGTCAGAATTTTGGCCCATTTTAGTATTCTCAAAAAGGTTGCTCATCCCTGGCTTTGACTCTATGTCCAAAAATATCTAACAAAAAACAAAAATTTAAACTCCAAAATTTAAAATTTAGTATTTTCTCCTCCCACTCTTATATACACACAATAAAAGCATTACTTTAATTCAATGAAATCCTTCTGGGGGATGAAATGCATTAAACAGAATTTTTTACTTTGTTATTCAACTGCCTAACATAGTTTTGATATATAGAAATTTGTATATCATATTCTTCTGGATATATATATATATATATATATATATATATATATATATATATATATTCACAACCTATTACAAGAATGAATCTGTATTTGTCTATATTTCTTCGATGAGATAATATTTACACTATTTACTTTGTTCAGACTATTGTCCTGAAGAAGGCCGGAGTGTACAACAGCCAAAACATCGTAAACAGGCAATAAAAATGAGAACAATAGTAAAAAAAATGTAAATAGTGAAAGAATGAATCTATTCTCAATTTCTTGCAGTTTGCAGCAACATTTTTTTCAAAATCAGTGGCAGCAACAAAAGTTAAGATTTTCGTATTTTCTGAGCTAAATGTGAAATTTGACCATTATAAAGCAGAAAATATTCATCTTTGCTTACAAGTGAGGATATAAATAAGTCTATTATTTAAATCCAGGAGACTGATTTTTAAGGAAAAAATTGAGCAAAAAAATACATTTTCATAATTCTTACATTATCTACTATTGTTTTATGAAACAAAAATGTTTCAAAATTAAATATTGGTTGGAAAAAATTATCTGGTAAAAAGAAGATTCATTAATATTGAAGGAATTTGAACAAATTCATTTACTTCTTGCATTATATTTTTTTAGCAAATGTTCCTATAAAAATGTTTCCTTGCATATAACTTAACTGATTAGTTCTTAATCTTTAAAAAGTAAATCTGAAATTTTCATTAAATAATGTTTGATCCATGGTTAATATTCACCATTGAATTAAATTCATTGATGAAGAAAGAGGTTATGTGGAAAATTATTTGTGTAAAATAAATTTAATTTTTTTCATTAAGTTATGTGCTTATTGATACATCTACAGATGAAAAAATGAACATATTCCTATAAAATTATATCCCTATAAAATCTGTGTATATCTGATACCAAGCTAAGAATATAATGAATATTCAAAATTGAAATTAAATCAATTCTTGCATACATTCAAACATATCTCAGCTGGTTGAGAGAAATTATTGAAAATTAGGTAATTTCTTGAAAGAGAAGAAGGTATCTTCAAAATATTTTGATTAAGAGGTAATGCTGAAAAGTTCTTGGTCTGATCCACTTTCTAATATCTAACCAAATGGCAAAATATCAAGATTTTGGGGAAAGGGCTTTTTAACCAGTCTGAAAACTTTTCAGCACTTCCTTATATAAGTACTTCTAGAACTTTTGGGTGCTACTTGCTATCATTCTATTTTACTGACAAAATAATATAATATTTCTCTAATATAATGAATATTTTAAGGTGAAGTTCTGTGGATCTATCTTTATGACATTATAATAAAACTAAGTAGTTTTTTAAGTTTATTTGCTCTGATCAAGACCTGATATATCTTATAATATGCACTATCTAAACTTATTTATAAATGGAACTTTGTCTGTGTGTGTGTGTGTGTGTGTCCCCATTACCTATAGACTCTGAAACGGCTGAACCGATTTTCTTGAAAATTTACAAAGTTATACTACAAGCATCTGCGAGTGTTCTCAGCTAGGTTTTGTGTCGAGGTACCCCCGATAAATATCGAAAATCGATAATCGAAAAAATTGGGTTATAGAAGGAGTAGTCCGATTTTAATCAAATTTGATACACTCATATACAAAGACATAAGAAACAATATTCAGAAATTTCAAGGTTGTAGTTCTTACAATAGTGCAGAAAATCGATAATATATATATATAAAAGGCAAAATGTTTGTGTGTGTGTCTGTTTATCTGCCTGTATATTTGTATTTTTTTCAGCCCTTTTATTTTAGCTTTCGCTTTGGGTTTGGCTCTAAGTAGGTATAATTGTAGTTCTTAGTCTCAGCCATGATACCATTTACTCAGAGGACTTATTTAGCCTTCAAAATTCAGTTTACAACAAAAAAAAACTTATTTGATATCGATACCAGGAAATCAAAATTTGACTTACATCCATTCTTTCAGTCTATGGCTTTGCTTTTTAGTCTTTCGTGCCAACGTCCAAAGAGTTTGAGCTCCAGGACCATGGATTAGTTTTAAAGCTTTCATTAAACCCGAACAACGCCGGGCTATACTGCTAGTTTTATATATATAAGAAATAAACTAGAACTATCTACAATTTTATTTTATCTGATATAGAAAATGTTATTTTCCATAGAGAGGAAAAAGTAAATGATCCACTTTACAAAAAACTTTAGCATATTTACAATCCTTGTTATCTTCTAGCAAAGTTAACCTCTGAAGACTTATGTGATATTTTGAATTTAATTTTAGCTCAAAAATTTAAATATATAGATACATAAGACCATAACCTAATGGTAAAGAAACATTTTTACACAACAAATATATACATATTTTAAAAATTTATACTTATTATTTATATTTCAATCAATGCACTTAACCCAATACTTTTCTATAGATCACATAACTCTAATACAGAAAAAAATTAGATAAAAATTTAGATAACTATATGTCAACATACAGACTTATTGATCTGCCTTCATACTTTTTAATTTTAGTGCTGAAGACAATTTTCATAAGTTTTTTTTTCTCTTCTTGGTATCACAATATAAACAGCAGAATTATGCATTTAATTTTGTTTCCTCAATTGATCAAAAAGTCATTATTACTTTCTAAACGCTGAAATATATTTCTATTTTTAAACCTTTTTCCAAAATTGAAAGAAGATAAAATTAACAATTGCAGTATCATCAATTAATAGATTTTGAATAGACATGTAGAATCATTTGTTTACAAACTATATAGTTACATTATTAGTGTAGCTATCAACATAGAATACTTTCATATTATTATTCCATGCAAAAATTGCTCTTCACAAACAAAAATTGTGTCCCTTATTTCTGAATCAGATATCTATTTTTTTCACTTTATTTTTGCTTTTTGTTTCCATGACGAGAAGAACCCAAGCTGAGAACAGCGTGTATTTAAAAGCCTGCAATAGGACTGTTCACTGTCTTATCACATGTGTTTCTTCATCACTGGATCCATTTTCTACCTCTTTTTATGTTTCTTTCTTTAATAGTCAATGAGTACATTTCTCAAAAAACATTGAGGTATTTCTATCTTTTTCCTCAATGTTACTGCCCTGTTTTTTTATTTTTCGGTAGAATTGTCCCTAATATTTCATTCTCTCTTTCGCACTGTACTTTAAAAATCATATTCCTGTTAAATATTTTTATTTTTTACAAAATAATAAAAGAAAAAATATCACATTTGCAGATGTTTGCTTCTACGGAAGGCCATGACACAATGTGACAATTATGTTCAACTGTCATGTTTTTGCAATTTAAAGAATATAAGTTAATTTTGAAACAACTAACTCTGGTCTTTTATTGCATGACAATTTTTTTCCTGGTAGACTTTATCTGAGATTGCAGTGTTGCCTTTTTTTTTTACTGACTCATTGTGAAAACAATTACTGTGCTTTTTTTTTGTTTTGTTTTTTTTTTTTTAGCGATTTAGTGAAGGTACCTAAATCTTTAAAAACTAAATATCTAAATTTTTAAATGTCTGAAACAATTTTCATTTATTTTGGCACATTTTATGAATTTTACATCTAGAGATCGTAAGTTGAAAATTTCAACTTGAAATTGATTATAATTAGCCAAGAATAGATCTCTAATTTATCAATGAGTTTACAAGTGAGATTTTTTTAGTAATCTGTAATTTTTGTTGGGCATAAAATTATCACGTGCATGAGGTACCCAGTCAAAATAACACCATAAAATAAAACGATTATTTGAAGTGGGCAAAACAAATTTATCATCAGTTGCAGCAAGCTTTCATAGCGCTGCTGCCTGAAAAATAATCTGAACTACGAATATTCACGAATAATTCATTTGCGTTATTGTCAAATGTACATTTGACAATTCCAGGGGATTGTAGACAAAATCTATATATCTAATAACCCTAAAGTCATTATTTGTTCACTACATTAAATACGTCTTTAACTTCTTTAACGTCTTTAAGTTCATAAAGCCTTTTATGAGCTATGACATGTCTCATCATGCAAACAGCAAACAGCAGTTACATACATACATGTTCTTGTTTGCTCAGACTCATAATGAAGAAAATATACGAACTAGGCATTTTCAATACTTAAGGATCTGTGCTCGTTTTAAAACTCAGGTCATTTTTAATTTGTTGTGGTGTCTTTTTAAAAATCCATTCCTAATTTATAAAAAAGCATCCATCCAATAAGGGGGGGATGAGACTTAAATTGTACACATTAAAGCTGTTACCGCTAAAACTCCCACCACATATCGATCATTTTTTTACCTTTTTGAATTTTTTATCTACGATACGACTAACCAAGTTGAAATATGAAATCGAAGAACAATAGTTACAAAGATGCTGACACGGCATCTTAAAAAATTCTCTCGTATTGCATATGGTTAAAAAATGTACTTTTGAAAATCTAAAAAAGCATTTCATGCCACCTTTTTTTTTTTGCACTCTTGAAACCACTTCTTGTGTACCATTGAAAAATCATGCATCCGGAGGGAGAAGAAAAAAAAACGATATATAGCGTTCAAATTGCAATATATTTTTATTTTAACTATTTTTTCCGTAAATAAAAACTTAAATTCAATCTTCCTAAAGAAAAATGCACAGATATCTATATGTAATACGGGGAGATATTAGTTTAATATTTCGAATTTGTACCGTTTCAAATCTAAAGGTGAATACGAAGCTAATTTCAGAAACTATTGAAGGGAGATAAATCAATGCAAGAATCGTGTGAAAGTAAATATTTTATTGTTAGTCAATGGAGTAGTTATATTTTTTAGTCTGTCATAAAACTTTTAACTTGTTTATGTACACTATAAAATCCGATATTAAGTTATATAATTTTAAAAACTTAGCCATTACACTAAAAAACAAAATCTTTAAAATTTAAAGGTTAATGATATGGTAGATTTTTACAGTTGAGAACTACTAAATTTTCCCCTAGACTCAACAAAAATCCCCACTATGATTCACACTCACAGGATAACCGTCGGCCTGAGAAAATACCCTTCTAGTGGCAGAAATGCTTATTTTTTATCGATTTTAAAGATAAAAGGAAAGGAATAAAAATTTGTTTGATTCTCAAAAAGGAACATTTTTTTTTAATGCAAAGAAAACGTTTCACTAGAAATGCGTATGCAGATTGCAGACAGGAATTTTTACTGCAGCGAAAATTAATTACCTGTCCTACTTTTTCGACAGACTAGCTAGCACATTTTTTACTCTTTAATTTCCGAAATTTAAATTTGAAACTTTGGAAATCAGTAAAAAGTGAAAGTATCTAAAAAAAAAAAATTTGAAACAAAAAGAGATCAATTTTTAAATAATTTTTATTTTATTTTAATTTTTTTTTAAGAATCAACTAAAAATTTTTTAAACTTCGGTACGTATTTATTTAATTCATTCACGGATAGTACGAAGAAAAGTTTGAGGGAAATTTTAAATCAAATTCAAATATTTTTATTAAAAAGGAAATGACCTGAAAGGAGACTAAGTGACTTACTACCACCTTTAATTTTTTTTTTTTTTCGGTGCAATCTTATCGATTACACCCTAAACTTTCCGAGTGACAAAAACAATTTTGAAAAATTTCAATATTTAAACAATTTTAGGGAGGGGTGCTCAGTTTTTCATACAACGCTATAGTAAACTTAGAAACTACTTACGTGTCCAATACGAAACTTCTAACAATTTTATAAGTTTTTAAAAAATGCATGGTTTCAGGACAAAAATGTAAAGTAAAAAGTGCTACATAACCACATTATTCAAGTCTTGGATCACAAAATACAATTTATTTGTTTTACTCTTGAAAAAGGTGATCTTTATTATTAGAAAATCTGTTCATTTTATTTTTAATAATAAACATTTAGTTTTTAAAGTAAAGAGAAAGTAAGCTAATTGACCCCAAAAGTGGGGGTTCGATTTACGAAGTAAAATGCTAACCTGGATTCTGACAGTGTCCATATAATATCAAATGTTCAATTAAAGAATTTAATTCATGAATATATTTGAAGTTCTATAACATGATATGTGTGCCCAATAAGCTCACAGAAACAGGAAAAAATGTCCTTGTTTTGACTTCTGGGAACATTTTCTTTCCACATGATTTCCTTCATATAAGATGGGAACGATTCTTGGTTAGTACCACTTTGGTTTCGTAGCTTTTTTTTGCAGAGTTCCCACAGAGATTCTATACTTTCAAAACTTTGGTTATTTCCATCATCATGTGAATTAATAATAGTGTGATGTTTATAAATACCACCAGCTAGGTCGGTTAAGTTTCGATATGCAGTATGATCATGTGTTTTAATTGTAGTTCCCGGTGCAATGTATTTCTGAATAATTGGTGCCAATGTATCAGCAGATACATCTGAAACTGGGACCAAAAAACATTTCCTGGTACCTCTCTCCACGCCACCAAATACCCACTGTTGCTGACCAGAATGTTCGGGAGTTTTCCTGCGGAAAAAGTTGCTCTCATCTATTTCAACAGCGCCATCAGGGCCACCTATCTGCTGAAAGTTGTTATTCACCCATTCACAGCAAAGATCACGACTGAAATTACACCAATTTATAATAGTACTTCTGGTTAACTGTAATTCACGTTCAATTGTATGCAATGGCATATCCAGAGCCCAGAAATATGTCAGCTGTATTAGTTTTTGTAGACTCACGTGTGACATAGCAAAAAATGAATTGTATCTTATAGTTTTTGTCCAACTGCAACCCGTACACTTCCATCTGAATTTATCTATTCCGTTAGCATAATGAGTAAATGATGCTGGATTTTTGCAAATATCACATAGTGCTGTGTTGCGTAAAAGCCGTCTTTTAGCAAGCCATTTAATTGCATGTTCAGGTGTAGCTATTTCAGGCATAAGAGTCAATAAAGTCCAGGTTTCATCTCTAATTTCAGGAAACAACAAAATTTCTAGAGGGTTCACCAAAAAGTTTCTGTTTCTTGGACGAGGCATAATAGGCTAGGTTAAGAAATAAGGGAGGTCATTCTGTACTTAGTTGTTCGATCTCTATATTACCAAGAATTAGCCTATGTTTCTACAAGAAATTTATCCTAAACCGATCATTAATTCAATAAAAAAAAGAACTGTCAAAAATCAATTAATCTTTATAAAAAGTAACTTTTTAGTTTAAAGAAAGTATGCGTAAAATAATTGACAATGTAATCAGGGCTGAAAAACGAATTGTACTTTTAAAATACAAGGAATTCGTCAGCTAACAATTCATACACAAAAAAGAAAAAAAATATCACAGCTCATCTGGTAAACAAACCGTAACAAGATGTTGAGGCGTTTTTAAGAACACATGCTAGAAAATTATTTTATGCACCCAATAATAATATCCAACATTGTCTGTATTGCATTTGTAAAAGCCATCATTTTAATATCGAACGTAAGAAAGTGCCTTGTTCGATATTTTTCTTTTTTAAAGTTTCGAATCATAAAAATAAGTCAGAAGCAACTGTTTCGAAACGACAGGAATCGTGTTTCCATAAAAAGTAGATTTTTGGGGGGGTGTAACTTCTTTAATCATGTAACCTGATTTATCACCTATGAGCGGGTATATAGTCCTTTCCACCTACGGTCAATTGTTATTGTAAAAATCCGCAATATTAAGTTGTACAAAAATCGATCAATAGAGAAAAAGAAAAATTACATTTGAATACAACGAAAGACAAATAAAGAATGACTACAAAAAGAGCTGTGGAAAAGGGAGATACATAAAAAGAAAGAAGGGGAGAAACGAGGGATACAATAGAATAGCATATAATATTGACCAATCATAATTAAACTTTTTATTCATTAAAAAAAAAACAACTAAAAAACATTACAATCGACTTCCGGTTCCTTTAAGTCTCGTTCTGGATATACCAAAGAAAAATAGAAGTCGTTCTAATAGATCTCGTTCTAATTGTATATTATTTCATCAAATAAGAAAACGTGAGGAAGTCACGAGTGATTTGTAATTTATTTTGAAATAATTTAAGGTGTATTAATAAAAAACTGAAGTAACTTTTTTCTTTTTTTACTTATATTGAGATCCACTTCTAATTCATAAAACAAATATGATTTGTCCATATTTGAGATTTCAATATTTGATTAGTGTTTATACAACATTGTTTTTACTCATTAGTCAAGATTCAAAGAAATCTTTATTTCCAAATCCTCTGTCAGAATCTGCTGCACTGTTTCCCTATTCATATTCAGCTCTTCTATTATAAGTTGTATAGTACACTTAGTCTTCAATCTGATTGCACCAATATTCACACTCTCTCAACATTTGCATCTATTCCTTGTGTTTTGGGCTGTCCACTTCTTGCATCATTGTGTGCATTTTCTTGCCCTTCCCTGATCCACCTGTGCCATTCAAAAACACTCAATTTATTCACAGTATGTTCACCATAAGCCATTTTTGATAAGGATGACATTTCACTAGCACTTTTACCAATCTTCACACAAAATTTGATATTAATCCGCTGCTCTAGATTCTTTCATTCATTTTCCGCCAAAAATATAACTTCCTCTAATGCTCAGTAATGAATGACTCATATGGTTTGCTTCTCAAGAAAGCGGAAGTTAGAACATGTCCGAATGTAGTAGGGCAAAACTATAGTTTACCTGACCACAGTTTCACTCGGGTAAAAATTGTCACACCTTGTATAAGCTAAGTGTACTTACATATCAATGATTTTATCCTTTCAAACGTATTGACTCACACTACCTCCTACTAACTTCTGCTTTTCTTCAATTTTTTGCTAAATCTGTTTTATTAAGATTTTTGAGAAATTAAGTTGTGAATTAAATTTTAGAACTAAATTTTAAAAAGTGAAAAAAAAACTTGTCAAAGCAGTTGCCATGAAAAGACAAGGAAGCCACATCACGTTAGTGAGAAAGTGACTGAAGTTGAGATGCCAAGTCAGGATCAATTACAGATCCTTCTTTAGATTTTATTGAGAACTTCAAGGTGAATAGCAGGAGTACCTGACCATATATGGCAACAGTATTCAATGCACGAACAAATCATAGATTTATAAATGTGCAAGATGGATTCTGATGAGAAAAACTTTCTGGCCTGACACAGTGATCAAAACTTCCTAGCAGTAGATACAGCTATAGATTCAATGTAGTTGTTCCAATTCAGGTCAACTGAGAGAGTGAAGCCAAGGAGGCACGAAAGACTAGTATCATCTATTCTGATGGCTGGAAGAAAATTTCTGTATGGTGGTTAAAGAAGAACAGTTTTGTTTGGGAGACATTAAAATTTATTAGCCATTTTCTACCCCAGTTCATCACAGATTAGAGGTCTTTTTGACAAGCAGAAGCCAGGTTTACTTCAACATCCTTGGCAGTTTTACGATTGAGACTGGAGTAAATGGTGGTGTTATCTGCATAGATAAAGATTAGAAAAAGCATAGGACATGGGATAGAGCCTTTAGGGATACCCATGTTGTATAAAATAATCTGGAAGTTTGCCTTTTCAAAACAACCTTCATTTCATGATTTGATATGAATGATTGGATTAAATCAAACAATCATCCAGAAATACCATAGCCTTGGAATTTGTATAGAAGGCCAGTGTGCCAAACCATGTCTAATGCTTTTGAGATATAAAGAACACCAACTCAAGCTTTGCTGTTCTTGTTAGCACATCAGCAGTAGACCTGCCAAAGCAGAAACCATATTGTTCAAGAGAGAGTAGGTTGTGAATTGCTTAACAACTTCAGCATTGATAAGAACCTCAAACACTTTACCAAAAAGTGGTAAGAGGCTAATAGGGTGATAAAGGAATCAGAGGTCGTAAAAACAACAACTACAAATGAGGACTTCCAACAAGCAAGAAAGCAAGAAGCAGTGAGACAATAGTCATAGAGTTTGGAAGGGACAGGAAACAGCTCAGGCATATTTCTTTAGGGTGATGGCTGGAATTCTATCAGCTCCACTTGCCTTGCATTTAGAAATGATGTCCGAGATCAGGGGCGGGGTTAAGTTGTGCCTCTGTTCTAGGTAGTAAGTTGGGTGTGAGTACTCCAAACAAGTCAAGTGTTGAGTTGCAAGAGAATTTGCAAGGAAAACATTCAACTTTGTCTGCTGCAGATGTGAGGATTTTGAATTGATTGAATGAGGAGGGATTGAAGATTTGCTATTGTTCAACATACTCTTAGAAAGCCTTCAGTAATCTTTGGAATTTAGGACATGCTTGCATTCATTACAAGTAGAGACAAAGAGTTACCTATTGTGATCATATGTGTTGCTCCGGTAAAGTCAGAAGAAGTAATTCCTACAGGCAATGGCATCTGAGCAAACAGGAGAGAACCAAGGAGATCAACAAGGAGATCAGAATTTATTTGCTGAGATGAAAGCATTGATGCTGGCTTTCACCCAGGAGGAGACTTCAGAGGCACAGTATTGAACAGGGAGACTTACTATTTTCCTGAAAAATTGTTTTAAGAGGAAAATTATCAGGAGATAGTGTGGTGTGTTGTATATGACTTCCTAGAGACTAAGAAGCTTCTTTAAAGAACAGCAATACAAATCTTATCACAATGGCAGCAAAAGTGCTCCATCTGAAAACTGACCTCTGGTGCACATATTATTCTATGCAGTTTTTTTTCCTCTTCCTTTCCCTCACCTTTTTTTATTCTTGAGGAAACTTTTTGACATAAATTATTTTGATCTTAACATTATTTAGGCCCATTTTTTGGATTGAAACAAAAAAATTTGGAAAAGTTTTAAAAGCCCAGCAAAAACTTGACACCTTGCTTTCCCAAATACATTTGTATATTTTGTTAATGCATCTATCTCAATTTCTCCCACCCCTACTTGTTGGCATTCCCTCCCTCCTGTCTGTCAATCTGACACTTTTTCTTTCCTCTTTTCCCTTTCTTCTTCCTCCTTTTTACTTTTTTCCTTCTTCCTTTTTTTTTTTTTTGCCACCCCTACTTCCATTGTCTTATGATATACACACAGTCCTCAATCATGTTCCTCTCTATAGAAGATTTTACTCAGAAGTAAAGTCTGCAAAGTGCTGAGCTACTTTTGAAGGTTGTTCTGATGTAATATGAATCATGTTATCATTAGTCAACATAATAGATAATTATATTTTTAACATTGAGCATGTATGCAAATTAGAATATAGAATATTTTTTAAAGAGTGATTTAAGATTTCTTCTCTGCTAATCTTGTCAAGACAAGAAGGAAAATGTCAACAACAAATCAGATATAAACAGACTTCTGAAGATTTTTTGGAAGATTTTATTTTCTACATATGTGATATATAAATTTGCTGTAGCCATTGATTGATTGATTGATTTGTTTTCTGGCTTATCAACCCTTTGTGGGTTATTTAAAACCAAAACATGTCTTTGAATTGTATAAGAATAATTCTTTTATTTTATTTTTTTTTGAGTGAATATTGTATATTAGAATTTTGGGGATGAATGTAAATTATATAACAATGATTTTTCAAGATACAACTTGTATAAAAATAGTCTGTAATATATTTTTTCATAAAAATAGCTTGTAGGACTTTTCCAAGTACAAACAATAGAGAAATAGATTGTAAACTTATAATCTATTATAGAGGCCTATATATATATATATATATATATATATATATATATATATATATATATATATATATTTGGTTATATTTATGAGATAAAATACTATTTACATTATTCGGACTATTGTCCTCATCTTTGCTGCCATTTGTACAATGTTTCGGCTATTGTACTCTTCGGCTTTTTTCAGGTGCTAGGAGTTTTGAACCGAACCCTTTATTACGATCACTTAAGAACACATGGCCCAGTGGATATAGATGTTGGTTAGTTCCAGTGACTTGACCCAAAGAGTTGTGAGTTCAATACCAGGCTACAGCAGTGGTGAACAAGTAACTTAGAGAGTCTGGTTAGAAAGCGATAACTCATGATTAGTAGAAACACACAAAGAATGAGAATGTTATACCCCAGTGATTGTAATAAAGTGTTCGGTTCAAAATTCCTAGCATCTGAAGATAAGATGGCCAAAACATTGTATAAATGGTAGCAAAGATGAGGACAATGGTCTGAATAATGTAAATTTATATATATAATTTATAATGTAATAATGTAAATTTATATATATAATTTATTATATATATAAGGGTGTTCAGAAGTACTTACATATTTCACTACTATAAATTATGAATCACTCAACCAACACAGAACCATGGGTGAATGGTAGGAAAATGCATCTAGAATTAGTTTATTATTTTTTATATCTAACAGTATTTTATTTACAGTCCATTTCAGAGTTTAGATGAGATTACTTGTAAAAAGGAAATATGGCTTCCTCATGGGCTTTTGCTTAAAAACACAACATTTCACCATTTGCCACACTCTTTTAATTAAGAATGCCAAACTTTCATTTTTGTTATTTTAAATCATGATTATCACAAATTGAGAAATCATTGTCTTCATCAAAACCAGGATTACATCCTCAGAATCTTTACTTTGTGTTTGGTAGAATTTGAAAGATGTCATTCATTACAAGCTAATGGAACATGAAAAGACCATCACTGTAGATTTTTATTGCCAGCAATTTAAGAGGGTAAAGAAAGCATTACATTAAAAATATCCTAATTTCGTAAAAAGAAAAAGTGTCATTCCCCAGTGTGAGAATTCATCAGTTTTAGCACTGACAGATTTTTAATTGTTTTCATCTCTAGAACATGTCATAAGTAGCAGAACATTAAAAAACAAAGAAATTGAAAACAGTCTTTTATATATATATATATATATATATATATATATATATATATGAGAGAGTGATAGATAGGCATGTACATATAGATGTATACAATTGTGTGTGTATATACACAAAAGTGGGCTGAAAAGTTCATAGGCTGACTATGAAGGAGTGATGCTAGAGCTATAAAATCTTACATGCATTGATTTCAATTTTTCTTATTAATAACTGCATTGTTTCTTTCTAGTTAAACTGATATTTGACTGACATATCTATCTGATAACTGATTTTACAGTCTAGACAACCTTCTTCCGACTAGCATACTCATTTTTATCCCAATATTTTTCAGCCAGTCTACTCTATGTCATTCTTTAATTATATTTTACATTCACTCACCATTAAGAAAATTTTTCCACTCAGTTATTTTCAATATTTGTTTTATCCTTTCACATATGCTACCACATTTGAATTTAGAATTCCTCTTGCCAATCTTTTATCTATGAATCTTTCATGATGCACTAATCTTTCTCTGAATTAGCTTCCAATTTTTAATTAGTTGTATATTCTGAAGTTAACTTGGCTTAACAATTATTTCATGAAGAAACTATGGTCCAGAAATTAATTTTTTTTTAAATTTAATTATCAAAAGCATTTCGCATAGTTTATCATTACATTTTGAAACTTGAATTTTTTTGCTTGTATAAAAGCACTTAATCATCATGTGTAAATTTAATATTTAAACAGTTCATTAAAATATATAGAGAAATACATATGGAATATATGTATAGAATTGTATAGAAATTAATATTAATACAAATATAAAAATATGCACGAGTGTAATTTTTCCATTATAATTCACAAACAGGAAGTGAAGTTAATTTCCATATTTTTGACATATTTCACATTAGACTCAAAACATTTACTAATGAAAAGTCCTAAATTAAAAAGTTAATACAGAGTGTGACAAAAATATACACATTTTATTATCAAGTCATATTTCTGTAATGGATTCTTTTTTTTTCCAGATGAAAATTATCCATAGAAATCAATTAATTTTCTTTTGAATAATGAAAATCCACACCAAAATAATGTTGTATGTGTAAATGATATCAAGAAACATTTACTACTATAATTAAAATATGAAACACATTTTTAGAATATTCTCTCTCTCTCTCTCTCTCTCTCTCTCTCTCTCTCTCTCACACACACACACCAAATATATATATATTTATACATACATATATACATACATAAATGAAGAGATTGACTAGCTTTCATGAAAGTTTACATTGTATAATTATGAACTTTTATTCAGAAAAAGAAATTCTTTACCTTTATGAAATATATGGTAAGAGTTAAAATTATTTAAAAATTAAGAATGATATCAACATGTGGAGTGTTTCTGTTACAGCAACAACTACTTTCATTTGTTTTCATTAAAATTGAATTTGCTATTTGAGGAATATTATCTGCCCAGTAAATATCTTACTTTGTGTGTCTATCCTGGTAAAAAATGTGTAAAGTCTGTTTGTATTGTGTTGGAAATATTGAGTATTCTCCTGGGGAAAGAAGCATCTGCTATAATTAGCAGTATTAGCAGCAGCTGATATTCTTTTGGTTTGCAGGTCAGTGGACATCTGGTTTGCTGTCAGTTAGCAAAATAACTCACAAGTAACCAATTTTCCATGTCTACTACCAATCATAAGAAGCACAAACTGGTGCAATATGCAGTGATCTTGAAAATCATCAAATAAAATTACTTACTGTTCATGGCATTTGAGATGATGTTTTGTGGAATGGAGGGGGAATAATGAATAATACTTCCTAATTTTCATTAAAATTAATTACTTCAACACTTTACTAACCACAGATCAATTAATAATTCAATATAAAGAGAAAATCTTTATGCTCTTCATTAACAATAAAACCCAAAGATAAAATTCTTACAAGGTTAAAAAATCCCCACTGCAACAAATATTTTATGACTAGAATAAATGTTTTAGTTAATGCCAGTATTTTATCTAATTTTTTTAAACACTCACACATATTGTGACTTTTGGATGATAAATCATTTTTTTTTTTTTTGCAAATAAGAAAACAAATGTTTCAGGAAACTGTTTGCCTGTGTTTTTATGACATTTTGCATCAATGACAAAATCTGTTACATAATTATAATGTGAATTTTACAAGTAAGTGAAACCTACAATTTTAAATCATGTCAGCATGGCATTAATTTTCCTCAAAAATTGGAAATTTTCCTTTTCATCTATATTTGCCACATGCTTATGATTTCTTTCAATGGTTTAAGACATTTCAACTTTTCTACACTGTCTTTCAGAAAATGCATATTTTTACATGGTTTTAATCATGTGATAATGTTTACAATAGATGAAAGTTGAAAAAGATCACCCAAAATATTGCATTTTTTCATTTTTCACTCTCCTGTTGCTCAGAAATACAAAATGAGAGGACCTGTTTTAATGATTTTGTTGTGAAGCGTTGATACATTCTGCCTGATGAAAAAAAATGGGTTGGTTTACATATGTCTTCATGCTGTGGCAGCAAGCTGAAGTCCAGGATTTTAACTGTAAAAGAAGATTTTTTTCACAATTTAAGAAATTTCAGTTAGATTTATGCAACAAGTGACAGAAGAATGTGATTAGTTGATATAATTTGAGACTCATAATGATTGTGATGAAAGAAAAAGAGTTCCAAAGACAACCAACGAAAGATGCTTTCAGTGAGAGGTCTCTAAAAAACAAGAAAATTCAATGTTTTCAAAATTTTCAATATCTTCAGAATTTTCAAAGTGACATAAAATCTGTTTGAAATTAGGTATCATTCTGAGATTTTCAGGATCAACTTCTCTGGTGAAAATTTGAATAAAATCTGAAGATGGACATTTGTGGTATGACCATCAATTTTTACCAGATACATTAAGTGGTTGAAGGGGAATTATTGATCTGCTGAAATAACAATCATGAGCTTATTCTTATAGGAGGGGTGAAAGAAATCAAAGTAAATAAAATTGTCGAGTTGGAACTGAACACAGATTTGACTAAGGCAAACTTAGTGTGTTGGAATTGGTTGTTTGGGAATTACAGATCATTAAGCAGCTATTCTAAGCCTCAAAATACCTAGAGGGACCTTCAATGGAAGCCATTCAATTTCAGCTCTTAAGTTGTCAATATCAAGAGCTGTAACCAATAGATGAACCACCAATCTTCTTTCTTAACCACTCGATAAAAAAATCATTATTAAAGCATCCAAAAAGTGAAAGCTTTTAAACTTAGGCATTTCCAATTGTAATTTAAGAGAAAATTTAGTTACAGGCTTGACACTATAGTTCCCTGACTCTACTAAGCCAGCTCCTAATCTAAAAAAACAATAAGGATTAACTACATCTGAAATGGCTGCTCAGCAAGGTCAGAAAAACAACAGTGCTGTCAAAGAAGGGTCAATGTTGAAACTTGTAGGCTTAACTGGATAAATAAATTGTTTTAATAAATAATTGAACATTAGAGGGCCAAGTGAACTCAGTCCCAGCAAAGGCTGCTATGAGTAATGGTTGAGTGCATCAATAGTTATGTAGTAATTGCAAGTTTGATACTTGTGTCAGATAATTAGGAAAACAATTTGACTTAGCTCTTATGAAATATGTTAGCTCTTCAGCAAAAGCTCAACAGTGCCAATAATCACTTTCTTGGTAATAAGATTATTATTACTGGAATCCAAATTTGAATTTTATTCTTTGGTAATAATTTTTAATAAGTAAAAACTTAATACTTTACTCACATTTACTCCATTTTCTATTATAATTGTATTGTACATATAGACTGTAAAAAATAATAAAAGAATGCTTATGATGTGATCTATAATTGAGTATGTATATTATTTTGAAAGCTACAAATGATAAATAAAATCCCTTGTGAAACAAATTTCATTCTCTCTATAATTTTGAGAAAAGTTATAATTATTCTAAAATTAATTTGGATTACTTTGTTCATATTTTCATTGCCACAATATTTCAGTTGACCTATTTTATAACCTTCTCAAAGCATAATCCATGTGAGGTAAAGGTTACATTTCTCTCAGAAAATGAAGTCTAACAAAAAATCAAATGGTGGCAAGGATGCTGATTGGCTAAGTTCATTTCTTACACTGGATCATACAGATGATTCCATTTTCAGCAACTCATATTTTTATACCTTGGAATACTCTCCCATTTTTTCTGTACAGATTGTACAAGAAGGCTGTAAATAAATATCACACTTCTGTAGTTTACTGTTACTCTTTTAACCACATGGAAAAATATCCTTTTAATGGAATTTTTGCTTATGTAAATTACTTCTCAATTATTCTTTTAACTATAATAACAAAACTATTATACTGCATAAAAATAAGTTTTAATTTTCTGTTACTTTTGAATAAATGTCTTCTAATCACAGTTACAGCAGTGATTTTCTACCTCACTTTACCTGATGAATAATTTTGTTACTTAAACAAAATCAATTTTCATTTAGTGATATACATCTGCTCTTTTGTGATACTCTTAACTAGTTTTACACTATATTTTGACCAGCTTTCTAATACTTATTTGATTTTTGGAATCAAAACCTCTATAGAATTTCAACAGTTCATAAAATACTACATTCCACATAAGAAATGTAAATAGCACAGTTCAGTTTATTTTAACTGCTCAACCTTATTTTAAGAATAATATAATAAACTGATATTTAAGCTAATCATCTTCTCAACATATACAGAAAACATTAAATAGAAATAATCTTAAATTATCATTTGTATATTGAGAAAAATACTCTTTCATATTTTTTGAGAAATAAGAGTTGCTAGTCTATCATTTAACAAAATATTAAAATATATTGTGTATAATTTTATTATCTCCAAGGATTGAACTAATAATAACTTTATTAATTTGCAGAGGCAAAATTGCAGATATCATATAGAAGTTTATTTAAAATACAGTTTTGCAGTTCTCAACTTGGCCTCTTCAATTGAACTTCATTTTCTGCAGACTCTCACATGTTCACAGACAAGTGTTTCCTGCTAGACAACCTATTTTAGAATGTCACACTACTAAGCCATAAATAGCTGCTGCTACTTGCATAAAATCTGGTTAGAAGCAGCTGCAAAATGGAAAAGAATCGATATGCACAATTATATATTCATAGGTAATGTATATTTTATAAAAGTATATAGATCTTAGATTATATATAGTTGTAACTTACAGACATTATTATTATCAAAATGTTCATATAATATATTATCTATTACTTCAAACATTATTTTTAGTAGATACACATATTTGAGTAGATGTCCTGTTTTCTTTAACTATGTCTACTGGTCTATGCACTAAAAGGGACTTTTTATGTAATAAAAATGTTGGATTAAAAATAAATTATTAATTCTTTAGAAATTATTATATATAATTATATTTGTATTCAGTCAGTTAAGTGCCATACGTGAAACACACTTGGGCGATCATGTCTCGAAAGTGATGTCACTTGGCAGAAGATTTTTGTGCAGTAGGTTGCCATTGCTTTCTGCGGTAGACTGGTTGCCAGCCAATCTGTCCTGTTATTTAACTCATAACTGGAGGGAAGAGACGGATTAATACCTTTTCCAAGGATATTTGCATGTAAGTGAATGCAAGGATATTTATTATTATAATTATATAAAAAGCTGCATATATAATTTTATGCATACCAATGTTAGGAAATTTTATCTGGTTAACAATATTCTTGTAACCGTGGTTTTCAGTCACTTAAACTTATATTTTGCTTTCTTTCTTTTTTGCTTGTCTGATTCATACTTATTTACATGAAATGAATGCGAAAATTTTTATCTATACTGATTCTTGTCTAGCCAGGTTATAGTCATGTTTTTTGATTATTTTAAACTATGTCAGGAGTAGAGTTTTATCCCTCCTTTCCTGTTTAGGATCAGATTTCTGGTTCCTTCTATTAAGGCCTTAATTACAGTGGCTGACATTAATTTTTGGGTGATATGTCTAGCTGGTAACTATGAATCTTCATACTAAACGTTTTGGGTTGGCAGTGTTCTCATTGCGGCATCCTGAGTGGTAATTAGGAGCCTAAACTCTTCAGTAGCTCAGGATATGATTCGAGATATCTCAAAGCCATTAAACTGGGTTTGGCATGCTGGCCTCCTCCATAAGTTCAATGGCTACGGTGTCAATGGATGAATGAAGGTAATGTTGAATTGGCACACTTCCAGATCATTTAATACTGGATTTATGCTGTTTCTGATCTTCATCAATGACCTCCCCAATAGCATATATATACAGATGACACAACAATTTAATCTTAATAGCAAGTCCACAAGACCTGACAATATAAAACTAGCAACTTCTTGCAAAAAGGACTTCCAATCAGTGGTTAAATGGGGCAAGAAATGCTTTTAAATTTGAATGTCTCGAAAACTGCTTTCATTTAATCATCACAGAGAATATTTTGTTTGCCACCAGCATAGTTGTTGCTAAACTGCAAGAATTCATTAGTAAAATGTAGCTTTAAATACAATTTCTTCAAATGATTGAATCAGTTTTTAAAAGTTTAGAAATTCAAAGTAGGTTGATATAGCCATATTTTTCATTTAAAGAGTTTATGGCTCAACTATCATTGATAAAACATTTACTTTGATTTTTGACCAAAATACCATCATAAAATTGTGTTTTGTTTTTAATTAAATATTAGTCAGAAAATTAAATGGTATTTTCTTTACAATAATCAATTTTTACAAAAATGATTTATCTAACTTGCTCACCATTAGTCTCTGTTCATCATATAAATAACAAATTCACAATAATGAATTGCTGAATAAGCATTCTAATCATCAAAAGCTTTTATTGCATTAACTTTGATTCATAGCCATATTCCTCAAGGGAAAACAAATTCATTATCAAGGTTGTGAGTTCATTTTATTAGTCTCTGAAATACAGCAAAGAAAATGAAAAAATCCTTACATTATTTCCAATAATGCATATATCTTAATTTTATTTGTTTACTGAATTAGATGTGTCTGGAAATTACTGTCTATACAGAATGCTAATCTCCCAAATACTGTTTGCTTTGAGTGCCAGAAATATGGTTTTCTACCAAAATTTATACCAGTTCAGCAATTTAAATCATTTAGACCTACTAAATAATTCTCTTATTTATCTACAATATTATTTATTATGGTAGATGTTGGCTCAATTTATAAATAACAATTATACAAAAATGATCTATAATCTTCTTTAAATATGATGTATATTTATTATATTGATTTTCTAAATGCCACTTAGAAATGTGGCACAAGGCCGAAAGTATGGAGTACCCAGGGTGGATCACGCTCACTATTCAGTTGTAATAGGTTCTAGTAAGACAAGCTCGCTAACCATTACACCATGTAGGGGTGCCCTCTTTAAATATGATGTATATTCATTATGCTGACAAATGATAGATCAATATATAACTTATAATTATTATACTTCACAAGTTGAAAAGTTACAGTGTCTCCAAACAGATTTTTGACCTGATCTAGTCTTTTTTATCAAATTTTGAAATGAAAGTTATCCTGAATGACCACTCTTTTATATCCTTTTGTACTAACGCAGATGTCTCCCAGGGCTCTATCTTTGGTCTTACTGTGTTTTTAATTGTCATTAATGACCTTCCTGATGGCATCAGCTCTCAACTTGGTATTTATTTACTTGTCTTGATAGTATATCTGATCAGTTTAATAAAATCAAATTGGTAGCTGATGTCATAAATGAACTTCAGTTTGTTATTAACTGGGGCAAAGAATGGCTTGATAATTTTAATGCCTCCAAAAGAAAACTGCTCTCTATTGTCTAGGAGACCACTTCCTACCTTCCATCAGCATAACTGATGCTAACCTCCAGGAAAGTGACTTATTACACCTTCTCAGGTTAACATTCTCAGTCGGCATAAAGTGGAAAGGCTGTAGTAAATTCATTGCTAGATCAGCTACTAAGAAAGTAATTTGGTTTACTGTGCTATACTAGACAATTATTCTCTTAGGAACTATCTTACATATCTATAAGTTTACTATTCATCCATGCTTAGAATATTGCTGCCACTTAGAGCCTGGTGCTCTTGCTATATATTCAGAGATCCTTGATAAAATCTAAAGAAGAATCAGCAGTATTATTGGTCCTAACCAGGTGTCTCAGTTTCAGGGACTTTCCCACCCCCATAAAGTTACCCCCCTGTACCTTTTTTTATAAATATTTTCATGGTAATTGTTCAGATGATCTCTTTGCTATAGTACTTAGACTTTATGAATTTAAGTACAGTACTAGAGTGGTGATGAGGTCTCATCAATTTACAGTTAAATTAGTTAGATGTAACTGTAAGTTCTATGCTAACAGTTCCTTTTCTCACACTTCTCACTTGTGGAACTCTCTTCTGGCTCTATGCTTTCTAGTCAACTTTAATCTTCAAAAATTTAAATGCAATGTCAATCATTATTTACTGCCTTCCTGATTACCCTTCTATTGTTGTTACTCCTTAGTAATGTTTTCATTTTCTAATTCTTCCACACCCTGTAACTCCTTGTGTTTTAGTGGCTTTATTGTCTTGCTTGGGGTGAATTTGATTAAAAAAATGGATTTGGACAGACTCACTACATTTAATGGATGTTTACCAAGCATGTTCGCTTTGCAGCAAAGATATATAACAAAAACAATCTTTGTTTAATAGTTTAAGATTTTAAACTTATAAAAAATTAGATTATCTTAACTAAAGTCTAAGTAACATAACACTTCTATGAACTTTACGTACTAAATTTGATAATATTTGATCAAAGGTAGCCCAGTTTTTGATGAAAATAAAAACTAGCAAAAGAAATAGAAACTTTTATTTTTTAGATAAACTTAAAATACAATTATTTTTGTGGCATATCATGCAGTAATAGAGGCTAAAAGTAACATTATAGAAAATTAATCAAATATTATAGAGTAAAGAATGAAAATAACTCCAAAAATGAACTTTAAAGTAATGTTACTTTTTAAGCTTTTATTTAATGTGCTTCTTTATATTTTTAAAACATTAAATTTCATAAAAGCACATTTTTATTTCACTTAATCACTTAATATTTTATTAATATTTATTAGCTTGTTTGTTATTGTTTGTTTATAAATGACTACAAAATGCAGTATTTTTAGTCATAATGAGCTGAAATAAATGTTAACAAAATTGAATATACTTTCTTGATAATAAAATATTGTTTACTAGGGTTTTTTTATATATTTAATTATCCATATCTAATATTGCTTAGTACTGACACGTGTATGTAATACCAGCCTTACTGTTAACAGGAAAAATAGTGGAAGTGACAAAACAACAAATGGAGACAAGATACGGTTAAGATAAGGGAAAGGGTTTTTATTTCCTATGACATGGTTCAATCATTTGCTTGTTTCAGGTAAAAAAAAAGTTTGGTGCCAGCCTGCATTTCTTTAAAAACACAAAAAATTAGATATTTTTTCTTTTTTTTCTTTTAAATAAAAGATAAAATTTCAGAACAAAATTGTATTTGCTTTTGTTTTTCAGTCTTTCTTCAAGCTCCTTTTACTATCAAAAAGTTCAAATTTGGATTCATCTGTCTACAATACATTTAGCTAGATTATGAATATTTTATATGAGAAACATTATATTTTGTTTTCATCATTGGGTAAATGGATTAAGTAAACTTTTTGAGATTACTACAATTTTTAACTAAGTTAAATGTTAATACAGGCTGTAAATGTTAACTCAGCTCTAATATTATAAACAAAACATATGTAACTGAGACAGTTTGAAGAAAAAAAGATAAGGCCTTATGCCAGTATTTTCATAGTTTTATTCATTTATTTTTTTTATTTTGAAGTAATTTGCACAAAATGGCAAAATCGAAGCAGCTAAGCACTGAGGTAAGGGCACAAATTAAAATTTTGTTTAAAGACAAATTTTGAAGAAGTTGTATACAGGGGGTGCAATATTTGTTACAAAAACAGTTAGAAACTGGCACAAATGTTGATCAAAAAAGAGATAGAACACCAAGAGTGACAAATGCTGCTGAAGATAAACACTTGATTGTTTAAAGCAAAAAAAAAATAGAATGAAAACCGTTTCTTGTCTCCATTTGTTGTTTTGTCACTTCCACTATTTTTCCTGTTAACAGTAAGGCTGCCATTACATACACATGTCAGTACTAAGCAATATTAGATATGGATAATTAAATATATAAAAAAACCCTAGTAAACAATATTTTATTATCAAGAAAGTATATTCAATTTTGTTAACATTTATTTGTATCTCCTCAGCTTCAGATTTGACAGCTGAACTTAATTCCTAACATCAGCAGCCAGTGTCACTCACAACTCTGTAAAATTGACTTAGATCAGCAGGGCCCAAAAGGTGAATTTTAATGGAAGATCAATGAGCAGAAAAGAGTTATGGGCAAAAAGGCATAAGAACTGGACCTTGAAAGAGTGGCAAAATGTATTGTGGACAGGAAAGTCCAAATTTGAACTTTCCTGTAGTATATATGAGAAAAACTAAAAAAAAAAAACTGAATGATGAGTGTGTGTCTCCAACAGTTAAGCAATGTGGTGAGTCTTATTGTGTGGGGTGTTTTGGGAGAGAGAAAGCTAGAGATTTGAAATAATAGATTTGATAGGTCAAGGGAATCATAAAAAAAATCATTCGATTTTGCAAAGGCATGCTATACCATTTGGTTTATGCATAACTGGGAAAAAATTCACTGTTCCATGAGACAATGATCTAAAACAGTCAGTCAGTCAGTTAAGTGCCATATGTGATACACACTTTGGCGATCATATCTCGAAAGAGACATGACTAACTGTGCAGATTATCCTGCAGTAAGTTGCCATTACTTGCTGAGGTAGACTGGTTGCCAGCCAAGGCTATAGAACCTAATCTGTCCTGTTATTTAACCCATAACTGGAGGGAAGAGAGGTATTAATACCTTTCCCAAATAAGTGAATGTAAGGAATTCAACTGGAATTCAAAGTTGGCTCCCCGATTTCTTGTCCAAGCTGATATCCACTGCACATTCTTCTAAATCATGACAAAATTACCTTGAGTTAAAAAAAAAAAAATGAAGAGGGCAGGGATGGGGAACAAAATTTTGGAAATTATGACTTGGCCATCTCAATCTCCTGATCCCTCTGTCATTGAATTAGTATGGGCTGAATTGGATAGGAGAATTTGAAAAGAATACCCAAAGTGCCTTTTTAGTGCTTGAAGAATGCTTGGAAAGCTCTGTTATTGATATTTAAACAAAAAACAAAAAAAAAACTATTGGAAGAAATGCTAAGAATTTGTAAAGCAGTAGTTAATGTAGATGATGATTTTATTGATGAAAACAAAATGTGATGCTGTTGTATGAAAATTTTCTATAGTTAAGTGCTTAGTTTTTGTCAAAATAAAAGTAAATACACTGTATTTACAGAAATTTTATTGTTTACTTAAAAAACAATATATATATATATATATATATATATATATATACAAAAATCTTTAATTTTCAAGTGTTTTTAAAGAAATGTAGAGTGGCTCTAAAATTTTTGCCTGTAATCTATATCAGTCATGAGAGATTAAAAGCTTGTTCGAGGTATAACATGAGGTAGTAAGTAATCGAGATAGACATGTTGGGAAAATCAACATGCATATATACTCAAGTAAGATGGATTCATTAGAGAAAATCAACATGAATATGCAGTCAAGTGAGATGGACTTGTAGGAGAATATTCTATGAATTATCACACTGAAGTAGTTAGTCTCTATTGCTACTACTGGTTTCATCACTGGTTGAAGGCATCACTGTTGATGAAAGCATCTTGGTGTCACTGCTGATGGCCTGGTCAAGCTTGCCTGCCATTGGGGAGGTTTGTTGCTAATGCAATCCTGGTTGAATCTGCCTTCATGGGTAAAATCAGTGTTGTCTTTATAGTGATTTAGTAGCTCAGAAATGGCTGCTGCTGCAAAAAAAACTGTGCTTTTTCTGATCTGTCAGCAAAGATGGTTTATGACCCTGGTATTTTTGGATGGTATACTGGAAATGGATGTGTGAAGCTGGGCAAAGGTTTGTTTATATCATATGAAATGGGAATGTTGTAGTAAGCACTTCAATTTGAGTTAAAGAATTGGAGTTATGACAATATGTAATTTGATTATTTATACATCATGCATTTAAACTGAACATGGATTTTCAGAAATTCCATAGTGCATCTTTATTATTAAGGTTTTTAGAAACTTTCAATGTGATATGATGCATAAAGCAAATATAAGCATAATGAAATGGGGATGCCAAAAATGATAACAAGAGACTTGAACTTTTATTACATAACATAGTAGTAATTTAATCTGTAGTATTTAATCAGTTTCTTCCAAATAGTCTGTGAGCAGACCATGACATATCTCACCCAAAACATTACATCCTGATTCTGTGGTGTGTCTCAGACTGCCTGTAGCTGTTGTTTATATACCCAACATTCAAGTTCTCATGCTTGCAGTGCCAGATGTTGAATGTGAGGTCATGTATTTCTGTATTTGTTGGCTAGAACTTACTCTCCTCCATTAACCCACTGGTGCACCCCACTTTATTGATATGTGGTTTGAACATGACGATAAGTTTATTCTATTCCGCATTAGTTGTTTTCAAAATGTTATCAGCAAATGTACCTATATTACTGTGACACAATAACTAGGCGTATATTAAGGTGGATTTGTAAAATATGTATTTTATTATAATAGATTAAAATAGAAAATGGTTAAGAATAGAAAAATAGTTTAAAAACGTGTTTCGTTTAACAAAAGTGAAAAAGAAGAGAAAAAATAAATAAATAAACGCTTTTTCTTTTATAAGGAAATTTGTGGAAGAGAAAAGGGTATCAGATTACTGTTAAATCCTACCAGTCTTCCGGTAAGTGATTTGATGTGATAAAAGATAAAGTTTAGGAAATAGATTTTTTGAGTGACCAGGTCAAAAACTGTCTTTACTGTATCTTGACCACACATTAAGAAAAGATAATAGAATTTTTCCTTTCTCCAGGCAATAAAAAAACACCTGGTTATGGGTAAAGTGTTAGGGCTATAAAAACATCTGGTGGAAGCTTTATTAAGGTAAAAAGTTAAATAAAATCCTGGAAAATACTTGGAGGCTTAGTGCAGACAACCTGTTCACACATCAAAGGAAGCAAAATTTAAGTACCTTGAATTTTGGACTTACAGTCGACAATGCTTATCACTCAGCGGTTTAGTCACTTCCGGATTGTTTTAAATAAATACAAGTCATTTTTCCGAGCCGATCAGTCAGTTGAGTGAGTTGAGTTAGTCAGCTGGGCGTGTGCTTGAAGTAGAAACTCTGTTCGTCTTGAGTCGGTCAGTTCGGCAATTAATCTCCATTAATTAGAGTTAGAGCTGTGTGTCACATCGCCTGCCCCAACCTAAAAGACTAACTCTAAACGAAATAAAGCATCGTTTTAACTCATCCAAGTTGTGGAAGTTCGTTCCTTATAGTTTAATCTTGTACCCCCAACTTGAGACTCCGACTTTTTCAACAAACTCCCAGCAATATCACCACGTAGAAAACGGTCGTCAGAGAAATTGTTTGGGCGTCCACTGGGGTGTTACATTATAAGTTTCATACGATAATAATTCAAGATTTGCCATTTTGTCCCAGTTAATAGGATATTTTTTTTATTATCTTGCGAAAAGTCATAGCATCAGTGTTTATTATTTTGTAGGACACTTAGCCTGGTGATATATGCAGCAACTGTACATGGCATCAATTCTACAAGTAACCGAAAGACCTCTAGTGAGATATAGTTATAAGATATGTTGTCTTATCTGTCCATAGCATCTTGACACTTTTAGTGTGAATAGACCTCAACAGCATACACAATAGGTGTTCCACAAACCAATTCTGAGCATGTTGAAGACTGATGACACAATGCATGCTGGAATAACCCAAAATTGTTATGGTACATGCAGTCTATGAATGGCTGCAAAAGGTCCTGAAGTAGTGCAACATAATGATCACCAATCAATGTGTTTAACTAGACCAGCTGACTCGTGGGCAAATTCCACACTATTATAGAGCCACTTTCTGCATACATGGTGCTCTGATGACACCTTGGATTCACTACTCTCAAATTCTACCATCAATCCAAAACTGGAATTGTGATATGTTGGACCACACAAGCCTGGTTGAGATGCTGTATCTAATGATGGGGGGTTCACAAGGACAACTGGCAGATCTTCTGTTCCCATATCCCAAATTAATGAATGCTGAACAAAAATATAGATATGAATAAGTGTTGCTAGACTTAATACAAACAATTCTAGCCACAAATATTAAAAACATGGTTGGCCACTGTGCTGTCCATAGTTGGTTGTCTCCATCATGTATACATGACAAAATAGATCAAGGAATATCAAATGTCACTTCCATCTGGCACCCATTATTAAGTCCAGTTCAAGCTCTGATAATTCATGTTTTCTCATCATTAGCAGCATCATTTATGTCAATAACTCACCAGATGTCAGAATGTATCTGATATAGTCTTACGCATCTCTATTTCAAGCGATGGTGACACTGATTACCTTTACATACTGTATACCATAATTTTTGTCACATCCATGTGTATGTGTGTGTGTTTTTATACACACTGATGTGCCTAGGGTCACTCCAAAAGTAATTCTTCATGTTTCATTAAGTTAATGATGTCAGAGTTAGATGTTAGTGGTAGAGATTGAAACTTCTGGCAAATCACCTACAATTTTTTAGCTTGTTATATATACAATCTGGTAAAATGCCTTGATATGAAGGCAAACATGTATTGTTGTTCTATGTGGGGTGTACCTACTGCTCTCACTAAACATGGAAGCTAAACAATGAATGTAAGCAAAGTCAGGTAATAGGTAATGCATTTCAGCAGTGGTGACTGCAATGTGTAACAAGCTATATTCCAGAAAGCATAACATGAAGTTCCTGTGGATAAATATATTAAAAAAATGAAGAAATGAAAAGAAACCAACACAAGTTCTTGTACAATGAATTCTTCAAAGTAATAAACACAACTTTTGGGACTATATGTGTACATATGTCGAACAATATTTCATATATGACTACATGTATCTGATTATTTTCTGGTCAAAATTATAATTTTTATTAAGAGATTTTATTGTTGCAAGAATGATAAGACTTAAAAAGTTTGATAAAATTTTAGATTTAATCAAAAATGAGGTCACACTTTAACATTTACTCTACATTTCAAACAGAAAATTAAATGTCAGTATTGTACAGGTGCATCCCAAGAGTTTTAACATGATCTATAATTGCAGAGTTGACATTTGTAAACAGTCAATCAAAATAGAATATTTTTGAATTTCGATCTCTCTCACATTAAAGCTGAAGATCGTTCATATGAATGTTTTAAACTATCTGAGCATATAATTTACACTAGCACTCAAGTAATATATTTATTGAAGGTATCATGAGATCTTTTTTTGTCTCATTCGCAAATACATTTGATCAACTTTAGAAGGGATATTTTTATACAGCTGAATTCAGTATAGAATCTAAACTTATTTATAAATGGAACTTTGTGTGTCTGTGTGTGTGTTCCCATTACCTATAGACTCCGAAACAGCTGAACCGATTTTCTTGAAAATTTACACAGTTGTACTATAAGCGTCTGCGAGTGTTCTTAGCTAGGTTTTGTGTCGTAGTACACCCGATAAATATCGAAAATAGATAATCAAAAAAAATTGGCTTATAGAAGGAGTGGTCGAATTTTAATCAAATTTGATACACTCATAGACAAAGACATAAGAAACGATATTCAGAAGTTTCAAGGTTGCAGTTCTTACAATAGTGTAATATATATATATATATATATATATATATATATATATATATATATATATATATATATATATATATAAGGCAAGATGTGTGTGTGTGTGTTTATCTGCCTGTATGTATAATTGTAGTTCTTAGTCTCAGCCATGATGCCATTTATTCAGAGGACTTATTTAGCCTTCAAAATTCAGTTTACGACGAAAAAACTTATTTGATATCGATACCAGGAAATCAAAATTTGACTTACATCCATTAATTTTTCTTTCAGTCTACAGTTTTGCTTTAACTGGAAACAACTATTGCTTTTTAGTCTTTCATGCCAATGTCTAAAGAGTCTGAGCTCCAGGACCATGGATTAGTTTTAAAGGTTTCATTACACCTGAGCAATGCCAGGCTATACTGCTAGTGTTTCATAAGTGAAAGTTTGTTCAAATTTAATCAAGTGAAATTAAAAAATTATATGTAATTGGCGAAAAAAGAAAAAATTGGAAAATATACTCTTTTATTGATACCAAATACAAGATTGCTATTCAGGTATAGATAGTCTGGTACAAAAATTAAAATAAAGGGAAACAAAGGAAGATTGCATTGCACTAATCATATGTCTGACTTGAGGATCAATATTTGAAATGCCGTCACTGGTAGGAGATACAAAACTTTTGCAAGCCTTTTTTATTAACAAGTTTAGTACTTAATGTAACAAATAAGAGTTTAAACAAAAACTTGATTTGGTTGACTTTTTTTTATCTTTGTTAATATCTCAGATGAAACAACTTTGCAATACAATGTGGATTTTTACAGATTGAATGCATTAGTTTTAAATATCTACTTTTTTTAAGTACTTAAAAAGAAAAGTTTATTTTGTTTCGCAATTAATTTTCTCTGTCTGAATTTCTGGGATGAGGAGTTATCACTGCTTACTTGCAAAGTTATCACAATTTTTTGATGATTATGCCCTTTGGCCGTCATCAGGGGTATTTCATTTCACAGTGAAAGTTTGTTTCCAAAGTATTTGTTTCAATTTAATCAAGTGAAAATAAAAAAAATTATATGTATTTAAACTTGACAAGAAAAGAAAAGAGAAAACAAAATTGGAAAATATACTCTTTTATTGATACCAAACCAACATGCAATGAACAGAGTACATCATTTTGATAGAGATAACATAATAGGTGAAAACTTAATATTAGCAAATAACATTAGAAAAAAAAAAATAAATTAAGTTGACACAGAAAGACTTTTTTTTTTAGAGAGACCACCACAAAAAAAAAAAAAAAAAAGTGAAACCTAATGTTTAAAAATCTTTTCTGAAGTTTTTATTTTTTTATTCAGAGAAAACTTTTGATAAATGGTGTTTGACAAAACAAATTGATGATTTGCATTCTCCAAGGAAACCTGCTTTTAATTATGAAGAGGCTGAAATTTGAATTTCTCAAAAAAAAAAATCATAAAATTAAATCAATGTATCAGTTAAAAAAATAAAAAAAAAATAAAAAATTAAATTTGTGAGTAAGTCCTGAAAATTTAATTAAAATCCAATAATTACTTCATTTTTGCAAGAATTTCAAAAACAATGTGTTTTAAAGTAAAAAAAACAAACAAAAAAAAACTAAAAATCCCTATAGTAAATCCTTGGCCCACTTACTGTCATATGAAAAACAAATACTTTTGTTTTTACTTCTTAATAATAATAAATATTTGAACAATAAATATTTGTTTTTATCAATTTTGGAGCCTTTTTTCATCATGATATGCTTAGGTGTCACAATTGTTGTGAAGGTACCTACTCAAATCCTACAAGGCATAAAGCTGAAGTGGATCTTTTAGTCTAATCTTAGTTTAACAGGTACTTTCACAGATTTGCTAAAAATGAGCATACCACACAATAAAAACAAAATTTTATCATCAAAATCTTTGTTACTATTAAGAGTAAGGACCAAATTCTTTTAATATTAAATGATATCTTATGATACTTTTTAGAATATTTGAAATTTTGGTAAAAAATCTAGTTTTTCTTGCATCAACAATTGGGACCAAATATTAATCCAGGAAATTGTAGAGACATTTTTTTGTGTTGAAAAATACATTGATTCTTGAAAAAATAAAATAATTATTGGATTTTAATAAAACTTTCAGCACTTATTCACAAATGAACTAAATTATTTTAAAAGAGGTTTCTTTTTTTAGAAAATCTTGGTATAAACATTTTTTTAGATATAAGTACAGACATACATACACAATATTATCAGTGATAAAGCTAAAGTAACTAAAATTCAATAAAAAATATTTTCCTGAATTTTTAAGATTAGTAGGTATTTAAAAATTATATAAAAATGATGTTCACATAACATTCCTTAAGTAATTTTTACAGATATATCTACCATAGGAAAAAAAAGAAGTTAAATGTACTTCCATCTGTCAATCAAGCTATTAAGTAAAAACTATATTTACTAATCATAAAAGGAGAAGCTTAGTACAACTTATCAACCCTTAATATTTTAAAGAATTTTGAAATTTTATTTTTGTATGTATAAATATGCTGATTTTTGTAAATATGGACGACCATACATGACATTATCAGAAAATAAGGACAATAACTATAATAAATTTAAATCCAAAGTGCATAAACTTCAATAAAACATTAGATTATGAAGAATATTTTCTTACATTTTTAAAATTACTGGGTAATTAAGAATTATATAAGACGCCCACATTATATTCCTTGAATAAATTTTACAAATATGTTTAACATAGAACAAACTTCTGTCTATCAGTCAATACCTTAAAATAAACACTTACTGCTGTGCTAAAAAATGCATTCATGCAATATTTTAAACTTAAAGTAATATTTGTTTCAAATCAGATTAATTAAATTTAACCATCTAATATTCCTCAAATAAAATTTCAGAAAAGTACATTTTATAACTCCTTCCAGTCAATTTAAATTGGTTTTGAAATACAGCAAAGTATTTTGCTTATTGAAAATATTAAATTTAATGTATTAGCTTGAAATTAAAACTAAAATAAAGGATTCAAATATTTTTCATTTTTCTAAATTCATTTGAAACCATAGGCATCAGGTTTCTGTGAAATGTCTAGTTTAACATTTGAAAGAAATTGCAATGAATCATTATTAGAATTTTTATAGGTAGATTTGATTAGTGTGTGTGTGTATATATATATATATATGAGAGAGAAAAAAAATCAGATTAATATTAGGTTACAAAAAAAACTGTCAGAATTTCAGAAACAATTTTATTCTTGAAAAATTAACTGTAGAAATGTTGAAATTAATCAAAATATGAGCCTTGAGCATCTAAGCACCTCTACCATCGATCAAGATTATTTATTCCTTGTTGATAAAAAGTTATTAGTTGTGATGCAATGAGATCTTTGAAAGCTGATTCCACCTCTGACTTGGACCTTAAAGTCTTACTATTTAAAAAATGTGCTTAAAAAATGTTATCAGCAGGCGAACGATCAGAATATAAAAGATATAAACTCTTCTATCCTAAGTCTGAGTTTTCACTACATCATTCTTGCAACATGTAGCCATGCATTATTGTGGAGCAGAATTGAACCTCATTGATTCACCAATGCAAATCTCATTTTTTTTTGCAGGCATGCATGCATTTCAGCAAGTTGATTGCAGTAAAGCAATGCTCTGATTGGCTTCCAGAAAGCTGTAATGGATAACACCAGTTGCAAACCTCCAGACAGCATAATCTTTTTACTGATGTAATTTTGGCTTTGGAAAATATTTGGGGGACTCATCCTCATCACAATCAAGCCATTGACTTGATCATTTACAGCTATCATAAAGGATCCACTTTTCATCACAAGTAGCTATTTTGTCAAGAAAGGGATCATTAGTGTTATACAGAAAGAGCATCGAGCTCACTACAAAACATCTAAGTTTTTGATTTTCATTGAGATCATGAGGAACCAATTTATTGAGCTTTTTCACCTTGCCAACACTCTGCAAATGGCGTGAGACTGTTGCAGTGCTGACACCAAGCATCTGAGACATTTTTCAGATACTTTGATATGCATTTTACTCAGCAGCTGATTGCAATTGTTCGTGTCAAGACTTCATGATTGTCTTCTACCATCATCTTCAAGCCTCTCTTTACCAGTACAGAATTTCTGGAACTACCTTTGTGCTATCTGATCACTTTTGGACCCATCTCCCCATGTTTGTTGATATTAGCAGACGTTTGGGAGGCACTGTGCCCAAGTTTGAACTCATGCAAGAAAAGTAAACATCATGTTTTGTCATGTTCATAATTATGGGCTTCTATGCTTCAAGAATATTTCTGTCAGAAAATAAGTTAAACATTATTAAAGAGCCCACATTAATTATTATGTATACCAAAATTCACCTAATATATACCATACTATGTAAAATGGCTTTTCAAAATACAACACTTCGAATGGCCATTATTTTTGTAACAACCTAATAGCAGGTAAATAAAGGACCAAATGAAAAAACTCCTAAGTGTCTAACTTCAAGAGGGAAATAAGTGCTGGTTATAGTTTACAGAAAAATATTAAAGATACAGAAAAAAAATCATCTTTAAATTTAAATTTTGACATCCAGTATACAAATATGTAACTTCACTTATTCAATTTTTAATTGCTATTGCTTTTAATTATATCACATTAAAGAAAGTAGTTTCATGAAGAAAGGAGATATCTTGCATATATTTCATGATCTGGGACATAAATTTACTATAGACAATTCCAAAATTAGATTACAATGAATGACAAATGTATTAAGTGTATTGTTTTGTCCATTCTACTTCATTTTGGCAAAGCATTAGAAACCCTAATCAACTCTGAATTACTAAAGTGTCTCAAATCGCAGGATCTTCTTTCAGATAAACAATTTGGCTTTTGCTTCTGTCTATGTGTTAACACTTATTACTGAAAGAGTTTATCAAGCTTTAGATAAGACTGAAGAAGCTCAGCTTTACATACCTCAAAGGCATTTGACAGGATTTGGTCTGATGGTCTTCTTCACAAGTTGAAAGCTTATATTTATGGACAAATTTTTTTTTATCGGATTCAGTCTTATCAAATTGTAAACTGAATAGCCACTCTTTCTGCATGAATACAGGTGTCCCCCTTGGATAGTAATTTTCATCAACAAGCTTCCTAATGTCATCAGTTCTCAATTTGCTAAATCTGTTGATGTCAACTATTTAGTCCTGTATTAATGGTAAGTCTGATTGATTTGATAAGGTCAAATTGGCAGCTGATCTAAAATAATGACCTATAACCTTATTAACTGGGAAATTAAATGAGTTTGTTAATTTTAACACCTCCAAAATGAATTTTTTTGTTTTAAAGAACTTGTTTTAATTTCCATCAGCATGGATGATGTTAACCTCCAAGAGTATGACTCCTTGTGATTTAACATTTAGGTTAAAATTTTTTTGCTGACATGAATTGGAAAGATTACATCATCAATCACTTTCCCCACCACCATAACACAACTTTTTGGTCAGACAGCTAAGTACTATACATGATCCACGCTTTGGGAGATCATGCCTCGAAAGAGACATGATTGACTGGGCAGAATATTATCCCACAGTAAGTTGCCATTGCTTTCTGCAGTAGATTGGTTGCCAGCCAAGACTATAGAACCTAATCTGTCCTGTTATTTAACCCATAACTGGAGGGAAGAGAAGGATTAATACCTTTCCCAAGGGTATTTGTACGTAAGTGAATGCTGATATTTATTTACCATGCACTGTTCTCATATGTAAATAAATATCAGCATTCATCAGATCTGATGATTGCTTTAGGTATAAAACTGACAATCACCATGCAGTGTTCATTTCCATGTCCACATTGTTTATACCTTTACACTGAATTTTATTAAAAATGACGAGATGAAAATATTTTAACGTTATTAAAATTGTTTCTTTTTAAAAAAAGGGAAAGATGAGTGAGATAATAGTTCATCCTTTGTTTCTCTTTTTTCTATCGACTGATGTAAAATATCTTAATTTACTTCCTTTCATTATTCTCCAAGACCAAACCCTTTACAACTTATTTTCTTTTAGTGATCTTCAGAAAATTTTTAATATATATATATATATATATATATATATATATATATATATTTCTATATACAGAACTCTTCTTTGGATATATTTCTGTAGAAGATATAATTGAATTATTAATTTTTTGCATGTGAAATTACATTGTTTTACAGTTTTTTTAGTCTAAGCCTTTCAAAACATTAGAATGGTGTGCAGAAGATTATGAAGAAAGAATTTTAACTACAGCAACTTTGAAATGAATATCTTAAATTGTTAAGAATATTCACTATAGCCTTGTTGGTTATTTTGTAATGACTTGTGAATAAAGATTTATAAAAGCATTACAGAAAAAATTGGTATGGTCTTACTGATAAGTGAAGAGACATCTCTTATCAAAAGGGGTGATTGGAAATGTTTAAGAAGTATAGAGATAATATATTAATATTAATACAGCTTTTCCCACTATATATCTTCTCTTTAGTAATAGTTCTGCAGATTTTTTTTTTCAAAAGATAGCAGAATGGCAGAAACTGATTAGAAAAGTGTATCTTTTAAGATATGGTTTTGATACTTGACTTTTGTAATCTTGAGAAATTTGGTGTTACAAATGAAGTCACTGCAAAGCACAAAAATATGGTACAAAGGCATTAAAAGTATATCAATAGAGACTCAAAATTCAGCAGAATTTTGGAGCATGTTCAGCCCAATATATTTGTAAATTTATGTGCATTTCTAAAGAATCTTTTCTCCAGACTCATTTGGCAGACTTCAAAAGGATTTGCCAATTTTCAAGCCAGAAAATGAGCACATGCCAGGTAGGTAAAATTGTGCATTCTTCTGTTCTGCCTGACAACAGATGCATAATGAGTGTTACCTCTGTTAGAGTTTAGACTAATGGAACATCATAGTTGACTTCACTCTGATTTCAAGATCAAAGACTTCTGTAGATTTTGCAAAGCTACATGTTCCCATCGTAAAACTAAGATGACGTGAATGATTAGAGCAAGTAGAAGCTGTGACCACCTGTTCTATGTGGACATCTACTTTTGTACAAATAAGGCTGGTTAGATCTATGGTAACTTCATATCCAATGTAAGATTTACTTATGAAGATATCAGTATGTTCTGTGAAATTAACTAAAAATTTCCTCAATCTAATTTTACATTTTGTATTTATAGATACATGCATGGCTTCAATGTCATCAGTATCTTCACTCGAAAATCATAGAGAAATTGAGTAACTTCTCGTTATGATATTTGCACATTATCTGCAGACACTCAATGAAGAAAAGTCATTGGAACAAGATTCACTACATCCTCATCTTTGTCAGGAGATTGCTTCACAGATATAAAGTAGTATGTGTATGAATTAGCTATTGTTTGAATTTCTTAGATGGATCACTGCCATTATAATATTAATATAAGATAATGACAATGTGCATATTCAAATTTCTAATAAAGACCAAGACGCTCACCCAATATAATTAGGTGATTGTAACCTACATCTAGAAAAGGAGTATTCAAGTCAAAACAAAGAAAATTCTGGGCAGCTATCTGGAATTGGATTACTATGGAATTTAAAAGATCTATTGTGCCTTCTGAAGCTAATATTAGAATATGAGAGTTAAAGAACTGTGAAATTAAAATATTTCATGGATGTAAATTTCAACAAGATCTTTCAGAAAACATTTTAATGAGTTATAAGCCAAACTATTCAGTACTGATAAAGAGAATTATCTTTAGTTTAATTACTAACCTTGTTTAAGAAAAGCATATAAGGATTTATTTAACTAAGGCTGTTAAGATTTTCAGAAAGGTAACACAGCATAAGTCTATAGCTGATGTTTGTCGATAACCTAAAGGCCAAGCAGAAACTTAAAGACATGAAAGTAGCAGTATGCTTCAAGCAGATTAACACACGGACTTCATTGTCTGATTGATGAAGGTTGCCCATTAACGTACAAAAACATTATTTCACATGGTAGCATTGTTTCTTTCAAGGATAGACTGTTTCACTGGAATATTATAACAGATGTAAAATTTATGGGTATTTGTCTGAACTCAAAACACCAGCAAATACTTAACCTTCTAAATATTATCAGTGATGTCACACTGAGGACTTTGTTAATATTGTTCTCCTATAGAGAAGCACCAATATGTAAGTTAATTCACATGCTGGTGGCAAGAGATAAAAGAACATTTGAGTGAATCCAAAAATGACTATATGAGCAGAAATTTCCAAAGTTGTACATTATCCCTCTTGAATACTGACATCAGAGAAGTGCTTTTGGCATATTATCTGGACACTGTTTCATTTACCAAATCTCACAAGCACAAATATGCATTCTCTATAGTGGCAAGTACCACTTTGGCAAGATTACGAGCATCTGTCAGTAAAGGCTATTAACAGCTAATTTATCTACTTGTGTCATCTATACTGCAAACATTATGACCATCAAAAATTTATCAACTCAACACAGAAATTCCTTTGGGCCTAATTATAGAATACTGATTTTCAATTTTGCATGAAACCTCAATAAAAGCTTATTTCTTCAACAAAATATTTATTATCATTGTCTTATTAATTTTGTCAGTAATATTCTCATTTAAATTCAATTAAAAAATAAATTAAATGATGAAATGGCAAATATTAGAACTATAGAACTTTCATAAAATTTATACATTTTAATAGTTTGAGAAGAGGAGCTGGTTAATAAAAGTTTGCTTGAGAATAATACTTCACCAGTAAATAATTTCATGGCCATTTTTACTTTTTAAATATTGTAGATGCATATGCAGTGCTGATCTTTCCTCAAAGCTCAAATACTTTATTAAAAGTTTCTATCAGAGAATTAATATCAAGTCTCATATCAGGGGAAGATATAAAACAATTTGTCTCCCTTGTTACTCTCCAATGTTGAAAGCAAAATTATTCTTAAGCTTTAAAATTTCAAAGTTTTTTCATTAAAATCAGGTTTATTGTGATTCATTTTTTTTTTCACATAAGCTTAAACAGGAATAAAATTCAATAATTAGACGAAAAGTATTAGATAACTCACCAAATCTCTTACACAATAAGAATTGTATGTCTTTTTGGTGGTTAATGTGTAATAACAGTTACTCACATCAATAGTGACAAGGTAACTTACAAAATTAATTGAAAAAAAATAAAAAAATAAAAATAATTCATTCTTCAGCTTGTTAGTAATAAGAGCTGATTTGTGAATATTGTCACTAATAAAAGCATGTTCAATTGTAGCTCTACAATTAAACTTAAACCGAGAGATTAAAAAATATAATAGAACTCACTTCTCCAGCTGAAGTTTTAAAAATAATTTATTTGAGCAGGCTGTTTAAATCTCATCCCTAAGTTTAACAAGAACATTTAGTTTTCAAACTAAATCTTCAGCATACCTAGTCTATAAATATAAAAATTTTTGCAGCGTAGAAAAATTTATTTTGACTCAACTGAATACTCATTGAGACTTTTTGGTTTAAATAACCAAAATTAAATCTGATCAAGACTTTGGATTATCATGCCCTAATTATTTATTCTAAACCAAATTAAATTATGAAAATGATTTTATTACGAAGATTTTCTTTTAGTCAAAAATGTATATATTCTACAATCTAGCATTTGTGTTAAAATTGTACAATATCAATTGAATGGTACAGAAAAGTGTCCCATTTATTTGCTATTACCTTGGATTCACTAATCCAAAGTTAATTAGAAATAAATGCGACACTTTTCTGGAGAGATTTGCTTGGTGAATATTGTGCTAGCCTCACCAGTCTAACAATATTTATCAAGCAAATCTCTCAAAGAGTGCAGCTTTATTATTTTTCTGCCAATCTATGGCTTGTTTGCACTTCCTAACTTATGTTGAAATATTTCTGTAAATATGTTCTGCTTCACTCCAATCATGTTTGTTTTATAATTTTAAACACTTGTTTGATATGTAGGTAGAACTAGTCACATTTTAAAGTGAGAATTGATCAGCACGTACATGCTAAGATCTATCTTGGCCAGCAACTGCAGAACACCTCATAAGTAATCTGATTTGTATTTCACTAGAGATTTTCTCAGTTCATTCAGATTACCATTTAAGAGTCAGAAATAATGGTTGATGAGTTTTAATGTAATTTATCTGTGACTTATACTACTGATTCTCTGGTGATAATTCTTCTTCATACACACTAATTTTAGTTATTGTGCATAAATTTATGTTTTTATCCTTAAGTGAATAGTGAAGACTAAGTAATGATAACAGGTTAGCTTCTTTTATGTTTTGTTTTAATAACTTTTGATTTACCATTTAAAGTAATTTTTTTCTTCTTTCCTATATTTTTATATCATCAGTGAAGAAATATTTTTTCAAATTTTCATTTTAAAATTCTGTACCTTCCCTACACACAAATTATTTAGTTAATTTATTTACTCACTTCAAGAATGATCCATAATTTACATTCTCAAAATGCTTATAGCAAATAAAAGTTGCTGTTTGGATCTCCACATACACTACTATCACTACAATTTGGAAAAACTTTTATATCAACATGTTTTCCAAATTGTCACACACACACACATATATATATATATATATATATATATACACACACACACACACACACATTTTTATTATGAGAACCCATATTTACCCAGAGAAATTGGTATTAACAAACTAAGGTTTTGAAAAGATTTTCAGGAGATATATGACTAATTCATCATGCAAATTTCAATTTGTTAAAAAAGTTTGTTTTGTAGACAGTTTTATCATACAGACAAAATACAGTTTTTTGGGGTTTTTTTTTTTTATAAGTAATCCTGAAGACATTTCATTAACACAAAATTCGTAAACTTGACATTCTATGACCTTATTCAGCATTTTAAACACTGATTTTGTTCACGTTTGTAATATTTATCATTACTTGCAACATATTTTACTAATTCTTCTGTTTCAGTTTCATACTAAGCTCTCAATAATGGACCATAATTTTTCTATGGGATTAATACCTTGAGAGACAGAAGCTATATCATTAGTACAGTGCCTTAGAAACTTTTTTGAAGAATAGGTAATCATCAGACTCCAAGTTGTGCGAAAAACATAATGTGTATGTGTGCATTTATATTTATTGAAATTTTGTTATTACAATGATGTCAAGGCATGTCACTTTTTAATTTTGTCCGGCTAAGATACATAGTGGGACCATACAATATTTAAATGGGTAGGCAATTTTTAACAACAGGTTGGATTTGGGGTTTTTTTTGTGCACCTTCTCAGGCTAACGTTCTCAACTGACATGAAGTGGAAGAACTATATGGAATCTATTGCTAGGTCAGCTGTTAAGAAAATCTGTTCATAGTGTCATATGACAGTTTCTCTCTTTGGAATCTATCTTACATATCTACAAACCTACCATTTGTCCAGGCTTAGAATATTGCTGAAACATATGGTCCAGTGACTGCTATTTTCCCCATGAGCTTATTGATAAGATTCCAGGAAGATTCAGCAATATTATTGGTCCTGGTCTGGCAACTCAGCTTCAGTCATTTACCCACTGCCACAAGGTTGTTTCTCCGTGGCTTTTTTTCATTCTAAGAAAGTCATGCTGTGCATTTGGTGGAATTGGGAAGGAATCCTATACTATGAACTTCTGCAAAGTAACCAGTCAATTGAGTCTGAAAAGCAATGCATACCACTGGATGAATCAAAAGGCAGCAATTCAGGAAAAATGCTCAGAATTGGCAAAGTAGGAAAGGTGTTGTGTTCTATCTGGATAATGCCAGACATTACCTTTCTTTGGCAACCAGGCAAAAATTGTTGCAGCTTGGTTAGAATCTGTTAGCCTATCTACTATATTCACCAAACATTATTGATTCAGACTTTCATTTATTCAGGTCCTTGTAAAATAATCTCATTGCTAAAACTTAATACTTTGGATGACATAAAAAAACACTAAGGAGTTCTTTGTCAAGTAACCATCGAAATTCTGAAAAGACAGAATCTTCAAATACAAATTGAAGGAAAAATGAAGAATGTGCAATAAAATGGTTCATATTCAGTTGAATAATATATCTCAGCTGAAAAACCAAACAACTAATTTCATTTTTAGCAATCAAATACTTGTTGGTTATTTCCACCATAATAAACTCACCAATCGAGGCCTTTTTATCCTTGCTAGACTATCTTCTGGTTTCCTGACCATAAAATCAATTGCTTGGAAGTGAACATTTCAGTCAATTACTTCTCTGAAGTGGTAGCATAGGAGACTAGTTTCTAGGGTTGCGCTAGAGAGATTATAGTCATCATTATATTTCTAACTTTTGTAAGATTACCAAGTACTTAAAAATTATATAAGAAAGCGTTCACCCATCATTTTCTTAATTCATGTTTCAACAGATAAAGTCTCCATAGGACAGCAATAAATATAGCTTATCTATGCTGTTGGATGTTGAAAGATACATAAATCACTACTACTGTTCATTTTAAAATCTATCTTTCTGCTTTTTAACCTTTGTTTCAAATCAGATTAATTATACTAAATCAGTCAATATTACTTAAAGTTTCTGAAAAGTAAATTTTATTTTTGGAAAATTTGGTCTTGTTTTTCTTTGGTTTAAGATTAAAAACCCATGGCAATTCTTTTATCCTGAAACTTCTTAAACTATCTACTCAGTTTGAAAATTACAATAATTAACAAACCTAATTGTAACCAAGAACTCAATACCAAATATTTCTAAACAACAAAGAAAATGAATAAATAATGAGTTCATTTATCATATACCTTGAAAGTTTTATTTACAATTGGTTGTTACCAATTTATGTGGAAAATTGGTTGCAATAATTGCATCTGCTAGTGTTGTTGTGTAAGAAAATTAAGCCGAATTAAACTGAGTGAAATAGTAAATAATAAAAGTTTCGTTAAACTGTAAAAAGTTTCATTTCAAATTAAATTTTCGTAGACGTTTATCAAAGTTTATTTATTTATTATCTTTAATTTTTTTTTTTTAAATTAAAGAGAATAAACGTCTATGAAAATTCCTTAAGCAAGAGGAAAAAACAAGCATTAGTAATGCATGGAAAAATTGATGTTAACTTGTTAAGTTTTTATAAAAAATAATTTTTAGATTTGAAGTCTAGTTAGGTTTATTTTTATTTTTTACTTTTCATAATTGCTTCGATGAAAAAAAAAGAAAAAATTTTTTTTATTCCAAACAAGGAAAAACAAAAGTTATCTATACTTGAAAGAGTGTATGACATTCCAGAAAAAAAAATCCGTCTGTCTGTACCCATACAGAGTATAAAATATTTTTATTTTTTAAAGATGGTAGTTTGTTCGAATAAAAAATCCAATTTTTTTATTACTAAATTTGAAATATTCGTAAATTTCCTTACCGCAGTCATTATGCGTTTGATAATAATGACTTACATGACTTTAAAAATCATTTAACCATAAATTGAAGTGGTTTTATTTTTAAATGTGTTAACTTAAATGTAGCATTTTTATTTTTTAATTAAAATGTAGCGTCTTTTTTAAGAAAGAATGGCATTATAAATTTTATATTAATTAAACAAAAAAAAAAAAAAAAAAAAAAAAAAAAAAAAAATCAGCAAAATGCTACTAGTGTATTCTTGTAAAAAGTACAATAAAAAAGTGATAATTTATGAGGAGTCCTGTTCATTTTCAGAAAAAAATGCTCTAAAGTATGAGATCGATCTATTATTCTACACAATGTGTACATTGTGTTTGACGAAATGCCAAAGTGGATCCTAACTGTGTTCACTGAAAGTGAAAAAAGAAATCGTTAATAATAGCTGCAGAAAGTTAAAACAAAAAACAATTCATTTAAAAACGCAAATCTTGCGAAGAGATGGGATTCTCTCAAGTCTAAATGAGCCAAAATTTCAAATGGCAAACAATTATTTGCTATACAAAAATTAAATTCGATTACTTTTTTTTGTTTTACTTCTTCAAAACCAGAAATTCTTATATAAAAAAATACAGGTAACTTAATGAAGAAACTGAACACAGTCAGGAACCATTCAGGTATTTTAGCGACAATGAATGGTCGCAGAAAAAGCGTGACACGCCCTAGGAATATGAGGACAAGATATATTGATTCAAATTGTAATATAGTGTTAGTTACAATACCTCATCTCAGAAATATAGTGAATGAAATAGGTGAATTGTAACAAATAAGAAGAGTAAGAAGACAGAAATAAAAGAAAAAAGAAAAACTAAAAAAGGACTTTCACTTACCTGATTGATATTTGAAAAAGTCTTGCATCAAAAATAAGACGAAAAATAACGTCCAAAAATAAATTAATTTATTTAAGCTATTAAATATAACAACTGGTTAATACCCACTTTAAAAATAAACATAAATTACGGATATATTTGAAGTTCTATAACATGATATGTGTGCCCAATAAGCTCACAGAAACAGGAAAAAATGTCCTTGTTTTGACTTCTGGGAACATTTTCTTTCCACATGATTTCCTTCATATAAGATGGGAACGATTCTTGGTTAGTACCACTTTGGTTTCGTAGCTTTTTTTTGCAGAGTTCCCACAGAGATTCTATACTTTCAAAACTTTGGTTATTTCCATCATCATGTGAATTAATAATAGTGTGATGTTTATAAATACCACCAGCTAGGTCGGTTAAGTTTCGATATGCAGTATGATCATGTGTTATAATTGTAGTTCCCGGTGCAACGTATTTCTGAATAATTGGTTCCAATGTATCAGCAGATACGTCTGAAACTGGGACCAAAAAACATTTCCTGGTACCTCTCTCCACGCCACCAAATACCCACTGTTGCTGACCAGAATGTTCAGGAGTTTTCCTGCGGAAAAAGTTGCTCTCATCTATTTCAACAGCGCCATCAGGACCACCTATCTGTTGAAAGTTGTTATTCACCCATTCACAGCAAAGATCACGACTAAAATTACACCAATTTATAATAGTACTTCTGGTTAACTGTAATTCCTGCAATGGCATATCCAGAGCCCAGAAATATGTCAGCTGTATTAGTTTTTGTAGACTCACGTGTGACATAGCAAAAAATGAATTGTGTCTCACACTTTTTGTCCACGTGCAACCCCTACACTGCCATCTGAATTTATCTATTCCGTTAGCATAATGAGTAAATGATGCTGGATTTTTGCAAATATCACATAGTGCTGTGTTGCGTAAAAGCCGTCTTTTAGCAAGCCATTTAATTGCATGTTCAGGTGTAGCTATTTCAGGTATAAGAGTCAATAAAGTCCATTTTTCATCTCTAATTTCAGGAAACAACAAAATTTCTAGAGGATTCACCAAAAAGTTTCTATTTCTTGGACGAGGCATGGCCAAATTTTGTAAAAACAATACAGAAACTGATGCAAAATTTTAGAGACGCTTATCAGAATATTAGGCTAGGTAAAGAAATCGAAGGGAGATAATTCAATAACTTATTTTATTCTATTTTTTAGTTTACTGTACTCTTTTAGTCAATCACTATAAAACTTCATCAAATCATTTGATTTAACTTTAAATGAAACGCTAAAGAATGCTTATTCGTATTGACAACGCAATACGAGCTGAAAGTCAGTCTTGTACTTTTAAAACATGACAATTTATCGGCTGACAAGTTAGGAAATTATCACAGCTCATCAGGTAGAGTTGTTGAGGTGTTTTAAGAACACATGCTCGAAAATTATTTTATACACTCCATTGGATGTTTAGTTGTCAATAAGAGGCACTTCTTAAAAATATTTAAAATGAAGAAATATCTTCTTGTGTTATTGTTAAATTTTTAAACATAGTAAACAAAACAATAAGTATCGAAACCACGAGAACCGTATATAGTTTTTTTACTATAACTTTTTTCATGTAACCTACGTTTCATCTTTCAGCGAGTATATAAATTTAAAGTACTTTCCAGTCTGCCCATGCCTACGACGGTCAGTCTTCTTGTAATTGTAAAATCCGCGTGTCCAGTTGAATAAGTAATCGATCAGTGTAGAAAAGAAAATAACGTGTTGCCAAAACAAAAGCTAATTTTGATAAAAAATGAAAATAGAAATACAATTGAATAGAGACTATAGTATAATATTGACCAATCATAATTAAACTTTTTATTAAGTTCCCTTCCCTTTTTCTTTTTAATTTCGTTTTTAAACATTAAAAATAAGTTTCCGGTTCCGATAAGCCTCGTTCTGGAGGAAAACTGAACCCCTTACATCCGGTTTTTTCGTTCTAAAAAAAAAAAAAATTTTAATATTTTGTAGCACGTGTTTTTTTTCCTTCATTATCTTTCTAAAAAGATGGCCAAATCAAATTCAGATCTCGCACATCTTGTATATTATTTCATCAAAGAAAAAAGTGCAGAAGCTGCAAAGATATTCCAAAAGACTTGCAAAGTGGTATGAAATACATTTTTTTCTTAAACCATTTAATTTTAGTGCGTAAAATATGACCGTGTTTTGAGTACTGATTGAATGAATTTATTAATCCAGCACATGGTACTAACTTCTGATTTTATTTTTTTACTTTTGCCGAATCTTTACATTTTTTTTTTTTTTTTTTTTATTATAAGATAATATTTCGACTTTCTTTGATTTTATTTTCTTATTTTGTGTCACCGTATCAAGTTATGAAATAACAAAACTTTCTTGGTATGGTGACGTTGGATAGTTTTTTTTTGTTTTTTTTTTTTGAGTACATGATCATAATTTTAAAAATCTATTTTCTTTTAAATTTTAACTATGGGATCGTATCTGATTAACTCTCCGCTTCTGGATAAGAAATTAAACTATAAAAACTTTAATTTCTTTAAAATTACATTTTTTTTTTTTATATTAATACCGATCGAATGGTAAACGAACCAAATTATTCTTAAAAGATAAAACAATTTTACGGCGTTAAAAAAAAGATGACTTCATTTGTTTAAAATTATAATTGAAACAATGAAATAAGTGTCTTACGGTGTTTATATCAAGATATTTTTTCTATTTTTTTTTTTTATCGAGTTAAACATTAATCTATTCTAGTTACTAGTTAGTACATAGAATTTTAGTAATTTTAATGACGTTCTTACCGAAATTAATTTAATTTACCTGTTTTTATTTCTTTTTAAATAGTAAAAAACGAATTTTTACATAAAAAGATGAAGTATCAAGCAATCACGGAAAAAGTACATATGTAAGAAACCTTATTAGTGGATCTGATACGAACTATGCATGTGCGTTTGTGAGTAATTTAAATTTAAGGTTTTTACTTTTCAGTAATATTTAGTAAATATACGAAATTAAACTAAATATTGCCTTAAAAGATCTATTTTTTTTTTTTAATATAACATGTCGCTAGAAATGTTTCTCTTGATATTTATTTTCGTATGCGAAGTAATAAATCTGTTTTTGAGCAACAATCTTATTTTTACAATTTGCTTTTTTGTTTTTTATATCTCAAATTAAAAAAAAAATTCTCTTAACATAGTAACATATAAACAAACTGTAGACTTGGATGTTATCCTGAAAAATGTATTTATGTCGTTTAATGGAAAGCCACAGAACTGTACATGTTTATGGATTCAGTTTGTGTTCATAGATGAATCTTGGAACTTCCCACTGGGAAGAGCCAGATAGATACAAAAGTTGCAATCAAAATGCTCATTCAAAGGTGTTCCACACCTTAGAAAGGCTTGGAGATGTGTATGAATTATTGGTGGATGTAATGCTGGTGAAATTAAATTGAACCAAGCTGATAAAGTGGTAAAGGTGCCACAAAGGTGACTTGAACATGTTCAGTATCAATTAGCAAATGTGGTACAGATCAGATAAAGTTCATCTGTTTCCAAAATAGACATTCTAGTATCTAATGACCACTGTACTTCAGACAATTGATCCTGCCATAAAGGTGGTCATGAGAATATCAGGAGGGCCAGTTTGTTGCGCCATTACTAGCACACTAGAAGTAGTCTATTGGTACAATGTAGTACCAAAAAATGACATATAGCATTTAACTGTGCATTCTAAAATGATACAGTGAATAATATGGATTCAATGACACCGCACAACTTGCAGGACTGTGTGGATAAATGCTTTACATAGCTGGTGCGCAATATTAAATAAGGCACATCACTGGAATCAATTGATGGCTCCACATGAAGGATTTTCGCCCATTTGTGGGTTCTGGTATGCCATAGAGTGAGACCAGGAGTGCAACCTTAAAAAGCAGGTTGAACAGAAATGTGATGACCTCTACAGGTTTATTCTGAAAAAGTTGAAAGCTGAGGTTATCGAGACCGTGATTCCTTCATGGAAGCAAGGGTGGTAGAAACATTGGCGATTCGGATGAGATTGGCAGTACCATTGGGCAGCAGGGCAGGATGGATTTCAGTTGAGGTTATGGAGCAGCTGTGCACAAGCACACAAGCACTGATTTCCATGCTTGTAGAAAATCTTCATCCATGAAAGTACATTTAGTGACAAACCCCTCGTAAGAGAGGTCATTATCAGGGGCTCTTTTGTCAACAAACTTCCTACTACTGTTATGTAGGGATTGGAGGTAATCATAGATTTGAGCACACTGGGTGTTTGGCCGCTTTAATCCTTGCTTAATTGCAAGGATTAAGTGCCTGCTTGTTGTCCTTACCTATGCTTGTTTGAATTTCTTCACTTTGACATTCAGAGCACTGGGCAGAAATCTTATTGTGTCTGTACAAGCTGACTGGCCACATGATGCTTTGTTTTAATTAAACAGTCAGATTCCTCTGGTCCATAACAATTCTGAGTCAACCATTCACTGTCAGATGAACTCCCCCCACACCAAAAAAAAAACATGGAGCAATTGGCAAGCATGCAAGCAGCCTGATCATTACTTAAGATGAGGTTTGCTTACTCAAAGAGAGGCTGGAAGTTGTGTTATTCTCCACAAAGAGACAATTTTGCTTAATGCACTGGTAGCGACAGGGTAGCATCACAGGTGGAAACTTGTAGCAAATGACATAACAGGCTGAATGAGTGGTGAGCATTGGTTGAAGGCAGCTGTTTGTTTTTGTCTCACATAGTTTAGTGCAAACAGCAATCAAAAGCCGGTAAGCTCAATCCAAGGCTAAATACTGGAATGAGTTCAATAGTTGACAAGTACTATGAGGGGAAAGTTGAAAAGAACTTTGGGGGAGAGAGTTTAAGAGAATGTGGAACCGCCCAAGAGTAAACAGGTGGAATTGCTCATTATGATCAAAAGTGTGTGGGGGGAGGGTCATTATGGGTCATCACCAGCAGGGTCTGAAGTAGGTGTTGCAATGTAGTCTTGGCTGCAGTACTCCATTCCAGACCCACCACCCTCTGGATTCCACTTTTGGATGTGTGTGTCGATCTTTCATGATCACCTGCACCTCACCTTGCTTACCATCTAAATGGCGCAGATGCTTCGGTGCAACACTCATATCCGCACAGCTGGCACTAGACACACTTTCCCACAGGTCCATTGTCATACAGTACCTGAGTACCTGACTAGCTACCTCTAGGTATTCCTCTGTAGTATGTCTTCAGCAAGTTAGTCCTTGTAGAGCCCATCCCTCTCTGGGTTAAGCCATAGCTAGTGCTCTTCAACTTTAAGCCCACCTTAGTTATGGGCAAGTGGCCATTTATTCTGTAGTAATAAAATCCAAGCTCCAATCTTTAAACTCAAATTGACGAAGTGCTATCATATCAATTAGAGGTATGACATTCAAGAAATTTGGTTTAGCCCCCCCCCCCCCTTTTTTTTAAACTTTCATTTTTATAAAAGGGCATTAAACTTTTTCTTTTCTTTTATTCAAACATGTCTTTATTACATGGAAAAATGCATGCATGAAAAGTAATATTTTTAAGATTATATTAAACCTGGAAAAGAACAGTACAAGATATTCTAGTGAAGTAAAAAAATAAGAAATTTCTCACTTAAAAATAATTCAAATTTTATTTTTAACTGCAATATTATTTTTTATTTAATAGAATATCTTGTTTTTTTTTTTTCCAGGTTTAATATAATCTTAAGAATATTACATTTCATATGTGCAATTTTCCATGTAATTCATGATTTTTCCAGGCATTGCTATTAATTTAATATAAATTTAATGCTGGAAAGCGCATTCAAAGATATTAAAAAGAAAAAAAAATTATATGCAATTGATAAAAATACAATAAAATATTGATTATTTATAATTAATTCTGATAATCGATTCTGATAAAATAAGTGATAAGTAAAGTTTGATTGACAAAAATAAGATATCATCAGAATTTAAATGTTGAAAACTGTATGCAAAAATATTAAACAAGAAAAAGTTATAAAGAATAAGATTATTATTAGAAGTGTTAGACACTCACTTGTGTAGTTAGTCTCCCCTTTCGAACTTTACATATTTTGTTGTAAGTTTTTTTTTCTACTGAACCAAAATTCAAACCTTTTTTTCCAAAAGGTAGCTGAGGAGGTGTCCTTTCTAACTCTGTAAACTGTTTGAAATTTGGTTGAGAACTGAATTAATAGTGAAGCTTGAAAGCTGCCTAGATTCACTCAATGTCGGACTTAAGAATATATTCAACCACTGCCATGGTTGAATGTTTTAATGAAATACTCTTGTTACAAACAGCAACAGGATAACTTTCAAAATCCCACTAAAAATGTCAAATAAAAAAATATATATTCACACACACACACACACACACACACAGTGTGTATCTATCTGTCTATTAAAAAATTTGTTTGAACATTATTTTTAATTGATACTCATACTTGAGTAGATATTTTGTTTTTAATCAAACGGTGTATTTCTAATGGCTTGATTATTTACAATAAATTTTGTTACGAAAATGTGTACCATTTACAGGATTCAAACCTGTGACTTCTATCAACATAGGGGAAGCCACCAATTGATTTGACTGCTCAACCATGAATGATTCCATAGACACACCAGATCAATTGATAGCTTCATAATTTTGTAATAAAATTTATCATAAATAATCAGGCCAGTAGAAATAAATATATAAACATGCTGTTTGATTAAAAACAATATCTGCTCAAATACGAGTATCAATTAAAAATAATGTTCAAACAAATGAATTAAATATTTTAGTTGTTGAAACTATTTTGTTAATCTTCAGGATTTTCCGTTATTTATATATATATATATATATATATATATATATATATATATATATATATATATATATAGTCATCCGCAAACAGATCTGTTTTGCTGTATCACAGCTCATAAGCACAGTTAGACTCTGATTGCTTTTTAACCCAGGATTGAAACCCAACCAAACTGGCGTCAGTCAGTGATTCCACCCCTGAGCTACAGGTGCTCGGTAGGAGGCAGACTTTTAGTGTGTATATTATCATTATACACATTCAATAGCTGAGAGTGTTTTAATTCATTGCTGAATGAATGATGCATATATGCTAAAGTAGCTACTGTTTTTCAAAGTCTACCATTCTTCCAGAGTACTCAATCAGGGTGTGATATATATATATATTTTATTATTATAATGGTTTATAAAAGCATTATATTACTACACAAAAATTTTCATATTTCAGATCTTCTTCAGGTGATATTTTAAAATAAATAGTGAAAATCATTTATTTAGAAAATTAAGGAGTGGTAATTGGAAGTTAAACAATATGCTTGTAGATGTGTCAATATTGCTCAATCAAAAGTAAGAATTAGGTTGAACTAAGGAGTTGAAAATCTGGGTTACAAAAAGGAACAAAGTAGCATAATGTTAAAACATGACACCTTTTAATTTTGTCTAGGTAAGATACATATTGGGACCAAACATTATTTAAATGGGTAGACAATTTTTAACAGCAGGTGTGATTTTAGGTTTTTGTACTACCTCATCTGTTAAAGGGGCTGGATTGATTAGGTTAGAATTAGAATTAAGTAATTATGGTATATTGGAGTTAAGAAACTCAAATAAGTATTGTATGGGTCATTTTTTTTTTTTTTTTTTTTTTTTTTTTTTAGTGAAATAGTTTTTAAGTAAAATTAAAACATAAGTTATAAATGAACAATTGTAATTAATTAAATTTTAGAGAAAAATATTTTTGATGCTTACATAAAACCGTTAATTTATCCCTACTATTTAGAAGCATTTTATTTTTAGAGAACCTTATAATCTGCAGATTTTCATTCAAGCACAGAGGGCAAATATTATAGAATGATTTACAGATTTTTGTTTTTTCCAAATTTTTCTGTTACTTTGGGGGTTTTATTTTTATCTTTTAACTTCGAAAACTACACAGAAAGGGATGTTTGGTTTTGGTATGTGTTATTTTTGAAGGAAGTTAAATGCCAATACAACCTATGCTTAAGTGTTCTTAGTAGATCCAATGTAAACTTTTAATAGTTGGGCTTTTATTGATGATATATTACATTGGTAAACAATGGAATTTGTTGGACACCTATTTTCCAGTGGGCAATTGTTAGGATTTCAACAATTACATAAATTTGTATTGTTATTTTCATTATTTGGTTAATTATTGTTACTTTGGTTGACATGTTGATATAAGATTTTATTATTTTGATTTTTAACAATTTTTTTTTTTTTTTTTTCTAGATTATTTGTACAACTATAACCTAATTTAAGGATATTTTTATTGAAAGTTTTACTTAAAGCTTTAGGGAAATGTTTCTTAATTAAATTGAGGAACTTAGTCCTAACTTAGTGCTAACCATTTGGTTAAAAGGGAGTGTATACCAAATGATTTTTCTATTTCTATTTTTCCTGTTATATTCATATTTTTTCATGTATTTGATATCCTGGTTTTTATAGCCACTATTCCTTAGGGCATTATTATAAAAATTAATTTATAAAATACGTCTTCACTAGAAGAGTTTTTACTAATTCTATGTCCTATGGAGGAGGATACATGTTTGATTATACTGGCAGGAGTGATTAGACTTTGGGTGGATGTATAATGGATATTTGTTAGGTTGTTTGTATGGTTAAGTATCATTTACTAAGTCCACTGTTACATCAAGGAAGTTTGCTAATTTTAAATTAATGTTGATTATTACTTTTAAGTTTAGACTTTTGAATTTTCTATGGTATTAGTTTTCTAATTTTATCGGTTTTAAAATATGTGGATAATAGGCAGGAAACACCTGTTAATGATTTATTCAAGAAAGTTGTCAAAGGTCCTATTTTCTTTTGTTTATTGAATCAAAATTAGTTCTTTCAATTAGATCCTAATGTTCTTCACATTTAGAGATGCAATTACTTAAATTAAGGTTCTTCAATTTTCAGTTGTCATTCAGGCTTCTTTAATCATCTTAAAAATGCTCTTATGTTGACCGCCACGCAATTGCCTAAAAACCAGCATAGCCTGATTAATAAAAACAATTTTATCATCAAAATGTTTATGCTTTTATTAAGAGGAAAGATTAAATTTTGTTGTTATTTTAAAAAAAATTTTAATCCTTTCTAACACGTTGAAAACTTTAGTTAAAATTTCTTTTTATGTTTTCTGTCAGCGATTCACACTGTTTACATAATGTGACTATTAAGGAAAAACGTAATATTATGAAAGCTGTTTTTTGGCATTGAAAGACACATTAATTTGAAAATTCATGCAAAAATCTAATTGTCTGATTTTAATGAAACTTTCAGAACTTATTCACAAATGAATGAAATTATTTATGCATTTATTATATTTAGAAACTCTTGATAAAAAATATTTTTTTTTATGTGTTACCCCCATTCCAATTAATTGCATAAAACTTGTAGAAATACATTATCAATACCAATTTTTTATTAATTAAATGCAGGACTCATAGGGAATGTAAATCATGTAAAATTTTTTTTTTTTTTTAATTACGAAACTATTTTTCCATAAATCTGCTCCAAATTGTAAAATCAAAAATGCATTAAAACTATGCTAGTTTTAATATAGATAAACTTTTAAGTGATTTTATAAACGATATAATTTTAGGACATCATATTCCGAAGAAAAATTTTGATGAATAATGAATTTTTACAAGAATTGTTTTCATTTTTTTCTTTGCTTATTAAAGTTTCAAACATTTTTTCAATTTCTTCCAGTTACTCAGTGTCTTCGGTTATTAATTCATTAAAAATACTTTATTTACAAATCAAAAATTCAAAAGCTTAATACAAATCATTTAGTATTAAGGTTTTTAAAATAATTTCTAAATTTTTTTTATTATGTTAAACTGCACATTTTCTTTTACTATGGAAACTTATAAGAGACTTATCATTAAAAGGTCACATGTTTCAAGGATTGTAGTCCTTACAAAATGTTAAACTGGTTTATGTCAACTTTTGGTCACCATACTTCCAGATTGATTGCTAACAGATGTTGTCATCGCCTACTTGAAAGGTCAATGAGTCAGACCTTTGTGATTAAGAAATACTTTTATTTTAAATTTCATGCCATAAACAAGTAATATTTGTTTTAAATCAGATTAATTTAACTTTAAATTTGCTAATTTTCCTAAAATAACTAGTGAGAAATGTATATTTTATTTTTGCAAGATTTTTAAAACTTGAGGATTAACTTTTGTTAATAAATGTGTCAATTGCTCAAAAAATGTCAAATTGGAAATTTAAAAATAAATTACAATTTTAGATTCTAATGAATATAATTTCTGTTCAAAATACACTAGCATATTTTGCTAAGTGGAAATAGTAAATTTAATCATTTTGCTTTCAATTAAGCTAAAAATAAAGTTTCAAGAAAGTTTTATTTTTTAAAAATTCAATTTAAAACTTAGGTATTGAACATGGAGTGGAGCTACCTAGTCGTATGAAATGGTATAAGGCTTTCTGCATTTTTATTTAAGAAAGCATTTTTGACCATGAAAATTGGATTTCTTGTTCTAACAAAGCCTACATGGTTATTCTGCTGTGAAATATATTCATTGTAATCTGAATTATTAGTTATGTGGCTTATCAAGCAAATTATTTGAAATTTGCATTTATCTACATATGAAAATTAATGTATTGGGTTAGCCAAAAAAATTAATTCAAGTAAATTTTCTGTTTAATAAGTGAAAAATCTTTTTGGCCGACCCAATATTTATCACTTGCATAAACTTATTAATCCTAAAATTGTTTACAGCTACCAACATCTCTGACAATCTCATCTGGTCTTGCTACTTTTTTTTTTTTTCATCGTTTTTATATTTTTGTAGTAGTTGTCTTTTCATGCATTATAATTTTCTCTTCTGTTGTCACAGCTGTATATACTGTCTGAATTTGATTTTTGTGGTAAAATCTTCTGTAAAGTTAGTCATGTCTCTTTCAGACATGATTGCCCAAGCATGTATCATGTATGGCACTTAACTGACAGTCACTCATCTTTGTTTTCACTTTTGTTTTTACCACTGTGTCCTCTAAACTTAAGGTGTCTGATAATCTGAATAACCTGTAGGGAATTTTAAAATGAATGCTTTATTTAATCTAGTGGCGCAGATTGTTCTCATTCTGTTAATGTTTAGGGATACCTTGTGTTCTGAGCATTATTAAAAAAGACCAATACTAGATATCTCTATCCCTGTAAATTAAAGGCTTCCGTTTGAAATTTGACATGCCTCAAGAAGGCTGAAGAGCTCAATGATAAAAATGTGCTGAGGGAAACAGATAAAGACCTTAGTCAAAGTGTAAATAATTAAATGCTCATTCTACTGTTACATTATATTTTTTCTTTTTCCATAATAACCTTAACTGCTTCATTTTTACATGCTAGTAAGAAGTTTCTTTCATACTATTTCTTTGCTTCTTTTGTGTATATCTACTGCACTTTTTTTTCTTAATTGTATCGCCACTGATGCGCAGGGGGTTATGTAAAAGTTTAGGCAGGAGGAGAGTGGCGATAAAGATGAACCAGTTAGAGGATGTGTCAGAGAAAGCATAAGAGAAGAACAGGAACACAGGTGTGAAGACAGTTGCAAAGGTAGAGAGAAAGGAAAAGAACAATATATGCAGGGTGATGTAGAAAGGACTGGAGTCAAGTGGATAAGAGATGGGTATTGACATTGCATTTAAATTCCTGGAGGTTATAGCTGTCGGGAAAGCCAATATATGGAAGGGAGTTCCACAGGCTGGGAAGTGCGAGAAAAGAGTAGAATTGTCAGCTGCATTTGGTTGATCTAACTGTAAACGGGTGGGACTTTGTTGCCAGTCTGGTTGCACAAGTAAATTCTTGTGGCGGGGACACAGTGACTTAAGTTCGTCTGAGCAGAAACCATGAAAATATTTGTAGAATAGACACAGGGAAGCCACATCTCGCCGGTGAGAAAGTGGCTGGAGTCGAGCTGCTAAGTCATGACCTATCACATTACAGATTCTCCTTTAGAGCCTGTTGAGAACACTGAGTATTTTATGTGCAGATGTTCATTTTTCAGTATCTGCACATTTTCTCTAATTGAGTTATACTACTTTTGCCTGCTTAAACCTTTATCACTTTATTTAACCTTACATATTGTCATTTAACATTCAAAATGTTTAACAATCTATAATGCATATTAATAATTAATGACTTGGAACAGACCACAAGAAAGTCTTTAAAATGTGGCTATCACAAAGTAATCTCAAGATTTCATTTCTAAATTATGTACCACATTGTAATGAGAAATTTTTTTTTTTTTTTGCCTTGAAATAATCTGAAGAATAATGGAATTTTTTTTTTCCCCCCCTCAGAAATTACATGAATCACAAGATGTCAAACTTGAAGATATATTCCACTATTGGCAAAGGTAAATATCTTTTTCAGAAAGTTTTCTTGCCTCCTCTCCAATGTATGTATTGAGAATTATGAACCAAACATTTTAAATTAGATTTTAAGTATTTTAATGTATATAATATTCATGTTTTCACAAATTTCTTTTCATTGGATGTAAGTTAAAATTAGTTTGATGTCTTGTGTTATAGACTTTACTAATGGGAATGATTTTCTTGTTGGATGGTACACTGATCACTTGTTAGAAATTTGGCACCATTATTGTTTCAACTACTTAGTTGAAGTAATGTAATGCACCAAAGGTTAAATGTAGTTTTCTGTTGGGATGTATCATCATGTAATCAATGATGGTTAGGCCAGATGGTATGGTGTTGAAAGATCTAAAACTATCAATGAATTCAGTATTAACATAATTGATGTGCCCCAACATATTTTTACAGTGAATAAACATTTTAAAACAAGTATTCATATGTTGTTCACTGCTCTAGATAAAATTTAAATACTTATTTTAGACTGAGTACTGAAAAGTTCTTGCTTTGATCAAGATGGATCCCCCAAAATTTTAATGTTAGGTTATTTTATCAGAATTTGTGAAGTTAGTATGTCATAACTTTTCAAATATAGACAAATACACTCCTGATCAAAAATTTAAGACCACTTAAAAATCTTTAAAAAGAAATTTTTTTTTACAGATAGATTTTAAACTCCTACCACTTAAGGTTACCAATACTACAATCTAAAACGTTATGGAAACAAAAAGCTACATTCTAAACATTTTATTTAGAAATTTACATTTTTATAAAATGTGGCGATTTATGCATGATCAAAATTATAAGACCAGGGGTATAAATTGTTAGATCTATGGTAATTCCAATGTTTTTAGTTCAGTTAAAGATTAGCAATCACTGCGTAAAGGTGTTACCCATACCTAAAGCAAGCAAACTTACCAAAGTTGAGCATTCTAGAATTCCATAAGCAAGGTTTGTCACAGCAGGCGATCGCAGCTAAGGTAAATCACAGTAAAACTGTGATTTGCAACTTTCTAAAGAACAGTGAGAATTATGGAAAAGCAAAATCCTCTGGTAGGCCCCAAAAAATTTCTCCTGCATTGAGTAAGAGAATAAGATGGATTGTTATGAAAGACGAGGGACTTTCTTCTAGTCAAATTAAGGCAGTCACAGATGCTGATTGCAGTCCTGTGACCATCAGACGACACTTACGACAAAAAGGCATGGTAAATAAAAAGCATAAACAAATTCCTCGGCTGCTTCCACATTACAAGGTGGACCGCTTAAAGTTTGGTTGTGAATACCAAACATGGGACGTTGAGAAGTGGAAGAAAGTCCTGTTTTCTGATGAGAAAAAATTCAATCTAGATGGTCCTGATGGCTTCCAACGATATTGGCATAACAAAAACATGTCTCCTGAAATTTTCTCCACACGTCATTGTGGTGGAGGGTCCCTAATGGTATGGGGTGCCTTTTCTTACAGAGGGACGATGGAGCTCCAGGTGGTGCAGGATTGTCAAACAGCAGCTGGTTATGTTAGCATGCTACAAAAAGCATCATTGATGATGGAGGGCCATCGTTTGTGTGTGGATGGATGGTTATTCCAACAGAATAATACTGCAATCCACGCTGCAAGACTGACCTTTCTCCAAGAAAATGGGATCCATCTCTTGGGACATCCTGCATGCTCACCAGACTTGAACCCAATTGAAAATGTTTGAGGATGGATGACAAAAGATGTTTATGGAAATGGCAAACAATATTCAACAAAAAAATGAACTTCGTGAAGCCATCTTCAGAAGCTGGAACAACCTCCCCCGCACCTTAATGGAAACGCTTATTTCTAGCATGCCCGACAGAATTTTTGAAGTCATCAAAAGCAGTGGAGGTAGAACTCGTTATTAAATTTGGTTGTTGAATGTTTTCATACACTTTTTGTACAATTTTGTAGAATTTTTGTCTCTGGTCTTATAATTTTGATCATGCATAAATCACCTCATTTTATAAAAATGTAAATTTCTAAATAAAATGTTTGGAATGTAGCTTTTTGTTTCCATAACGTTTTAGATTGTAGTATTAGTAACCTTAAGTGGTAGGAGTTTAAAATTTATCTGTAAAAAAAAAATATTTCTTTTTAAAGATTTTTAAGTGGTCTTAAAATTTTGATCAGGAGTGTATATACAAAGTTTTTTATGAAATAGTCTTGTTTGTTTGCATTAGAGCCCAGAATAAGTTCTCACTGTTTTCCAACAAATGGCATTCCTTGAACTGTGGGCATATAGTTTCAGATGGTAATGCATCTATAAGGAAGTACTATAAGCAAGCTTGAAATTTAGTGCCTGTCTTTTTGTGTCAGAGAAAGGGTGTTAGCGAGAAATTTTACTGTACTACTTTATTTAAAAGAAGCACACAGAATTCTTGTTGAGACTTATGGCAACCATACTCTGCCAGAAACAACATGCAGGGATTGGTTTAGATGCTTCAAAAATAAATAAATGATTTTGATGTTGAAGTTAAAGAAGCATTCTGGTGCACCAAAAAATATTTAAGGACAAGGAATTGGAGGCATTACTTCATGAAGATTAAATGTCAGGTGCAAGCTGGACTTGCAGAATCATTAGGAGTTTATTGCACAACTGTTTTGAAATGTTTGAAAGCATTAAGAATGATTCAAAAGCAAGGATGTTGGGTGCCATACAGGTTGAAGCTGAGAAACATCAACTGGCATCTTGTCACATATGAACAGCTGCTTCAACAGCAGAAAAGGAAAGTTTTTGCATTGTATCATGACCAGCAATGAAAAGTGGATACACTACGATAACCCTAAGTGTAGAAGATTGTTGGGTAAGCCTGGCCATGCATCAACACTGGTGGCAAAACTGAATATCCATGGTTCAAAGCTTCTGGTCTGCCTTTGGTGGGATCAGCTAGGTGTAGTTTATGAGCTGCTCAAATCAACCAAAACAATCATGGGAGATCGCTATCAACTAAAATTGATGTGTCTGAGCTGAGTATTGAAGAAAAAACCACTGCTATACAAGCAGAACCGCAACACGACAACACTAGGCCACATGTTGCAAAACAGGTGAAAACCTATTTGGAAATGCTTAAATGTGAAGTCCCATTTCACCTGCTGTATTCACCAAACATTGCCTTGTCTGATTTTCACTTGTTCTGATCAATGGCACATGGCCTAGCTGACCAGCACTTTCATTCTTATGAAGATGTAAAAAAAATGGGTTGACTCATGGTTAACCTCAAAAGACCTGTCATTTTTCCAACATGGAATTTAAATGTTGCCAGAAAGATTGTAAAAGTAGTGGCTAAGGATGAATAATACTTTCAGTGATATGTTTCTTACTAATTTTTGTAACTAAAACATTACGTTTTATGAAGAATCAGCAAGAACTTATTCATGGTCCTAATAGATAAACGTTTAAGAAAGAATATGCTCAAAAAAAGTTTTTTAAAATTCTAAAAATCTGAATCTCTTTTCTCCTGTTCATTTATATTTTATGAGGGGTTTTCATTTTAAAAGCCCCCCCCCCCCCCCGAATAAAAGAGTATAAAGCTTACATGTAAGTGTGTCAATGTGAGCCTTCAGAAAGAAAAAGATATGTTGTAAGAGTAAATAAACATTGTGGCAGAATCAACCATATGTTTGTTCACTATTAAATATTGATTACTAACAATGGACTCTACTAAAAGGCATAACATCTTTATTAAATTATCTAGCCTCGTATATGTCCGTTACATTGTTTAGTAAAAAAAAAAAAGCTATCAAATATAATGTTTATATTAATCTTATTCTAATTCAACATGACCCTCCTTAAGTTTCTTAGTACATACATTATGCCCTGCAAATAATCCATAAATAAGAGGCTATTCTGTTTTAATAGCATAGAAAGACATATCAGAGATGCTACTGGGTTTCAGGGAATAAATCATTAAAGAAGAGAAGATAAATACTTAACATTTGTCTCAGTGAAATGGAAACAGTTGCCAATTTAAAATCTGTTCATTTGTATCCTGTGATTTATGATTGTTATTGAAATATTTTAAACTCAAATATTTAGCGAATAAATGACAATACTTGATTTTGGTGAGAATATAAAAGAAATGGTGAAGGAAAATAAGTCTTTAAAATAAAATTCAATTACAATAAATAAAATAACATCTTATTAAATATATTATTATTAAGAGAAATGTTCATAAGATGGGGATTTAACTAGAAAGAAATAAGGGAACATAAAATACTTAACATCTCCTGCGAATACCTCACCTCGTAAATAATGAACTATTCTGTTTTGATTACAGGGGTGGGAAAGAGGGGAAAAGACACTACTTGATTTCAGTGAGAAAATGAATGAATGAAAGAACAAAGGGAAGATAAAAGTGGTTAACAGCTGTTTCAATGAAATGAAGAAAGTTGATTGCAAATCTTTTTTAAAATAACAACCAGCTTTCATATTTATGATTAGTATTACAATATTTAACGATGTGATAAGGAAATTTCTACAGATATTTTGTTGTAGAACTTGCCATGAACTTGAGAATTAAAATTCATCAGAAAATTCAAATAGAACCATGAAATTTTCACGGGTATTTCTAGTAAGAAGTAATATCGTATTCTAGATAAAATCCACAAGTAATCCTCCTTGACTCATAGGCACAAAACATATGCCCTCAGCTCTAAAAATATTCTACTTAATAATTCAACTTCTAAGATTTTACTTTTCAATTTTCAATATTATGTTTTAGTTTAAATTAAATTATTACAAAAAAGAAATACTGTATATCTTAGTAAAGGAAATGCTGCATATTTAATTGCTGATTGAATTGTGACAGACAGACATAGCTCTTATTATAGTATAGATTATTATCATTAATATTAAGTAAAATCTATTTACTAATCAAAAATAGAAAAGCTTACTAAAAGTCAGTGCCCCCCCCCCCAATCTCGGCTCTCTTTTTAAAAGAATTCTCAATTTTTTGTGGGTATAAACATGCAAATTTTTTGGTAAATAAGAGCACCCATACATGATAGTATCTGAAAATAGTAAATGTAAATTTTAAACTGAATTTTAGTGCCTACAATTCAGTAAAACCTTATGCATAATTGTTGTAACCTAAAAAGGTTACTGAATGAGAAAGAACCAAAATGAAGGTTAGGAAATGAAATACTAATCTTTTATAGCATCAAAATACAATACTTGTCAGCTGCGTGAAGTAGATGACCACTATCAGTTACAGCCAGAACTTTGAAAATATTTTCTCATGGACCAGAAGTGAATTATAACAGTGCAAAATGCAGGTTTTAAACAAATGGAAATAATAAATATAATGTCATATATGTATTATTGAAATTCTGACTGCTCATTTAATGGCTTCATAACAACAACTTCTTACTATAATTCATAGCACAGCAGAGATGAAGTTAAATTTTTTCACCCATACATCAATAAAAACTCTTATTTATACTGTAAAAACATCCAGAATAGCAATTTGACAGAAAGGCAAAAACAAGTGTTAAAAAAAAAAGTATACCATCCTGAACTTGCCATAAAATTGTATCCATTGGTGTTACATGCATGAAATTTTTAAATTCTTATAGTTAATATTTAAGCTCTTATCTTCAAATTAAAACAAAAAAAAATGAAAAGGATTTTTTTTTTCTATCACCATGGTATAGTTCCACTGCCCTGGTCTTTTCTACAAATATTTTTGTGACAATTGTTCTTCTTGGTACCTCAACTAAATGAATTAAGCATACTACTAGATTGGTAAATTTAAAAAAAAAAAATTATTGGTTTTTCTTTAATTTGTTTTTTCTTTCAGGTTTTGTGTGCATGCACACACAATTTCTAAAGAAATTATTTTTAATCCACCATGTTTATTACTTCTAATGTTATATTTGGTACTTCATATTTTAAATAGATGCTCTATTTTTACACTTTTTTAATAAATGAAAATGTATAAAAGGTTCCTATATGCGCGTACACACACACACACACTCGTGTGCATGTTATATTTGTCTGTGGAACTCTCTTCCAAATCCTCATCTCTTTTCCACCTTTATTCTTCAAAGGTTTAAATGCAGTATCCACCACCAAATTTTGTTTTCTGTAACCCTGTTCTTTTATTGCCTTTTCTTCTCACTAAAGTTTTCTATCACTTTCAGTTGACCCTTGCATCCTAGTGGCCTTTTCATTCTGCTGTCCATGCCTAGGTGTAACTCTTCATTTTTTTTTATTTTATATTTTTTACTGCTCACTTATTGCTTGCCTTGTTTCTCTTAAGTCTATACTACCCAGCAAATTCACTCACTATCTCTTTAATCCACTAGGCTATTGATCTTTGTTGAAGTAGAGGATATTACTTCCTCTTTTGTCTCTGTACATTTTTTGTGTATTTTTAAGAAAAATTTAACTTAATTCAATTACTAATCTTACATAATTTCTTTATCCACAGCCATGCCCCAAAGAAAAGGAAACTTGACACACCTGCATCATTGCCTGCTGCCAAAGTACAAAAAAAAGCTAAAAGCTCAAGTTCAAGCTCTGATTCCAGTTCTGATTCAAGGTAAATATTTGTGTGTACATTTTTGCTTTTTCTCTCATACTTTACATTATTACCACCATCAAAGAACATACTGCCCCTTCCATCATTTTTTTTTCCTAGTAAGACAGCTACTAAAGTGCTAACACTCTTCCCAGTTGTATCAATCTTATCTTGGTAAACCATGCTTTGCTGCTATTGTAAACATAGATTGGCCTTTGTTCAAGTTTTCCAACTGGCCAATTATTACCCCACACTGTTTCAATTCTTGATCTCATTAGTGTGCACCAAAAACCAGATAGGTGCTTACTACATGTTGACGAGGTAACAAGATGAAAGACATATCACATTGTGTAATAACATGAACCATTTCTTATATAAAATAAATGTTTTACCCAGGAGTTCTTCTGTTCACCTTGGTTGGTAGGTTGTTGACACTACACAACTTCTGCTATGTGAATTTTGTCCCACTACCAACTCTTCACTCATCCCAATGTGGTGGCTGGCATCATAAATGGACTACATTGGAAACACATGACCAGCAAATCTGTCTCTCACCAAGGGCAGACCAGAACTAACTCTAATCCCAAGCATGAGTGTTAATATAGACAAGCACTCAGAAACACCCTATTCCAGCTTTGTTGTTTCCCTTCCTCCTCCTCCTTCAAAGATGTTTCTTAGAAGATCAGACTTCAGAAAGAAACAATTTAGTAGCTATCATAAATACCTCGACCTGTCAGCTAGGGCTTCAGAATATACCAACTGCCCTTCTGCTGAGGGGTAAGACCCCCCCCACACACACACACACACACACTTCAAAACGAGTCCACCTGTTTGTTGTAAGTGGTGACCTGTAATACCTAAGGATGGGATCCTGGTAGCCGAGGTCTTAGATAAAATACTTCTGAATTCCTAAACACTATTTTAACCCTTGAACTAGACAGCTGGTCAGACAGGCCCAAATTAATGAATCAGGTTGTCAAGCTTTAGTATCATTTCACCCACCAAAAATACAACTTCACAATCAAGTATCAAATTGATAGAAGGTAGTAGCAAGGGTCAATCAGGTTATAACTAAAGTGTATCATTAAAACATATTCAACTATATGGGTAGAGGGATGAAAGAAATTATTGATGACTACATAATAAATACTTAACCTGAGGATACAATTTTTATATCCTTGAGATGGTTGTTCGAATGGGGATTACCACCATCTGCCTCTTATGATAGGGCTCCGAGGAGAGTGGGAAGCGAGGATGATGAAAGAAGAAATATATAATAGGACAACAAAGAAAATGACTAGACCCCTATCTGAATCAAGTTCTGATAATGAATCAGAATTGCATAGTTACTTCCCTTAATATATAGTAATGAAGTCACTTAAACTTTTATTACAAAACTATTACCATTTATAATTGAAAATATAATATACAGTCAAATTACTCCTATAACTGTTTAAAAAAAATTAAACAACACAATAATAATTCAAGTAGGAAAAAAATGTATGCAGAAAAAAATCCTCAAATGGTCAACATTTAATAACTTAGAAATCAAAACCTATCCATGCCAAAATCTAAACACATCTAGAGGTGCAATCAAAAGTTCAGACCTGGCAACTTTCTCCATAAGAGAAATTAGTCAGTCTAAAAAAAAAAAATGTAATAGATGTAACCAGAATAACAAAAGAAATGGCCAAACCATAAACACCAATACATATATATTTTAAGTTGAACACAATCAAAACATCCAATGAAATAAGAATAGGTTAAATCACTGCAAAAGTGAAAGCTTACATTCCAAAACCTTTATGATGACATAACTGCCATAGATTTGGCCATCATAAAAACAAATGTACTAGGATTCTGGTGTGTCCAAAATGCAGCAGTGCAGATCAGGAAATTGGGTGCAAAAGTGTCATAGAATGCATAAATTGTAATGGGAACCACCCTGTATCCTTACATCTAATGTAAAACTTGGCAAAAAGAAATAATTCAGATCAAATATACAAGAAAAATAATGAAAACTCATATCAACAAGAGAAAGAAATAATTCACACCGCATCCCATAAAACTGATATATCAATCAAAATATAGAAAATACTAACTGGTTAAACTTAGAAATTTAAAAGACCAAAGGAATCATCTTTTTACTCATTTTGATCTAGCAATTACTTGCCCATAACCCAAAGAGGAAAATCTTTAAAAAAAAAAACCCAAAAAAAACAAGGAAACAGAAATTAGTAAAAAAAAAAAAAAAAAAAACATTCCAGTCAAAGAGGAAATGCTGCTAAAAATAAAAAGTAAAAAAAATCACCTAAAAACAATCTGGAAAAAAAAGGAAACCTAACAAAAATCGTAAACCTCAACATAACAATTATGGGTAATAAAATGATTCAAGGGAATGCAAGAGGGGTAAAAACAAATCAAAACAAATCTCTTTTAATTATTGCAGATATATGTCCTGCAATCATCTGCCATCAGAAAGCATCTCAACACAAGAAAATTTGAATATCTACAAAATAAATCGAGCTAAAGCACACAAAATAATTAAATCTAAGCAATGCTTGGGGAAGAATTATATGTCCAATATTAATTTTAATACAAAAACACTATGGAATATGATTCATAAACAATTGCTGGGAAAAATAAAAACATTCCATTGAGACATTTGTCAAAGCAATATCAAAGAGGATATTGAAAATTTATTAGCATAAAACTTCTCTCAAAACTCTTCCTCAAACAATGCTAGTAAACTATTTCAGAATATCAAAATAAATGAAGAGAAGAAAAAATTAAATTCTTATTCTAACAAAGAAAATTACAACCAGGCTCTTACTTTATCAGAATTATGAGATTATATATATAACAACTATGCAGTTGACCCAAATAAAATTCACTATGAATTTTTAAAAACCTACCAAATATTTCCTTGAATTTCCTACTAAAATATTTTCAACAATATATGGATCAGTGGTAATATTCCCAGCTAACATAATTCCAATCTCAAAAACTGGAAAGTACTTACAAAATCCCTCAAACTATTGTCCAATCACACAAGTTGCTCATGCAAAACACTTAAAAGAATAGTTAATAATAGGTTTAATAATAAAATTACAATTTTAATTTTAAATTGGCTTAAAGAACAAAAGCACAATCGATCAACTGGTTCAACTAATCTTTTATCAGAAATTCTTTCATTAAAAAGCTCATGATACCTCATGGAGATATGGTATCAGGAAAGACTTAACTGAAATGTGTTTAAAGCAAGATTACCCATTCTTATCAAGTGTTACTTTCTGACAGAATGAATCTTTTAATGTTTGTTCCAATATCACACTCAGATCTGTATAAGCCAAAAATGGGTGTCCCTGAAGTAAACATTATTGGTAATGCTTCAATATCAAAATAAATGGCATTATTAAATGCTTGAACTCTTTAAGTTGACTGTTCACTCTATGTAGATGGCTTTCAGATTGAAAAGTATTCATACAATTGAACAACAACTCCAACAGTGTCTCAATAAAGTAAACAAGTGAATCACAGAAAATGAATTTAGATCCTTCAGATAAAAAACTCAGTGTATACAATTTTGTCAACTTCAAAAGCTACACCATAATCCTGTATTAAGGTTTGATGATACAGAAGTGCCTGTATCAATACAAATATTTATTAATAATTTTTGACAAAAAAAATATCCTTCATACCAAATTTTATGAGAAATACAATAAAGCAGTACTACTCAGTCATCTCTCACAAAGCTTGAAGAGCTGACAGCTGCTACTGAAAATCTATCGGGCATTGGTTAGATTCAAGTTGGATTATGGATGCTTTATGTGTGGCAAGAAAATCATACATGAAAAAACTTAAGACCATCCATTACCAGGGTCACAACTCACTCTTGTGGTGGAGTGGGTAAACATTCCATCACCAGGGTCTGTAACTCATTTTAGGAGCCTACAGTGTGACCCCAATGGCAAGCTTATACACCAAAGGATATGAACCACTTTTGACATTAAGACAACATAAGCTAGCATTGCAATATTACATCAAACTTTTATTTGTGCCCTGATAATTCAGCATATAACTGTGTTTTTCAACCTCAATATGAAGAATTATATAATTTAAAGGAAAATATCATTAAATCTCTTAGCATTTGCATAGAAAACAATTTCAACAAACTCAAAATAAACACTTTCTAATACATGAATTTATTCTCTCAAAAATCTTCCCTTGTCAATAAAACAGCCTGCTGTAATATTAAGTCTGGCAAAACACTCCAAAACTGAAACTGATGCATCTTTATTCATGGAAAAATTCATCTCACATAAAAATAAAAAAAAGTATATAAACACTGACAGCTCCAAAAACATTGATAGTTGGATTTCAGGTATACTGAGTAAAACCATACTTCAAAGGCACCTAGCTGACTAAATCTTCAATATTTAGTAGCAAACTATGGTAGTAATAGACTTAGCCTGCAATAGTATCACAGATGGTTAATCAGACAGATTCATTATATTCTCAGACTTCATATTATATTGCTGAAATATATGAAAACCTGACTGATCCTGTAACAACAAAACTTTTAAACAAAATCAATATACTTTGTAACCAAAAACACATTCTGCTGGATCCCTATCCATATCGGTATCTAGAGAAATAAAGACAGATATGGCAGCTAAAGAATCAACTAAAAAGTCCCTCACACAGATTTCTAAACAGTAATTAATACATATATCTTAAATAAGTGGCAAGAGTTATGGAATACTTGCCCAAATAATAAACTGCAAAATTAAACCTATACTCTAAGAAAAAGTCTTAGCAGGAATCAAAATTGGTCATGCCAGTATCACACATTCATTTCTAAAAGATGAGGATCCACCTAAATACATAGTATGTCAGGAGACTTGCATACTAAAACATTAGACTGTTCCAAATTTGGCTCTGTCCATATTCACCTTTTTATAAGGTGAATAGCCTTAAAGAAATTTTTAAAAATGTTAATGGAAACACTATTCTGACCTACTTGATGAAAAGTAAATAATACTCAAAAATTTAATCCAGACCACTTCAATTATAAATGAATTATGCAAGGCTACAATTATTTCACAAATTTTGAAACTTAAGACATACTTAGATAATATTACTGAAAAATCTAATTTTCAGCATTAAATGACCCAAAAGGGTTGATATGCTGGCAAAACAAACAAACAAACCAACCAAATAAATACTTGAGGTTACAATAAAACCACCTCTTCTTTTTCTACATGGGTGCCTAAACACCACGCTATTATTTGATAACAGCTTTTGATCTTAGTTTGGAATATTTATTAAAGTGATTGGTACATAAAGTGATTGGTACATATCAGCTTTGTTCCATTGCAATCTTAGAACAGAACATTTCTAGAGAAGGTAAATGTTTAGACGTTAATTTGATAATTCTGATATAATTTTTCCATATAATATCAGGTTTGTACTTGAAGATATATTACATTTTTTTCTAACTATAGAAATTAAAATCAATAGGAACACTTTAATGCCTCAAAAAAAATCTATGGGAATTCTGGTTGAATTAGTTATTTGATTTCAAAAGTTCCTAAAATGTTTAAAATTAGTCATTATTGAAGTTGATAGCAAGACATGAGAATAACCAACGTGGGAAAATATCTAGCAGTCAAAAGAATCCAAATAAAATGTTAAAAATCTTTTACTTCAGTGTTAATTATAAGTAGTAACTTTGACTGCATAAGTATAGTGAAAAAAAAATACATACTGGACTGTTTGGGTCTGATTCACTACTATGAGATTAGAAAGAGTTCCTTTACTATGAGCTTCTTCTGGCAGATCAAATCAAGGTTTAAAGCAAGTACTGCTTCTAATAAAACCATTTAAAAGTTATTTTTTTAGAATTGGCTTCATTTTTGTAAGATTTTTTTTTTTTCATTTATGAGGTTAAAATTTTAAATATGAAATATATTTAATATTGTACATTTTCAAAAACCAAAGGGTCACATTCCATGTCAATTCACCAGGGCATTACACCCACCGACACCAAATTTTGTGCTAGACCTTACTGTTCTGATTGGGGGGGGGGGTTTGTAAAAATTTTCATATTTTGCTTGTAAATTAAGGTCACAAAATGTTACAGAATTTCAGCGTTTTTTAAAAATTAAAAAAAAATACTTCCACATATTCAATATTTCTGAAGTTTGGTAGGGAGGACAAATAAGGACTGCAGAATCCAAATATTTAATTATTTTAACCCTATACCTGATAGAAAATATAATTTTGCTCACCCAAAACCATCATTCCCCCCCCCCCCCAATCAAGTTTTGACCTATGTAGCTTCTGGCCAGTCTGTAGCAAATGTATCCTCTTCAATTTTCATAATGTTTTTTTCCTAGCATCTACTATGATTGCTTAAGGTCTCCAAAGAATTTTGTGAGGGTTTCAAGTCTACTTTAAAAGACATGACCCTGCCAAATTTATAGCTTTTTCCCATGTACATACGGGAATTCAGTGAAAGATTGATAAAGACAATCATCCTAATGCTCCAGGACTTCTCAAATGTTCATATTGTGCTAAGTGAGTTCTCAAACTATTCAATAAGATTGTCTTTATTAATTTAAAAGGAAAATAATTTAAATATATTTTGCAGATATTGCGTTTTGTATGGTACTGATAGATTGTCTCTCATGCATGATGATCAACACTGAATAGAATTGTTGTAGATGATATTAAACATGAAATTAAAAGAAAATTTTGAAAAAATTTTATTTTGAATTATTTTTCAAAATTTTTTTTTTAAATATTTTTTTATAGAATATTTGTAGTTGGCACTAATATATATATATATGAAATGCTTTCAATTTCATCACTTTTAAAAAATTATTTATATTTTTTACAATTTTTCAAACTTATTTTCATGAAACAAAAACTTGTTTTTTTTTTATTTAGAAGAAAGTGATAATAAATATACAAATTTTAAACTATGCTGTGCACCAAATTTTGGTGTGCATTGTTTTGTATACAATTTGTTTGTATACAATTTTTTGCACAGATAAATTACCCACTTTGAACAAATGGTAAACTCTACCATTTGGTGTTTAGGGACATGAACAGTGCACAGAATATTTGCTAATGGCACAAAACATATCCTTAAAATCCTCTTTCCAATAACGCCCTGTTGGCGGGGCATCAGAATACGCCAACTGCCCCCCTGCAGAGAGTAAAAGTCTCTCAATGGGGCCACCTGTTGGCCGTGGGTGGCGACCTGTGTCGTCTGGGGACGGGATCCTGGTGATTGAGCAGGCCATGGCCCGGGTGCAAAGAGGTCATGGTTCTGCAACACATCACTTCGGCCCTTACCGATCAACCGGCTGGTCAGGTCAAGCCCTAACATCTACTCCCAAACATACCCTCCAAAAACATTTTCTACCAAGACTGATGTATCCTACCATACATACCCCCCCCCCCCCAAAAAAAAAAAAAACTACCAGACCATGGAAAGTTATATATAAGAAAACTACCACCAGCTGTTAGAAGGTGCTGGCTAAGGGTCAATCGGTGGTGCAAGATACATAGGCCCGGACATGGCTGCAAGCCATCCAGCTGTGCACCTACATCATGGGGCGGTACACAGAGGGAGGAGACAGGTGCTCCGGGTCTCTCGCGCTGTCGAGTATATTGGAGGGGAAGTCCCTGATCAGTCAGGGCGAATGGGTTTCCCCCCTGACAGATCCTGTTCGTGGGCTCCAGCCTGGTTTGGTGGGTGGGGATAACCCTCCAATGAATAATATATTATATAGTATGTCTAATAAATATTCCAAATGCCCCCATATAGAATCTCCATCGGACTCAGAAAGTGAGTTTATTATTACAAAACATTTTCCTCAGTTTATTGTTTTGGAGTTGTTAGAAGAAAAACAATTAACAAAGATATCCCCATTTGTTATTGAAAAAGTACTTTCTGGTGCTATAGTACCAAAGATGGTGAAGAAACTTAAAAATGGTACAATACTTGTCCAAGTAGAGAAAAAATCATATTCTGATACACTTTTAAAAATGAAAACCTTCAATTGTCAACTTTTTGGACACCATAAAGACAGGTGCACGAGACTTCCAACATGCAGAAGATGTGGAGAAAGAGACTCTGACCACCATGGGCAAGAATGTAACAAAAAAGCAAAATGTGTTAATTGTCTTGAAGATCACCCATCAGACTCCAAACAATGTATAATCTGGAAAAAAGAAAAGGAGATCAACACTATCAAGTTTACATGTAATATATCCTTCTCTGAAGCTAGAAAGATAGTCGAAACAACTGGCTTATTCCCCACTAAATCATGTGCATCAGTTACTAAACCAAAACCAAACAACTTTGAAAAACAAGAATGCCATTCTTGCAAACTCCTACTCAGTAAATTATCAAAACTTACACCAGAAACACTCCTCGCTTTCTTGAAAGAAATTAATCCACTCACTGAATCTGACAATAACACTGAACCTTCAAGCATAGAAAAACCATCAACATCAAATACCTCGATGGCGGAACAAAAACCTCTTCTCCAGAGGGAAACTATCCAAAAAAAAGTCGACTTTACAGAAGGAATCTAAGTCCCCTCCTCCAAAGAAAGTCACTACTACTCAGGAGCAGACTGTACAGAGATCTTCTTCTAAACAAAGAACTGTAGTGGAGAAAAACACCAAAAAAAACCGATGCACATCTATAGATTCAGAAGACATGGAAACGGAGAGTATCCCTCCTGTAGAAAACAACCATTTCAATACTCAAAAAGATAAACGGAAATCAAATACATAAAATTTAACCATGGCCAGCAAAATAATTCAATGGAATTGCAGAGGTATAAAAGCCAATCTGAATGAACTTCTACTAATATCCAGTCTATGTCCTTTAATAATATGTCTACAAGAAACTTTTTTAAAACCGTCTGAAAGCATTAAACTCCGCAACTTCTTTGAATACAACTACATTGTAAATAACCCAAGTAGAACTTCCGGAGGAACATCTATTCTTATCAATAACAAAATAGCACAAAGCCAGATAAATTTACAAACTAATTTACAGGCAATTGCCGTTACAACCACTTTACATCGGACTGTCACAGTTTGCTCCATTTATCTACCTCCAAATGACCCTATAGATGAAACAGAAATAGAAAATCTTATTAACCAACTCCCTCGTCCTTTCCTACTATTAGGTGACTTTAACAGTCACAACACTAGCTGGGGATGCTCAGACACATACAGAAGAGGAATCATAATAGAAAATGTTATCAGCAATAACAACCTATGTATATATAATAATAATAAGAAACCAACTTTTATTGACTCTGCTACAAACACATTCTCAGCAATTGATCTTTCTATAAGTGATCCAAGTATCTTTATGGATTACGACTGGACTGTTCATGAGGATACATGTGGAAGTAACCACTTCCCAATAACATTAGAACATACTGACCCTGAAATAATATCAAAAATACCTTACTGGAACCTTAAAAAAGCCAACTGGAATAAATTCAAACAATTATGCAAATATAAACTCCTACCAGGAAAACATGAAAAAGACCCGATCGCTCATTTTACAGATACTATTATTTCTATAGCTGAGGAATGTATCCCTAAAATAACTTCTTCAAATAAATATAACCGGCCTTGGTTTAATGACAATTGTAAAAAGGCTATCAGGCTACGGCGTGCTGCATTAAGAAAATTCAACCACCAACCCACTGCTCAGAATTTAAACCATTTTAAAAATTACAGGGCTAAAGCACGCCGAATAATAAAAGAAGCCAAACAGGAGTCATGGAAGAGCTTTGTTTCCAAAATTAATAATAACACCAAAAGTAAAACCATATGGAATATGCTGCGGAAAATTTCAGGAAAAAACAAAAATCTCAAAAAAGCTGGACTGATGGGAAGACTACCTATTTTCATCAATAACTTTTTAAACAACAGATTATTTAATGTCCGTGTAGGAGCATGCCTCTCGGACTCCAAGGAACAGGAAATGGGAGTCCAACAGGGGAGTATTTTATCTGTAACATTATTTAACTTAAAAATCAATGATATTGTTGGATGTATAAATCCAGGTGTGGATTGCTCACTGTATGTCGATGATTTTTTTAATCTGCTACAGCTCAAGGTATATCCGCATAATTGAGCGGCAGTTTCAACAATGCATTGACAAAATAAAAAAATGGTCAACCAAGAATGGATTTAAGTTCTCCACTAACAAAACAAAATGCATGCACTTTTGCCAGCTTAGAAAATTACATCCAGATCCTCTGTTAAAACTGGACGAGACTCAGATTCCCGTTGTAGACCAACGTAAATTTTTAGGACTAATACTGGATAAAAAGCTCACCTTTATTCCACACATCAAACACTTAAAAAATAAATGTAACAAAGCTATCCAGCTGATGCGAGTTATTGCCCACACAGATTGGGGAGCTGATAGACAAACCTTACTGAAGTTATGTAGATCATTAGTGTGATCGAAATTGGACTATGGCTGCTACATATATGGCGCTGCCAGAATGTCATATACAAAGTCATTAGACACTGTTCATCATCAGGGGCTTAGACTGACCTTGGGAGCCTTTCGAACTTCTCCCAATGAACTGCCATTATCAATTCGCCGCAACAAACTAGCTTTACAATATTTGACCAAAATCCTCTCTTGCCCATCCAATCCTGCCTACGACTGTATTGTAAACCTATTATATCACCCTCTCTATGATAAGAAAAAGAAAACAATTAAAACATTTGGCCTAAGGATGAAAGAAATCATCAGAGAATCCAATATAAACCTAGAACGAATCCACGAATCACTCATTTCAGAAAGGCCTACATGGGAAATCATCCCACCAACAGTATTACTAAATCTCACCAAATTCCTTAAATCAAAGACCAACCCTACTGATTTCTACAAAGAACTGAACAAGATTGTCGATAGTTTCCCTTCCTATAAACATATATACACAGATGGATCGAAAGAAGGTGAGAAATGTGGTTGCTGTGCCCTACTAGATAACGTCACAAAAAAAAGACATCTACCCGATGGAGCATCACTTTTTAGTGGTGAAGCCACAGCTGTTGAGCTGGCACTTGATCTAATCACTGACAATGTAAGTGACAGCTTCGTTATATTCTCTGATTCACTCTCTGTACTATTGTCCATCCACAACAAGAATCTTAATAACCCGATTATCGTTAAACTTTTAAATCGATTAAACGTGATGAACAAAACCAAGAATATTGTCTTTTGTTGGATCCCCAGCCACATTGGCATTCATGGTAACACGAAAGCGGACATGGCTGCAAAGGAGTCTCTGAGAGAGGATATCTTCAATATGAAGGTCCCATTCACAGATCAAAGGCCTGCAATAAAAAGATATATTCAACTCAAATGGCGAAAACGTTGGTCGACCTGTCAGAACAACAAACTCTTCCAAATTAAACCAAATTTGGGAGAGTGGAGAGGTGCATTAAGGAAATCCAGAAAGGAAGAGGTGATACTGTCTTGAATTAGGATAGGACACACCTTTTTTACCCACTCCTGGCTGTTAAGAGGTGTAGATCCGCCCAAATGCTCTAAATGCCAGATGAATAATAGCATAAGACATATACTAATTGATTGTCCAGACCTGGCAAAAATTCGTCAACAGTTTTATAAAGTACAGAACTTAAGATCTTTATTTGAAAACATCAACATGGACAAAATACTAGCCTTCCTTCGGAAAATTGACCTATTTAATAAAATTTAACTTTATTATATAGCTTCAACATAGACATATAAACTATAACATTTCCTCCTAGCTATGGGTAAAATAGCATGCTGTGTTCCGAATATGCCTGTTTCCAGGGAATAACTCTCATTTAAAATAAAAGTATGCTTCTGGCCTTAAATGACCCTTTAGATGTTGATAGGCCGTTAAACAAACAAACATCTTTCCAATAAAATGAATGTATTGGGAGAGTTGGATGCATGAACTTTGTAACACCCCCAACGGTCTGTCCGAACAATTTTCTCCGGCGGCCGTTCTCCACGCTGTGATGTTTGCTGGGAGTTTGTTGAAAATGTCGGAGCCTCAAGCTGGGGGTACAAGATTAAACTATAAGGAACACACTTCCACAACTTGGATGAGTTGAAAGGATGCTTTATTTTGTTTAGAGTTAGCCTTTTCGGTTGGGGCAGGCGAATGTGACACACAGCTCTAACTCTAATTAATGGAGATCAACAAATCCGAACTGACCGAAACAAGACGAATGGAGATTCTTACTTCAATCGCATGCCCGGCTGAACTCACTTGAAACTCACTAACTTCTATTTATTTAAAATGAATCCGGAAATCCGGAAATGCTTTAGACCACCGGTGATAAACATTGGTGACTGTAAGTCTGAAATTTCAGTTATCTTTTCTTTTTATCTTAATAAAGCTTCCGCCGGAAAATTCTTAATGTGTGGTCAAGATACAGTAAAAGACAGCCCACCTCCTGAACTTTATCTCCTGAACTTATCTCTTTATCACATTAAATCACTGAGTCAAATATTTACCGGAAGAGTGGTAGGATTTAAAACAGTAATCGGATACCCTTGGTCTCTTCCACAATTTTCCTCATAAAAGAAAAAGCGTTTATTTATTTATTTTTTTCCTCTTCTTTTTCACTTTTGTTAAATATGTTTTTAAACTATTTTCTATTCTTAACCATTTTCTATTTTAATCTATTATAATAAAATACATATTTTACAAAGCACCTTAATATACGCCTAGTTATCATGTCACAACTTAATCAGCAAGTCCTTATTCTCCATATCAATTTCTAAGACCATGCCAATCCAAATGTTATTGTCATACCTGCAACAAACATATTCTGAAACAACAAATTTCACTAGTTTTTCCAATAGACAAGTCATATATTAGATCATAGTTTTCATCTTCGCTACATTGTTTCATGGCTCTTTTATATCTTTTGAGTGGAATAAATTGATGAAAACTTCTTGTTCCTGGAACTGTTGATGCATTTTCAAATCTTATAGTAAGGCTTCTCCTTGCTTCCTCAACTTCCTCTTTTTCAATCAGAATGAATTTGGTTCCTTCAATTGCAGATTTGCAGTATTCAAACATAGTTTCTTTGGAAAGGATTTGTTTGGAAGTTGGTCTTTGTAGACTTTCTTTTGCTACTATCCTTTTCATTGTCCCACCTATGCCATCACATGGTTGTTTGCCATGACTAGTTGCAAAAAAAATTCCACTTTGCATCAAGTCCAAAATCTTTGTGATGGTTGCACAAATTCGCAAAGTTCTTATAATTCTTGTATTGTGCTGCACAACCATCAGTAAAATATTCAATACTTTTTACATTTGGCAAATTAGCCTTGATCACCTCAATAATCTTTTTCTGTACCATATAAACAAATGCCACATCATGCGAGTTGTCACTCGAAATAATGCAATAACATTGACTTTGCATTGTGTTTTCAAGCTTAAAATAGACTACCACTGGGTGTACATTGAGAGATACTCCAATGAAACTCATCTTGAACAACAAACTTGTAATTTTTGGCAAAATCCCCAAGAAATAAAACTTCGCTATCACTGATATCTTTTTTATAGCCTTAAATATCTGGATTTTGATTTAGCCAAGTAAGAATGAGGTGCTAATTTATTCAATTGCAAAATAACTAAATCCACATAAGCTTGACAGGATTTCTTGTGTGTTATTAAAGTTGATCTGTCAGTTGTTGTCCATTGGGAGAACTCAATAGATTTTTCATTGTCAATACATTCTTCAAGACTGTCATAAAGGAATTTTTCCAGCTTCTCTGATGATTTTGGACAATTTGGGAACCTATGAATCATACAGTCTATTACTGGTATTGCAGACAATATATTTCAAGAGATCTTGATACAGTACATTCAGTGGTTCCAGTAATAGTTTGATGTGTTGGTGGTGCATACACATACAGCATGTGTACCTGCACTACAAGCAAGGACACACCATTTTGGCCTCAGACTACAAAATTTTGAAAAACCCAAGGATACTGTTGGGTTCTTTTCCTGGAATGCTCTGAAGAGCTCATTTATGTTGCATAATATGAGTTTTCTGCTGATGTATATTACGTTTAATACTAATGTAGTCTTTCCTGCCTGGCATCAATTGAGTATATTCATCATCTTGGTAAAATGCTTGCACTAACTGTACAATAGCAGCAGGCAAAGACTTGCCTCTTTTTTGTTCTGGCACAGCTAAAATACCTTTTTCCAAACACAATTTGCGAGCCTTGCATACAATGTCTTCTATGACATCCATGACTTTTTTGTGTGACCAATCGGTAGGGGCAAGTGTCAAGATTTGTATTTTCATTTTAGTTGATTCCACAGTCTTCACTTTTGCTGCAAGAACCTCTTATCATTTTATCAAAGCACTTAGCTTTATCTAAACTCTCATTTTTGAATTTTAAAGGTGAATCATTCAACAACACAATCAATGTTTACTGATTTTGGTCTTAATACTTTGCATTGCAGAAGAAAGTTTTCTCTTACCTAAACAAGCTTTTCCAGAGTAATGAAGCCCTTTTGTTTTCAGTGGAGAAATTCCAATAGCAGAGAAACATTCATTGATATTTGTCTTCTCTGTTTCCATAGAAGTACTTGTGTTAAGCTCTGGTATTTCTTCATCAGATACATGCCTTCATCGGGAAGAAGTTTGCTGATTTGTATTCGGCAAGTAGGGCATAGTTTCTTGCCTGGGATTAGTATCAACTTAGCTTTGTCTGCCAACTCCAATGAGATTGCTTTTAAACTGCCTTTGATTTGCTTCTAATAATTTTTAAATGGATTGCAACAGCTCTTTTCAAGCCACTCATACTTAGTCAACAAGGTCTGCTTGTGATGGTAACAGATGATCTGTATTTTATCCTCATCAAGTCCTGTTCTATAGGCAATAAGCTTTACATCCATTGCATCCAAATGATCAGCTGAAATTAATCCAACCTGTTTATTATGACTTGTTTCAACTGCTAGCTCAGTACAAATAGAACAATTCATCTTTAAATGAAAAAAGACTTGATACTTCAATTATCCTGTGTGCTAGTAAAAAAAAAAAATCCAAGTAGGAAAGTGCCACCTTTCTCTTTGGATACTGGATGGTAAGTGACTGATGTTGCAGGACCAGACAGACAGGTTCCAGTCCTGGTCATATAAGGGTCATTCAGAGTTCCCAGGTTGGCCTGATTTCAAATTTATTACCTTTATGGCCTATCACAGATGTTCAAACAATTTAGTCTACAAGAAATTTAGTGCATAGTGTAGTTTTAAATGTGTTGTTTTATGACTATTCATATATACATTTTTATTATCACTTTCTTAATGAAAAACAAGTTTTTGTTTCATGAAAATAAGTTTGAAAAATTGTAAAAAATATAAATAATTTTTTAAAAGTGAGGAAATTGAAAGCATTTCCTATCCATATATATATATATATATATATATATATATATATATATATATATATATATATATATATAAATGTTTAGTGCCAACTACAAATATTCTAGGTTTTAAAAAAATCACATTCTTTTAAAAAAAAAAAAAAATTTTCTTTTGTTTCATGAAAATAATTCAAAATAAAATTTTTCAAAATTTTCTTTTAATTTCATGTTTAATATCATCTACAAATATTCTATCAGTGTTGATCATCATGCATGAGTCAATGTTTATCACTTGTTAAAGACAATCTATCCATACCATACAAAACGCAATATCTGCAAAATATATTTAAATTATTTTCCTTTTAAATTAATAAAGACAATCTTATTGAATAGTTTGAGAACTCACTTAGCACAATATGAACATTTGAGAAGTCCTGGAGCATTAGGATGATTGTCTTTTATCAATCTTTCACTGAATTCCCGTATGTACATAGGAAAAAGCTATAAATTTGGCAGGGTCATGTCTTTTAAAGTAGACTTGAAACCCTCACAAAATTCTTTGGAGACCTTAAGCAGTCCTAGTAGATGCTAGGAAAAAAATATTATGAAAATTGAAGAGGATACATTTGCTACAGACTGGCCAGAAGCTACATAGGTTAAAACTTGAGGAGGGGGGTGTGGTTTTGGATGAGCAAAATTATATTTTCTATCAGGTATAGGGTTAAAATAATTAAATATTTGGATTCTGCAGTCCTTATTTGTCCTTCGTATCAAACTTCAGAAATATTGAATATGTGGAAGTATTTTTTTTTTTAAATTTAAAAAAACAAAACGCTGAAATTCTGTAACGATTCGTGGCCTTAATTTAGAAGCAAAATATGAAAATTTTACACCCCCTAAAATCAGAGCAGTAAGGTCTAGCACAAAATAATTTGGCACCTTTTCCTAACTCATGAAGGGGAATAATTTTGTGCCAAATTTCAAGTAATTTGGTGTTGGTGGGTGCAGATTTCAACTTTTTGTTAGTGTTTTGACATGGAATGACCTCAAAATCTTGTTTGAAATAAGTAAATTTATTTTCTCAAATGAATTTCAGAATTTTCATTTAAACAAAATGCATTGAAGCTGAAGTGAGTGTTATTCAGTGATATCCACTTCAAACATTTAATTTTCCTTTTTGTCAAAGTGAGTACTTTTGTGAATAATTATAGTAATCCATCTGATAATTATTACTGAATGTATACAAGTTCTGAAATTTGATGCAATTTTATTTAGAATTTTATGATACAGAGAACAAAAATTCTTTCCAATGTTTAGCAATTAAAGGTTTTTACTGAATAATTACAAATAGAATAGTCCAAGTTTTAAACAAACTGCCAGTATGCTTGGATTGTTGCTTTTTGTGTTAATTCTACTGTTTGTATTACAGTTCTGAAGATGAAGCTCCTAAAAAAAAACAACCAATACCAACCTCCTTGAAAAAAAATTCTGCACAGGTTACATCAAAACGGCCTTTGACAACTTCACATTTTTCTAACAATTCAAATGAAGTTACTTCAGTATCTGCAGCAAAAAAGCCTAATGTGGCTGCTCAGAAAAAAGCTAAGAGCAGTAGCAGCTCATCATCAGAAAGTTCTTCAGATTCTACAGATGAAAAGAAAATGCCAACTACAACAAAAACTGCTCTAAAAGGCTCTTCAGACTCTAAGACAAACCCCCAAAAAGCACTACCTGCTAAAAAGGATTCTTCATCTTCTGAAACAGACAGTGATTCTGATGATTCTGATGACAATAAAAAAAACCTGTAACAACTAAAGCAGTGCAGCCTCTGAAAAAAATCTCTTCAGAATCTAAGATAATCCCCAAGAAAGCACCACCTGCTAAAAAAGATTCTTCGTCATCTGATACAGACAGTGATTCTGATGACAATAAAAATAAAAAAAATCCTGTGGCAACTAAAGCAGTGCTGCCTGCAAAGAAAATTTCTGTTGCAAAGTCAACACCAAATCAGACAGATTCTGATTCTGAAGATGAAGTAGCAAGTGCCAGTAAAGTGAAAGCTGTTTCAAAAGCTACCTCCAACAAACCTGTTGAAAAAAACACTTGTTCCAAACCAACACAGAAGCAGGCAGCTTCAACTGAAGATTCTGACAGTGATTCTGAATCCTCTGACAGTGAAGATAAGAATGCCAACCAAAAGATTCAGATCAGGACACTTGCTTCTGCCAAAAAAACAGTTACCAAAACTACAATAAAGAATGCCAAGAAAGCAGAAAGCAGTTCTGATTCTAGCAGTTCTGATTCTGAAAGTGATGATACTAAGAAATTTGCTGTGAAGCCAACTTTGGCCAAACAAAATGTGAAGAAACTTGTTACACATACAGCAAAGAAAGCTTCAAACAGTTCCTCCTCCTCCTCCTCCTCCTCCTCTGAAGAGGAAAGCCATAAAGTTCTCTCTACTCCTGCTCTTAAAACTTCAACACCAGTGGTAAAGGCTGCTGTAAAACCCATGAAAAAGATACCTGCAAAAAAAGAAGAATCAAGTTCTGACTCTTCATCTTCAGATGAAGATTCAAAGACTGCAAAACCTATTACTAAGGCAGCAACATCAGATTCAAAACTATCAACAAAAGTTGTTGCCCCAGTCTCTAAAGTCACAACAAAAACTGCCATTTCTTCTAAGTTAGCCACAAAGAAAATGGAATCTAGTTCTGATTCTTCATCTTCTGATGAGGAAGAAAGCAAGAAAGTAGTAACCAAATCTGCCCCCAAATCTCTAACTTCAACTAAAAAGGTTACAACCTCACTTCCAAAGAAAGACTCCAGTTCAGATTCTGATACTAGTTCAAGTTCTGATGAGGAACCTAAGAAATCTTCTGCTACTACCAAAGCTCCAGCCACTCTTAAGTCTCCTACTCCCAAAACAACTCTTGTAACAAAAAACACCAAAAAGGCATCTTCTTCAAGCAGCTCGGGAAGTGAGTCTTCATCCTCTGAAAGTGAATCTCAAGTAAAGAAGACTGTTACTGCCAAACCTAAACCAGTATCAAAAGCTGCTCTACCCAAAACTGTCCCAGCAAAGAAAAATGTAAATACAAGCACTTCAGACTCTGACAGTTCTACTGAAGGTGAAATAAAGAAAAAATCAACATCAGTTTCTCCTAGGAAAGTTGACAATGTTTTAAAGAAACCAATTTCTACTGCCAAGAATAAACATGATAGCAGTGATTCTTCATCTGAGGAGGGAAGTGTAAGCAAAAAACCTTCAGCCATAGCAAAATCTTCAGCCAAAAATGAAAGTAGTAGCTCAGATTCAAGTTCTTCTGAAAATGAAAATGTGGTTCATCAATCAATTCCTTCAACACATATAACCAAGAATGGTAAATTAGCCACATCTTCTTTGACTGGAGCAAAAGCTAATGTTCCTTCAAGTCCATCTGTGACTAATAAGACACCAACCAGAAAAAAAAGTGATACCTCTGATTTTAGTAGTTCTGATGAAGAGATCCCTGTCAGTCAAAAAAGAATTCCAACCAAGAAGTCTGTGGTGCAATCCAAATCAAAGGAAAAAGAATCAGATAGCAGTTCAGATTCTAGTTCTTCAGAAGAAGAAACTAATGTAAAAAAGTTTCCAAACAATACAAAAACTAAAGTACCAATTGCATCATCTAAACCAGCTCAACCAGTTGCAGAAGAAAGCAGTTCTGACAGTGATTCAGATTCCAGCTCAGATGAAAAATCAAAAAAGATGCCACCAGGAAAAGCAAACGCTAATTTGTTAAAAAGGCCACCTCAACCTGTTACAAAGAAAGGTTCAGACAGTGATTCCAGTTCTGAGGAAGAAAATGGTTCTGAAAAGAAACAGACCTCAAAGACAGCAACACAAAGGTCTCAGATGATAAAAGGACAAAACAAAAAAAACTCGAGTAGTGATTCTTCAAGCAGTTCAGAAGAAGAAACACCTAAATCAAAGAGTACACATTCTAAAAATGTATTAGGAAAAACAAATTCTACAAATGTTCTAAAAAATGGTAACACTTCAAGCATTTCAAAGCCTGTGAATGGTGGACCAAACAATGAAGTGGTATGTACATTTCTCCCAAAATTGCTTTCTTCCACACTCTTTCTTGGTAAAAATAAATATAGATAATTCAATTTTTCTAAGTAAATAATGATGTTTTAAATAATGTCATTCACTTTGTGCAGTCTATTATTATATGATTTTTCATAGGGAGTTGTTTAACAAATTGGCTTTCTCAAGCAAAAAACAATAATAAACACCAGGACCTCCTAAACATTGTTAGCTCAATGGTATTGAAATGTGTAGAAGCAGCACCTTAAATTACAGAGGGTAGATTATGTGTAATTGCGGTAGTTTGACATTGTTTATCAGTAAGTTGGGAGTTGCATCCTTTGATCTATCATTTATCCAGCTGTCCATAAATGGACATCAACTATATAAACTAATTCAAACTTTTTACTTAAAAGTTGATGTTTTTTGTCTGTTGAAACTAATAGTTAACTGAAGATGTAAATGTGTTGAGAAATTCCAAGAATACAAGACAATATTTGTAAAAGCAATGCTTTCTGTCTTTTGTTGGTCATTTGGCTCATTAAAAGGGTTTTTTTTTTTTTTTTTTTTTTTTTTTTTACTTAAAATTTATTAACCAATATAGTGTGCTGCATATTTAAAAAACCAGCTAAAGATCAACTTATGAAATTCAAGATTAGTTGATTTGGCACTATATTATTCAGTTAAATGTTTTGAAAAATGTTTTTAGTAGAATAAAAAAAAACAAAAAAACTTGTCAAATTATAATGATAGAATGTCAAATTTTTATTTTAGTAACTTCTAACACTTCCCTGACTCTAAGTGTTGTGGCAAGTTCTCTATTGGTTTTCACTAATGATCATTGTCTATTAAAGCACATGCTTCCTGTACAGAATTTTCAATTCATGAGTTGTATGATGTTGGTGCTCATCTTACAAGCAAAAATACCCCACAAGGTCTCAGTTGGATTGAGGTCAGGAGAATGTGCAAGCCAACTCTTCGTATCAATGTTGTGATTTCCATTCTTTTGTTGCTCTAAGGCCCCTTTTTAAATGTACCTTCATTGGTGTAAAGTTGGCAGAGGATGCAAGAAATTTCTTAGCCCCCAAAGAGTAATCGTCCTTATCATCAGCACCAGGGCCAGCCTAAAAGTGTAGAGCTATTTGGCGGAAACAAAAGTCTCCTTCCCTAAAGTCAAAATGGCACAAATCTCCTGAACTCAAAAAGTTAGCCCAATTATATGCAGGGAGGTTCCCGGTTCTTCTCCACTCATAGGGCTTTGAAGCTAACTTTCATGACAGTTATTTTAGTTCAAATATTTTGTGGGTTTTTGTATTTAGTTTTTTGTGGGTTCATCCACTTCCCATCTTTTCATATCACTTTATATTTTTATATATTTAAAAAAACAAAACAAAAACCATTTGAACAATTTTCATATCATGGCATGGTTTTTTTGTTTTGTTTTTTTTGTAGGTTCCCTGTGAATATGTGAGATATATATATATATATATATATATATATATATAGTGGTGAATGAGCAAATTGTAATGGATGAATGGGTTGTGAATCTATCCATGTCGTGGTTTTTGCCTATTTCAGCCATTGTTGCTTTTGGTGTTTTGTAAGACATAGTGTTTTTCCTGTCCTTGATCAATTTTAGTTGTGTGAGTTCTTCAGCTCTATCTACACAGTCCATTGTGAAATAAAGTTGTAGAGAATGTTGAGTTTTTGCACACTATCAAAGTTGGTGGCTCTAAAATCTCTTACTATTAACATCTCTCTTTTTGATCTTCATTCTGCAGTAGTCTGGATTTGCTAAAAAGTTTGTAACTGCAGTGTTTGAAGGTTGAAAGTTGAGATGTTCTTTCTATGAGTCAATCCCTTTTCCTTTAGTGCCATAATCAGCCCTTTCTCAAGCTTGACTACTGTTTACTGGTTAACATAGCCTCTAATTTGTTAAACAAAACTAATTAAATTTGCATAGCAAGTTGAGAGTGAAGGGAAGTTTCCACTATTGGATCATTGTAAAATTACATAGATGTGACATGATTTAAGAGGAAACTTCCTAAATAAGAAGTTTAATTTCTTTAAAATTTTTAGCAAAATTGTTGTTTTACTGTATTTTATAATGTAGCAACACTTATTTTACAGCATTTAAAAAAACAAAACAAAGCAAAGCACAACATAACAGAAGCTGATACCCAGATAAACAATTCTCAAACAGGTAATATCAGTAAGAACACAATCACATGATTGCTTCACTAGTTGAAAATTCAGCTGGTTCTATAAATATAAATCACACTATATTTCCCCATTCTGTTTTCACTGTCTTTTGTCATCTCCCAGTCAATTTCATAATTTCATTCTACTGGAACTTTAAATTGTTTTTCTTAAAAGGCTAAAGTAGATTCAGAAACAATGTGCTAAGTGTGTTGAGCTGTTGGGTGAATGGTATGTTTTATGATTCTATATCTCCCCTCCCCCATCCACTAACAAGTGAAGGTGGGTTCAAAATAATACCATACAGTGATCACTGAATACATTCCCTATCATTATTATAATTTTAAATGATATAAGAGGTTGAAGCCTTTGTTATAATAGCCAAGGATTTTCCAACAATATGCTATATATGTCTAATAAAATTCCGACTATAAAATTACTAAAAAAATGCCTAACCTATTTATCAGTGTTTCTCAAGGAACCCCCACTTCCCTCTTAGGAAACCCTATGGTTTCAGGGAATAGTCATTGAGAAACTGCTTTAATATTATACAAATGTTTGCTTTTGAATATTGGTTAGTTCAGTCTTTTAGTATGATTGCCTTTTAATTCTATTTTTTTCTCTTTTGTAGAACAAAGGCACTCCCTTCAGAAGAGTTCAATCTGAGCTTGTTAAAATTGATCCACGTTTAAGAGATAATTCCTTTGAAGCAAAGGTAAGCTGATTATCATTAGGAAATGAAACTTGCACTCAAATTTTGATCTTTGCTCGGGATACTTATTTTTATATCATTAGTCACATCTTTTGTATGTGTTGCTTTCAGTTTTGTCATCGCATGTACACCACTGTAATAAAAAATGTATAAGAACCATAGATTCTTCCTATTAGCTGTTACGACAAAGAAGCTATTGCAAAATATATAGTTGTTATATAATGGATTTTTATGGGGCAGTGTAACACAAGACTGATATAATTTAATATTTAATAAGGGCATAATTTTCTCCTATCCAAGATTTCTTTGTAGTCAAGCAGAAAAGTTTAATGTGATATAATTTGTCACTTTGACATTATTTATAAAAACATTGAAGGATGATATAAAATAAAATATAAAATCACCTATGTCAGTTATCAATATCACTATTTTTAAATTTTTCAGTATTTTTCTTGTGTATTTGCATTGACATAAACATTAGTTTAGTTTGATGAAATCCTAAACAATGAAGCGTTTTACACAAAAACTTTTCCACTTTGTCATACTAAAATGTATGTTTTTAACAATAAACATAGTTCCTTACAGTTGTTTAAAGGTTTGAATGTTTTATTTTGTGATTTTTTTTTTTTTTTTTCCTTTCCTTCTTCCTCATGCCATCAGCAAGGTGCCAAAGGTTCTTGGGGTGAACGAGCCAACGATGTCTTGAAACACACCCGAGGAAAGGGATTTCGGCATGAAAAGACTAAAAAGAAACGTGGTAGCTATAGAGGAGGAACGATCGACTCCCAAAGTGTCAATTCTATAAAATTTGTCTAAATAAGTTTTCTCATTTTACTTTCAGTTGATGCAGTTTTTAAATTTGTGTGGGCAATATGTTTTTCTTTCTGTTCTCTTAATTTTTACATATATTTTTTATCTACCTATTGTCATCACTAGCCTGTTCATATTCGATCCAGAGAAAATTGTTTAAAGTCATATGTAGAGTAATCATGAGTATTCAGAATAAATGCTTTCTTGAATTCTTGTGTTCATTTGTCTTTGTAAATTCTCTTAACATCAAATTATTGCTTAGAAACATTTTGCATTATCATTAAGTTTTTTTTTTTTTTTTAACCCCCTCTTCTTAGGTCTTCATTTTTCCTGAGCCAATCCAATATGGCAGTTTCCAAAGCCAGCCATCCAAATGTCAGATTCACGCGGCTGATCAGCAAGATGACCGCTTCAATTCAAACTGCTCTATCCCATGTGTTTAGTTATGATCAAAACTAAACATATGGGATAGGGTAGTTTGAATTGAAGCAGTCATCTCATTGATCAGCTGCAAGGGTTTTACATTTGAATGACTGGCTGAGAGGGAGGTGGCATGTTAGCCACACGACAACATTATCAAGGTTTTCACTACATATGTACAATTCAGCATTGATTGGACAACATTTAAATTCCTGTCCGCATTTGTGGTTTAGGGAAATATTAACAATAGATGCATACTCATGAAAATAAAAAAAAACAAAAATTCCAAATTCTTGTAGCCATCTTTATTGAAAAACGCTGTTCTAAAATGACTGACAGAAAGTTTTTAAAATATCTAAGCTGTAACTTTTGGAAGAACAACAGTAATTTAAAGCATACAAATTGTAATTTTTATGAAAATTAATAAATATAAAATTAAGTTACCTCCCTTGCACCATATAATTTTAAAATCTGTGTCATGTTCTTATGTGTATACTCAAAACTCATAATGGTTAAACCACAAGATATTCATAATAGACAACTATTCATAAGGTATAACTACATTATGTCTTCATATTAATCTACTTTGTTTAGGTTAGTTTTTATGTCTCTACTAAATGGAGTAGATTTTCTGGATGTCACCTTCAGCCTAAAAAAGGTACATATAAACCACTATATATACACAGCTTCCAACTACTCACCATCAATAATCAAGTAGATACCACAATTAACTACTTCTTCCAGTGAAACTATATTCAATGAAGCTGAGAAAGACTATGAAACAGCCCAATTACACCAAAGATATGAAAAATAAGGAAAAGAACACCAGCCTATAACAATCAATCTAAAAACTGTAAAGCTTTCTTGGAGGAAAAAATAGGTATAATTACCTTCCCAGACTAAAACAAATTACTAAATAATTAGAACTCCTCTCAAAATGCAGACATGAAAACAAATTTTTACTACACTACTTAAAATACACTACTTAAAAGCTAAAATGAAAATAAAATAAACGAGTAAAATAAATTGCTCCAAACAAATAAGTAAATAATAAACAAATTAACAAACCATGTCCACCAAAATAACTATTAGAATGATACAATAAACTACCTACAATACATCACTTGTGTGTGTGTGTTACGGAAATTTACAAAACTCGCATTAGCCAACATATTTGAATTTTTGTTTAACATTATTTTTTAGAAATAACATAAATGTATTTATGTTACATACATTTAAATATAATTTTCACTGGCATTAGCCGACATACTTGAATTTTTATTTGTTTAACATTATTATTTTTTTAATGGCTACTTGTATTTTGAGTGGAATGTCTCTCTCTCTCTCTCTCTCTCTCTCTCTCTAGTTAAACTGCATTATAATTTTCACTAAATCACAAATCTCTTTTTGTGACCTGAAATTCAACTTTTCTTGCCAATGTGTTCAATTTTTTTTTTTTTTTTTTTTTTTTTTTTTTTTAATTACATCATGATTCTTTAAGATTGTAATTTCAAAATTGTATTCCCTCATTCAATATTTTTATATCTTTCTCTTTTGAGGTTCTATCTTTATGACGCAGTAATCTTTATACATTTGAAATTAAGCAATAAATGACATGCACACACATAATCATTTTGTTTCATCTCTCTGTGCCCTTAAATCTCAAGGCACATGTGAATCAAAAAGAGGGTATACCATATTTATTTCATGCAAAACATTTAGGTCCAGCACATCAAAATTTGTATTGCTGAAACCCATTTTAAATTTGACTTGTTTTGTTGTTGGATATTAGACACTACAGTTTAAATATCTCTCTCACCCTTTTTAAATGATTCATTCTAAAACTGTATGAAATATATTTTGTCCAAAATGTCACACTTTTACCTTGGCTGTTTTCAGTTTATGCATTTTCTTAAAAACATTAAACTGAACTCATTATATATATAAGCTTATAAAGTTATTTGTCCATAAAAATTAATATAATTTTTGAAAAAAGTCATGTTTTCCTTTTAATGCCCATAAAATATTACTAGCCATTCATTTTTTTATAAAAAAAAATGAACTGGACATATGTTTGTAAATTTTTAATCTTAACTTTGATGCATGGCTCGATGAAAATTGTACTGTAATCATGTACTGTACTTTTTTATCCTTATTATTATTATTTGCTTTCTAAATTCCAGATTTAGGTTGTATTTCAGAGGTCAAAATGAAATTGTTACATTTAAAAAAAAAAAAAAATGGATGCGTATAGTTCAACTTTAGTAAACATGCATATCTTGTAATGTATTTTTTATAGAATGTAAATGTTTACTTTTCTTGGAATATATTATTTCATACACAATTTACAAAAGGCATTGGAGATGACTGTATTACCATAAATATCCCCAAAGGCCCTGCCATCACATCCCCAAACCTCATTTTCAGAGGTTGTTAGAGCAGTATTGATGTACAAATAAGTGTGTGTGTGTGTGTACACACACAAGTCCCATCATATAATATAGATGAAGATTGAAGAAAGGATAGCCAATACAAGTATGCAAAGGAGATTTGATAGCCAAAAGAAAATCTGCAACACTCAGGACTCTTCTCAAAGTTAAAGATATCACAATCTTTATTACCTATTAGCTTCATTGATTTATGGCATATACTGTCAAAGTTAATTTGATACAAACAATTTAGTTAGATATATAAAGTTTATAACTTCTTTCTGAATATATGGGATGAGTTATTTATTCTATTTAAATTTTGGACTATTTTCCCCATCTTCGTTGTGATAACAACAGAGACAAGGACAATTGTCCAAATGTAAATAGTGTAAATAAAGTATATTTTATAAGTCACTTTGTCTAATTCTGATCCCTGCTGATCTATGATTCATTAAACAATTCTTTCTATCGACTATTAAGAGATGACAGAATAAAACTCCTTTCTATGGTTCACATAATGAACCTTAGATATATCACTTTGTTTTGTGTAAATAGATATGAGAAAACATTTAGAGCTGAAATATACAAGAAGTATTTGAATGTTACATCTTTGTCAAAAAAATTATGTAAATCATAAGTTTAATCTTTAAAATATAAATTTTTCATTTTTCCAAAATATTAAGTTCTTTGAATTTTAAAATTAGTTAAATGTAATACCTTATAAAATTTTCATTAAAAAATTCTAATACCATGTAATATCATTTTAATATAAAATTTACCTAAAAACTAAACTGAACAACAACAAAATCCCAGTAAAATAGTAAATGACTATTTAAAAGAAGCTTCATATTGAAGATAGAAAATATCATTCAGTTAAGAAAACTTCAAATAACAAAGATTTTAAAAATTTCTTTCAAACATTACATTGAACAAAATATTACTGAAAATGGCAGCTTTTTAACAAAGAAATGTGATTTTTAAGAGACTGGAAAAATATATCTACTAATAAGTGAAATAAGACTTTTTTTTTTTTTTTTTTTTTTTTTTTTTTACTTTCAAAACTGGTACTTAGAGCATAATGAGAACTTGGAGTTGAAAACAAAATATTTAGTTTGTGAAGAAAGTTTAGCTATTGGCAACAATAATATTTCTGCAATGTTTGGAAGAAAGTATAAGACCTTAAATCAGTCTTCTTCACAAGAGAACATTATCTGATTGATTTTGTAAAATAAACTTGAGTATACAATTTTACTTATGAAGCTTTTTACACTATTTATGTTATTTGGACTGTTGTTCTCATCTTTGTTGCCATTTGTATGACATTTCGGCCTTCTTCAGGTACTAGGAATTTTGATCACTGGACTATATCATTCTCATTCCTTGTGTGAAGCCTCTTTTGGTAGTCATGAGTTATCTCTCTTTAACCTGACTCACTTGTTCACTACTACCTGATATTGAACTCACAACTCTGGGTCAAGTCACTGGAACTAATCAACATCTATATTCACTGGGTCATGTGTCCTTAAGAACATGATTGAATTTCTGGGACTTAAACCTAATGTTCAGTAACTTATTTTTTTTATTTTAATGACTTTCTCTGGCACTCTGTATTACTGGTTCCCATATTGTATTTATCTCTATGCTTGGTTGGCTTAGGAGATTTTTGTAGCCTAGCATATGTGCTGATTCCTTAAGTTTATGTAGCTTCCAGTGGTGTTCTCTATTATTTCAACTTCATCCCAAAGGGAGCAGTGATCCCTTTTCTGTTGGTATGTAGTCGGCTATGCCTGATTTTTCTCTCTCCTCGTGTCATGGCCTTGGGATGTTCTTGTAGCCTTACCTTAAGGGGGTGGCCATTTTCTCTCTTATATTTCTTTCCACAGCTACATGGAATGGCGTACACAGTCATTACTCCTCTGTTGGGGGTCTTACTTGGGAGAGGTACCTGCAAAGTGTAGGACCACTTCTGAAGATCGTCTGGATGTTATATAGACCACAGATCCTCTGTATTTTCTGATAACCCCTTTACATAGGGTAGACAGGCCGAGTCTGTTTTCTGAAAGTTGTCCTTATACACCCTCCCTTCTGTGTTTGTTGGAGTTGTTGTCATGTATCCTGGATAATTGTTACATTGTAGGGTACTGCTTATACTGACCATTTCCTGTTTGTATATCTCTTGTTTGACTTCATATTAAACTGCACTGATAACACTGATCTACGAAAAAAAATTTTCATGGTTATTGGATTATTTTAGGTCAAACTTATCAATTTTGCTAGGCTAAGTCTGAATATAACATCAATTTTTGCCTCATTATGTCAAGATTTTTTTTGTCTATAGATGACTTTGGGTGTGGGGGCATTTGTCAAAATATACCAATGAGATCTAAGAAAAATCAACTGGAATAGTTTCAAAATCTATTGTATCTATTGCATTCATGATGAAAAAAATATTTCTAGGCATTACTGGAAGGCTCCTTATGTTATTCTTGATAGGAAATTTCAAAGGAAAAGTAGTTGATTTGTTGGGAGAAAGACACACTGTGTATATCATGTTCTCCATAAAGCACAATGAAACTTTATTAGTAAAATGTAACAAACTGTTTCTTGTAGAAATTTGTGCATATTTAATTAACTTGATAAATTTGGAAGAAATTTCCTCTTTTTTGACTGCCAGAAATGCTAATGTGCAGTGTTCCTTTTTATGCCCAGCAGTAGTCTGCCATCATTCTGATGTCCCAACACTCTTGGTACCTTTCCTCTATTAATTTGATGTCCTAGTGAAATTGCTAACATTCCCAGTTTTCAGGGGAATCTTTCCAGGTGGCTATGAAGAAAATGAAATTTGATGCTTATGTTAGCACCAATGTTCTGAAAGCATTCCAGCATATTTGCAACAAGATCCTTATCAGGTTTGTCATTACCTAAAAAGATTTTAACAAATGCTATAAATGAATTCCATGCATTTGATTCATTTAAAATCATACAAAGTTTTCACCCAGAATAAGTTATGTCTGGATTGTTGAAAACTGCTGCTTAAAGCTTTTCAATGCTCAAGCCTGGAAACCCTTCAGAGATATACTTGAAACAATGACTATCCTTATCAAACTATCTCACATCTGTCCCAATTTTATGTAGAGGTTAGGGAATGATTTTTTTTTTTTCTCTGGGTATATGCGTTGTGGTGCAGTGGATATCGACTCAGAATGACAAATCGGTGAGCCAAGTTCAAATTCCAGTTGAATTTTTTGCATTCACTTACAAATACCCTTAGGAAAGGTATTAATCTGTCACTTCCCTCCAGTTATGGGTTAAATAATAGGACAGATTGGGTTCTGTAGCCTTGGCTGGCAACCAGTCTACCACAGAATGCAGTGGCAACCTACTGCAGGATAATCTTCTGCCCAGTCTGTCAGGTCTCTTTTGAGACACGATTGCCCAAAATGTATATCACGTATGGTACAACTGATGAGTGCAGCACACACATTTTTCTCTCCCACAGCCAAAGCTTCTTGAATAGGCCACTCTGTTTTTTTTGCCAGTGTTGACCCTTGGCACAACTGTCCACAAACATAGAAAACGGGATGCTTTGTGTAGCCAGACTGCTGGCTGAGTAAAATAAAAATTGACCATCTTCAAATTCACACAGACCAGTTATGGCTTGAGTAATTGAGTTTGAAACTTGTGCTTTTTTTTTTTTTTTTTTTTTTTAAAGGCTTGTGGAGTGTCTAATCAGACTTTTATGCCTAAGAGTTTGTGTTGAGAAGAAGGACACATCTTAAGCTTTGCTTGGAACTGTCAATAAAAGTCACCATGAAGTGAGATTGTATTTTTCCACTCCAAGTTTGAGAACTTTCTCTACATTACTGCAATATAGATTTTCACTTTTTGTTTTTTAAAAACTGGGTGAATTCGGCATCACAGTTTCTATAGAAATTAACAAATGTACCTCTTGATAAAAGTTGAGATGCTGATTCTACTGACTACTCTGCTAGATTTAAATTTAAATCTCAGAATCAAACCACTCAGTTCATTTTGGTCAAACTGTTTTGACTTAAGAATTTAACTCTTCAAACTTAACATCACTTTCATCAATTTCATTTTGGCTGACAGGACCATATTGAGGATCTTCATCGCTACTATCAAGAATCCATTGAATGTGGGAACTGGAAGATTATTTGCATGGTGCATAAATTGAGTAGCAGATAGGAAGGAAGAATATTTTGTAGACTTGCAGTTCTTTTTAAATCCTCGAACATTAGGAACTAAGCAAAAGTAGTAATCGTAGGATTGAGTGGTTCATGCCAGATCATTAGAATATCAAAATCTAAAAAAGCTTGATCGTCATTGATCCACTGATGAAAATGTTCTTTGCAAGACAGGCAGACTATATGTGGTGCCCACAGTTTGTCTTGATCGCCAAGTCTAACTTTAAAATAAAGATAGAAGTATACTTCTAGTGATATAAACTTTTGGGTAATCCAAGAGTCAAGCATTTATCAGGATGGAATGTGTCAAAACAGAATTTGACTGGAAAATTGAAAAATATTATCTCCACCATTTAGCTGGAAATTTATTAATTTTCCACCCCCACCTTTCTTTAAATAATACATTCCTGAAGTAATAAGATTTAATGGTTGCAAGAACTCTCTTTAAATGATTATCATATGTGAATATGACCAAAGAATACACACTCAGGTTACAAATACTCTCACACAAAAATGTTATATTTGATGTTCTTTTATTTATTTTTTATTAACTTTTGTCAGTTTGCCAAGAAGTAAAATTGCTTTAATAATACCCTAGTCATTATTAGAATTGAGATATTGATAGACCACACATGTTTATATATGGTGCCATGACATCAGCAGCTAACTTCTATTTCCCAAGCAGCCATTTCTTTTATATCCACTATTAAGTTGATATATACACATTGTATTGGAATTGATATGGGATAAAACGTTTTTAAAAGGCGTTCACTTGGAGTTTTTTATTTTTTTTATTTTTTATTTTTTTTTTTGGCTATAGCTTTACTTATGAAATGATTTGGATTTTCAAGGGTTGAGTGGGGCTTAAATTTATGGAGTGCAGCATGTCATACTCTAATATAATTCCCAGTCAGCTTTTTTTAAAGTTTCCAGCATGGATTGAAGATGTCTGTTTATTGTTTGTTGCTCTCAAAGATCTACCTCTTAACTCCCATTACAATCCAGAAGCTCTTCACAAACAAACAAAATAACATAACATGATCACCCACCAAAATAACAAAACATAGACAAAACACAAGAAGACATTCAGTGACATCCTCTTAAAAAAATCTCAAAGAAGAAAACCTTCCAAACAAGCAAACCGAACAGAAATGAAAAATCACAAGAAAAATAGCAAATGATAAAAAACAGGTCACAACTACACAGACTGACAAAAATAATTCTAAAAAATAAATATGGAATAAAAAATAATTCAATAGAATGCCCTGGCCTTAAACCCAATCTAATGACCTGCTTATTATTGACAAAACTAAATCCTGATTATAATAAACCCTCATAAAAGGTAACCAAGTAATCAATATCAAAAGCTACTCCTCATATGATCGTATTTTTGATCACGGCTGAAATGTCTCAAGTGTGATATCAATCTTCATTAACAATGAAATACCATGTAGTCAAATCACCATGAATAACAACCTGAAAGCCATTGCTATATCAGTGTAAGGATACAGATGGCACTTATCTCCATTTGATAGAGATAAGTCACATGGGTCATTCCATACAGTGATAAAAAGCAGCAGTTAAATTTCAGTTTGTACACAGCAACCAAACAGTAAGGTTGCTTTCTTTTAGCCTCGGCCAAAATCTCAGGCTGAGGCTGAATTTCCTTAACCAGCAGCTTGCAAACACATGGAGGTGTTTCCCTTTGGGAATATACCTTTCCGTGATATACAATGAAACTTTAAAAATGGCTTCTCCAGGTACAGGAGTATCTCAGTATTATATGTAAGACCTTTTAGATCTTTCTTGTTTCTCCTTTCACTCTGCTTTGCTGTGTGTGTATATTTTTATATATATATATATATATATATATATAATCTTCTGTACAATAAAGAAGGAGGAAGCTGATGAGGTTCCGATTTACCATGAAATAACATGTCAGCATAAATTTTTTCTTATATTTGCTGTGTGTATTTATATACATATATATTTAGAGCTCTCTTAGAGAGTTATCCTACCACTGTATGTACAGGATAATCCTTTGGATTCTTCTATATCTACACTGCATGCTTTTATATATATATATATATTCGAAGAACCCCAAACATAAAACCACAAATTTGTTCACCTGAAGAGTCAATTTTAGGCTCGAAACACGTGTAGCACACATCATGAACAATTAATACTTCATAACTTGTATAAATACCAAAACAATAAACATACATTTTAAAGAAAACGTTCACGGCTTCTCACACTTTTTATTATATATTCTCCAAAACAAAAACTCATTGTATTCATTTCTATCAACTGGGAAATCTACATCACAACTCTGATTTAAAACTTGATGATTCTGATATTCCTGGTCATTCTTTTAGTTCGTATCTTTGACAGGTTATCATATACCTCACACCTCATATATATCACAGTTAAAAGTAATAAAGCAATCCAAATACTCATAGTGGTTGCTCGCACAGAATGAAGAAGTGATAGACAGACCTTATTGAAATTATATTAATCATTAGTTAAGTCCAACTTGGACTATAGTTGTTTCATTTATAGAGCTGCAAGAAGTCATACATGAAGGAGTGTGATACAATTCACCATGAGAGCTACAACTCATCCTAGAATCTTTTAGAACATTTCTAGTGGATAGCCTATATATTAAAACCTGCAAAATGCCTTTGATACTAAGACAGGAGAAATGAGCTGTACAATACTATACCAAACTCTATTCCTATATAAATAACCACTGTGTTTTTCAACTACAATATAATGATCTATTAACTGATTTTTTTGTTGTTGTTATCAGCTTTTACATAAAAAACATTATTAATGAATCACAAATAGACATTATCTTAACCCTGGAAAACCCACCTTGACTAACAAAGCAACTATCAGTTTTACTAAAGCTTGCCAAATATCCTAAAACTATGCCAGTCCAACATTTTTAGAAGAAATAGATATTTTACAGGAGCACCAAAACTATAAGCACATATATACTGATATTTAAAATCATATTGATAAATTCATTTTTTTCAGTCATTCTTGATGACATCATAAAAACAATGCCTAACTATAGATATAAACTTAGTTTTAGATATCATAGCAGACAATGAACCAGGCATATTCATAGGTTTCTCAGATTCATTATTTGTATTTACATCACTGAGAAACTCAAACACTTCTTTAATAGAATTACTAAACAGGATCAATCTCATCTGCAAGAAAAAAATGTTGTCTTCTGTTGGATACTTGGTCATACTGGCATCTGTGGAAATGGAAAAGTTGATATAGTGGCAAAAGAATCTTTAAAAATGAACATTTCAAGCTTAAAAATACCCAATACAGACTATAAACTCTTACATTTTAAACAAGTGGTAAGAGTTATGAAACTTCAACCCAAATAGCAACTTTTACAAAATAAAACCTTTTTTTAGAATCATGGTCTCAGAAGGAAGAAGTCATCCTCAAAATAAGACACACCTATATCACTCGCTTCTAAAAAAATGAACCTCATTCTGAATGTACAGCATGTCAGGAGGCATTTACCGTAAAATACATTAAAATCAATTATAGTGACCTTAACCCTATATGTCAACAAATTTATGACATGACTAGAGATGACCTCTTCAAAAACATAAAAGTACAGACTATCCTAGCCAAACTGACAACACAAATTATAGTATCAAATAACTTCATTCTAGAAGTATAACTGGAGAGTGATGAAACTAACAATCCAAAGGATAGTTTACAAATGATATATCCTTTTAAGAAAAATTCTCTTAGAAATATTCTAAACGTCACACAAATACATTAATAAATATAAGCATGACCTTCATGGATGCCTTCAAACAAATGTATTTGTTTCTATTCTGATATAGATATAAGATCATATCTATATAAATAGAGAGAAATACACATTTAATTTTTTTAAATGTTCTCTAATAACATGACAGTCAAATTGATATATTATCAATTTATCCATAAAATTGATTGAAAAAAAACTTTTTTTTTTCCATAAATAAAAGTTACATTTTTAAAAGAGATAGAGAGAAACAGTAAGATGAAAAACGAGAAAAGAAAACACAAAAATAGAGAAGAAATGGTCACAGATGGAAAGGAAGTGTTAAAATGTAAGATACAGATTTTGGCTAGTAAAATATATCCATGAAATGCGAGAAGGTTTAATTTCAGCCTGTGAAAATGAGGTTTGTTTGAAGAAAGAATGTGTTGAAAAAAAAAAAACTGGGTAGAATAGTATAAATTTCAATAGAGAAAATAAAACTTTATATTAATAGAAAATAATATAAAAAGGGAGTAGATGTAATTTTAAACAATGAGTATATAAAAAGGTAATATACACAAAACAAATCATAGATGCATGCAAAGAGAGGAAGAAACAGTTGCATCTTTTAATGTGGGCATTACACATTTCAAACTGATTTAGTCTGGTGACCAGGAAAAAAAAATTAAAATCAATCACTAAAAATTCAGTCAGCTATGTGACACGATAACCAGGTGTATATTAAGGTGCTTCGTAAAATATGTATTTTATTATAATAGATTAGAATAGAAAATAGTTTAAAAACATATTTAACAAAAGTGAAAAAGAAGAGGAAAAAAATAAATAAATAAACGCTTTTTCTTTTATGAGGAAAATTGTGGAAGAGACAAGAGTATCTGATTACTGTTTTAAATCCTACCACTCTTCCGGTAAATATTTGACTCAGTGATTTAATGTGATAAAGTTCAGGAAAGTTGGGGGGGGGGTTCGAATGACCAGGTCAAAGGCTGTCTTTTACTGTATCTTGACCACACATTAAGAATTTTCCAGCGGAAGCTTTACTAAGATAAAAAAAAAAAAGATAACTGAAATTTCAGACTTACAGTCGCCAATGTTTATCACCGGTGGTCTAAAGCATTTCCGGATCAATTTTAAATAAATTCAGTTAATTTTTCCAAGGAGAGTAGGGTAGAGTTGAGTTTCCAGTTAGTTCCACCGGGCATGTGCTTGAAGTAGGAATCTCCGTTTGTCTTGTTTCGGTCAGTTCAGATTTGTTGATCTCCATTAATTAGAGTTAGAGCTGTGTGTCACATTCGCCTGCTCCAACCGAAAAGGCTAACTCTAAACAAAATAAAGCATCCTTTCAACTCATCCAAGTTGTGGAAGTTCGTTCCTTATAGTTTAATCTTGTATCCCCAGCTTGAGGCTCCGACATTTTCAACAAACTTCCGGCAAACATCACAGCATGGAGAACGGCTGCCAGAGAAATTGTTCGGACGATCCGTTGGGGTGTTACAGCTATAAAATTGGAAAATAGTTTGGTTGCTTGACAACAACAGAGAATGATTGATTGCTATTGAAATGTAGTAGTGCCAAGTTCAAGCCTAATTCTTTCTCATAAAACTTGATATTCAACAATTCCTTTACTGCTAGAACTGTATTTTTTTCGCTTATTCCTTAAATTACTTCCTCATTTTTTGTTTCAATTTTTCTTTCTCTATCTATCAGTCTTTTTGTTTGTTTCATTCTGTTCATATCTAACTTGACTATCATTGTATTTAAACTTTGTGAAAAGTTATGCATTGGGATTTATTGTCATAGAATATCATAGTTTTTATCCCTCTTAATAAAATTATTATTAAATCAATTGGTATTAAAAGGTTAAAATTGAACATTAATAATTATACAATAAAATTGAAAAATGTAATTATGAATTGACTAGCAGTATAGCCCGGCATTGCTCGGGTGTAATGAAAGCTTTAATCCATGGTCCTGGAGTGTTTGGACATTGGTACGAAAGTCTAAAAAGCAATAGTTGTTTTCAGTTAAAGCGAAACAGTAGACTGAAAGAAAAATGAATGGATGTAAGTCAAATTTTGATTTTCTGCACTATTGTAAGAACTGCAACCTTGAAACTTCTGAATATCATTTCTTATGTCTGTCTATGAGTATCAAATTTGATTAAAATCGGACCACTCCTTCTATAACCCGATTTTTTTCGATTATTGATTTTCGATATTTATCGGGGGTACCTCGACACAAAACCTAGCTAAGAACACTCGCAGACGCTTATAGTATGACTGTAAATTTTGAAGAAAATCGGTTCACCCGTTTTGGAGTCTATAGGTAACGGATACACACACACACACACACACAGACAAAGTTCCTTTTATAAATAAGTTTAGATATAATAATTTGTCTTGGTTTTGATAGAAATATTTGGGAAAGCAAGTTGATTTATAAAAAGGGTGTGTTGATACAAAAGTTAATCATCAAAGTCTATATCAAATATATACTATTTCTACTAAGACTACAAGGCAGCCAATGCATTTTATCTTTTCCAGTTATTCAGAGAATAAGTAATGAAAAATACAACACTTGTACATCTACTATTTACTGGCAATTGATGTCAGCTCTTTTTTTCAGAATTTTCTCATGAGTTTACAAAACATTGAGAAGCTATGAAACAAGTGAATTTACATTTTATCAACTACTAACTGTATAGCCTGGCATTGCTCAGGGTATTTAGGGGATATGTTGATATGGTAAGGTCAAGTGCTTATTCAAAAAGCTTCAGTACGAGGTTGCAGTGACATCTAAGTTGTTAAAAAAATGCAAAGTAAGTATTGGTTTTTGTTGTATTTGTAAAACAGAATTCATGTTTTGCCAATATTACCAATAAACAAGAATGATGTAAATTGGAAGAATGGGGGCGGGCATTATGGGTGCCTGTAATGTAATGTTATGACGTGATGCAGAAGAAGTAGATGCATTGTCCCAGTAACCTCAGAGGGGTTAGTACCTTGTAGAAAACTTGAAATTGTTATGGCATATGATAAGGTAGAAGTTGCAAAAAAGACCCGATTGAAATACAACTAAGTGTTTTGGAGAAATAAACTATTGCAAAAACAACATTTTCCATTAATTTTTGCCACGCACTGTATGTCGATTGAACTTTTTGTTCACATATCAATGCATCAAACCTTAATCTACCAGTGACTCGATTTTGGCTGTGTTTGAGTGAAGTGTCTTGGGGAAATGCATAAAAGTGCACAAATGACCACCTGAAATTATGTTTGTCATTGATTTTTGATGAATCCTGTATATAGATTTAAAAGACTTTTGTGTACATCAAAGGTTCGGACCTTGATCTACAAGTAACCTAATTTTGGTTGAATTCGCATTAGAATTTGTAAATTGGAGGAGAAGAGTTTGTAAATTCTAAGTGTTTTGGTATTTTCAGCTGTACCCTGTAAATTGATTAAAAAATGTTTTGCATACATCAAAGGTTCATGTCATGATTGACAAGTGATGCTATTTTGGTTGAAATTAGACCAAGGAATTTGGAGGAGTAGGGTTTGTTAGAATGAAGACACATAGAAATATCCATTTTTATATATGTAGATTACATTTTATTTACTCAGTGATGCAAAGGATGAAAAACAAATGAAAGTGAAAGACAAGTGTATTTTTTAACATATAAAAACTTTTCAGTAACGATTTGTTGAATTGAACTCCATGTATATGTCATCTTTTCACTATCTTGAATTCAGAAGTGCTGCAATCTGACTTGTGAACAAGAGAAGTAACTCAATTGTATTTTTAGTTATCATCCTTTATAGGGGAGGTAATCATCCCCTAATACCATCTTTTTAGCTCTGTGTTCATATGAAGTTTGTTGGGGATTTAATTGCAGTGGGTATGGCTTATTTCATAGTCGATGTGATTTCCTTGGTGCATTTTTTACTGGAGTTTATCCCTTTGCATTTCTTGGGAACTTTGTTGAGGCAATTCAAAGATGTCCAATAGAAAGTTCAGTGGTAAAGTGGAGATTGGTTTGCATGTCAAACTCTGACTGAAGACTGTATATCCGTGTTATATATAACATTTCCAGAATGACATATAATGCATCCTTGGATCCATTTTTCATTACTGTTGCCATAGGTCCCCAGACATCTTAGCTCTCTGCGAAACTAACCTGAACCCCACAATCCTTTGATTTCTCGATTCCTGGTTACTTTCCTCTCTTTAGAAAGAACTCCAGTGGCCACATGCAAGGTTTGGAAGTTTATATCATCAAAAATCTCCCTCTGGCTAGGTTGGTTTCTCTTGAATCTCCTGACCATTTATACACATGTCTCCATCTCATTCTACTAAACTCAGTGAGCTATCTTTTCTCTCTCTTTTGTTCTCTTTCTTCTCCTAACTGTTCCTTGCCAGACAATATCTGATAATATAGATTTTCCCTGACCTGTTCACTAATATGTTTGTGTTTGGTGACTTTAAAGTGGCTGAAAAACTCTGTCACTGATTTGCTGGCTTCCATGCTCTGAACTCTGCATTCAGTCTTTCACACAAGTGGTGGATTTCACCATGAGCTTCCCCAGTATCCCTGAAGAACAAGCTTCTCTGCTAAATCTCTGCTTCAGTTCTATCCCTGACTTTTGCCATGCCATGCAGCTTTGCCCTCTTGGTAACTCTGATTATTCTGTGGTTTATGTTAATATCTCACTCCACTCCAACTACCCTCCAGGAACCTCCTGCCAGCACAATTTCTTACTGCTACCAAAGAGCAGACTGGGAATCATTCTGTGGTTTCTTTGTGACATCTCTTGAAAAAAAAGTTTAGTAGCCCCATTGAAGACTGTGCCTCCAAGGTCTCTTCCTGGGTGAAAGCTGGCATTGATATTTTCATTCCAGCCAGGAAGTTCTGGTTCTCCCTTGCTTGCTCAGCCTCCTTTTAATGTCCTCGCAGACACAGCAAATGAGGCTGGGTGCTTTGCTTACAGATTCTCCTCCAACTTCACCTCTGACACATCTGGAGTACACACACCCGACTCCCCACCTGGAACTGAATTTCAACTGAGTGATGCATATGTAACTCCCTTTCTGGTCTCTGACATAATTTCAAAGCTTGACTCTCATAAGGTGAGTGGAGGTGATGGAATCCCCGTCATTTTTCTGAAGAAATATGCCTCTGAACTCTCCCCTTGTGCTCTCCAAACTACTGCCTCTCTACTTCTCGCTTTCCTGTCTGCTGGAAATCTTTCTCTGTGACTCCTGTTTTTAAAAACTCTAGAGAATCCTCAGACACCTAATTATTGCCCTATCAGCCTCCTACTGATTTTTGGCAAAATGTTTGAGGCTGATATGGTTCAACATCTCAGAGCCCGTAGCTTATACTCCGACAAACGGTATGGCTTCTGCTTTGCCAGGTCTACAGCTGATATGCTAATAACCATCACTGAATACATACACAGTTTCTCGATAAGAATGTCAAAGCTCGAGCTGTTGCCATGGATACTTCCAAAGCATTTGACAGAGTTTGGCATGCTGGCCTTCTACACAAGTTACAGGGCTATGATATAACTAGACACTTGTTTGATTTAATGTAATCCTTCCTATTTAAGTTGTGTAATGAAGGTTGTATTATACGGGCCTGCTTCCAGATCCTATTATACGAACACGGGTGTCCCTCAAGGCTCTATTCTAGGTCCTATACCTTTTCTAATCTTCATCAACAATCTCCCTGATGTAACCAAATCCCAAGTAGGCATCTAAGCTGATGAAACTATCATTTACTCCCACCTCAATAAGAAATCTGTCAAGGCTGACAAAGCAAACCTCACTGCTGAGCTTGAAAAAATTCTCCAATCTATGGTGGACTGGAATAAGAAATGGCTCGCAAATTTTAATACTTCCAAATTGAAGCTTCTATACTTTAACCACTATAGACAATCTCACTTACTTCACATCAGCATGGATGATGCTAGTCGTCCTGAAAGCAATAAATTGTGCTTTTGGGGGCTCACTGTCTCAGCCAACCTCAAGTGCAATGAATTGGATCATTGTGTCAGGCCAGAAAGTTTTTTCTTGTCAGAATCCATCTTGTACATCAGTATAAGCCGGATATAAGAGAAACCCGGATATAAGAGATATTTTCTCTGGTCCCATCTTTCCTGATATAAGAGAGTTCATTTTGAGTGACAGTGTGATGTTGTAAATCAGTCAAACAGAGGTCAATTCGAGAGAGAGTGAAGTTCAATGACTTAATCTTGACCTGTCTAGAGACACGACTGTCCAGTCTGTGTCTGTAGGAGACACCCTCTACCTTATAATTTTGCTTTGTGTGTCTAAGGGTAGCGCTGCCCACTTTTTTGCCGACTTTGCTTGTCGTTGCATTTATCTGGACAGCACTTTCACTTTACCCACTGTTCTGTTGAGTCAGAAGTTTGTTTGTTAATTTTGCCACTGAAAACCGTTTGCTTGCGATTAGTGATGTTGGCATCTCAATGAAAAACTGAGCATTTCTGAACAGTTGGAGCTCATCGACGATGTCAAAGTGAAGAAACTCAAACTGGTCGCTGCGGCCAAAAAGTACGGAATCGGTTATTCAACAGCAGCAAAAATTCTCAATAAAGAAGACGATCTCAGATCTTGCATGCAAATGAATGGAAACACTAATCGCAAACGAAAGCGCCAATCCATGCACAAGGACGTTAACGAAGTGCTTACACAATGGTTTACACAAGCATGTGCTCATGGAACTACCGTCACCAATCACATTATTAGGCAGAAAGCATCACAACTGGCCGTCAATCTTGAAGTTGATTTTGAACCGAGCAATGGCTGGCTCATGTGCTAGAAGCAGGCCAATAACGTTTCGTTCAAAAGATTTCACAGCGAATCAGCGTCAGCAGATCACGGTTCTGCCAATGAATGGGCGACAAATGTTTTGCCGCAACTTTTTCGTGGATATGATCCAAAAGATGTTTGGAACTGTGATGAAATGGGACTTTTCTACAAAGCCATGCCATCTGGATCTTTGCGATTTGCCAGCGACGAACAGTCAAATGGGACAAAAGTTCCCAAAGACACTCACGATGCTTCAGTTCACAAACATGGACAGCAGTGAAAAGCAAGCTGTAGTTGTTGGTAAGTCTGTAAAACCACAGTTTTAAAAATGTCAAAACTCTGCCATTTTCTAACTTCGCTAATCGTAAAGCCTGGATGACTAGTCAGCTGTTTACTAATGTTATGAAAACGTTTGATCGAAAAATGATTGCTCAAAATCGAAAGATTATTTTGCTTTTGGACAATGCAACTTGTCATAACTTACTGCCGGGTACAAATCTGTCGAACATCAAATTGTCATTCATGCCACCAAACACCACCAGTCTCATTCAAACTTTGGATCAAGGCATCATTCGTTCATTCAAAGCATATCGGGAACTTGTTCGAATGCAAATCGCAGCGATCGATGCTACACCGCCAGTGCCGTTGTCCGAAGTGGCCAAGCAGATCACTGTTTTGAAGGCCATGCACATGATGAAACGAGCACTTTTCATGGTCAAACCATCAACAATTCAAAATTGTTTTAAAAAGGCCAGCTTTGTCATTGAATCACAGGCTGAAGTGGAAGAAATACTCGACGAAAATGATCATGTTTCTTCACCATCGGGCATGTAGCAAACAGATTTTGACGAATTTATCAGATTCGATGATAGTACACAATGTTATGGAGAACTGACTGACACGGACATCAGACGTGGAATAAAATCGGATGATCTTTTGACGAAGATGATGATGCTGAAAGCATAAGTTCTGAAGTTTCTGAAAGTGACAAACCAGTTCCAAATTCTCTGGCTGCATTGAATGCGCTTGAAACTCTGACAGCCTACTTTGAAACAAAAAAAGCAGTAATCCTGATGGCGCATTAAAAATGATTTATGGACTGTATGAAAGTGTTCATGATGTTAACAAAGAGATTTCTGTACAATAAAAAATGACTGACTTTTTTAAGAAAAAGTAATTTTTGACTGAATTATTTGTGAAAACTGATTGAAAATGTATTTTTGTCTGTGTTTTTGTGTTTTTTTATGTCTATAACTGTTAAACTAGTGTTCTGTACGTAAAAAGCATTATATGAAGTGTTCCCATACTTACCTAAACATCAAACCCGGATATAAGAGAACTCTTATTTGACCCCGGCAACTCTCTTATATCCGGGTTACATTGTACAAATCTACCATCCGTCTGTGCATTGAATACACCTGTTATATCTGGTTGGATGCCCCTACTATTCATCTCTGGGTTTTTAACAAAATCCAAAGGAGAATTTACAATGTAATTGATCCAGCTTGACTCCAGTCACTTTGTCATCGATGGGATGTGGCATCCTTCTGTCTCTTCTACAAATATTTTTACGGCTTCTGCTCTGATGAATTTACTTAAGCTACTAGACTAGAAACTGAAACAGTCAACTCTAGTCACCATTTCTACTCTAGGAGCTTATTTTCTTGCACTTTCTGCCTATGGAACTATTTTCTGTATACATGCTTCCCTGATAACTACAACCTCCAAGAGTTTAAGTGCAATGTCAATTGCTATCTCTTACCTCCTTGATTCCCATCTTTCTCTTATCCTTTCCCCAATACTCCCTGTTTCTTGTTCTTCCTTTTCACTCTACTCTCACGTAACTCTCCTCACACCAGTATTCCTATCCTTCTCTTATCCATTCTTCAACACTCCCTGTAACATGTTCCTCTTTTTGCTCTCCTTTCATGTAGCCCCCTGTGCACCAGTGCTTGAGATGAAATGATTATAAAAAAAAATACAGATTGTTTTGGTACATATTGGTATTTTACTGCCCCCTGATGACAGTTAAATTGATTTTCCATCACCCTGTTCCTTTTTAGAGAATTGTTTGTAGTTGGATAGATGACATCTTTGTGTAAACAAACTTTATGGTTCATCAGTGCTTCTGGTGTGTCTAGATTGGGTGTATCTCTGTAAGTTCCAAGGAATATTTCTAATATCTATTGTGTGATTTCCCCATCAAGTTTAAGGAATGCTCTCTTAAAGGTATCTACAAAGCATTCCAGTTGTCTATTTGATTGAAAAGGTGGTGTTGAATGTGTTGAAAATACAGCTGAAGTGAAAGCAGTACCATTATCAGAAACTAGTATCTGAGATGAAGATTTGCTTTAACTTAAGAATTATTTAATCTGAGATGACGCTATTCATAAAAAAAATTTTTGGCCATTTTCTGTAAGCATCAACAAGGATAAAAAATACTGCCTCTTGATGGGTCCAGCAAAATCAATGTGAAGGTGTGAAAAGGGTGATTCAGGAATAGGCTAGGAATTCACTAGCTTTTCTGGAAGATTTTACTGCCAGTTGGCAATTGGAATGTGTATACCAATTCCTCTAACTGCTTGTCCATGTTTGGCCAATGCACCTTGATGAACATAATGGAACTGCTTAATCTCTCTTTCATGTAATAAAGATGCAAAAAAACATTATTGACTTCTGACAATGAAGATCAATGGCTGAATTCTTTTGCAAGGCTTCTGGCTATACTATTTACATTGTTTGGACTATTGTCTTCATTTTATTGTCATGTTTACGATGTTTCAGCCATTGTAGGCTCCAGCCTTCTTCAGGTGCTAGAAATTTTGAATCAAACTCTTTATTACAATCACTGGGGTATATTATTCTCATTTCATGTGCGATGCTACTTCTGGTAGCTTTGTAGTTATCTCCCTTTAACTTAAGTTATTTGTACACCACTGCTGTAGCCTGGTATTGAACTCACAACTCTTTTGTCCATCATCATATGATGATGTTCTTATTCCTTTGTTGGGTTCTGATTTCCAGCCTCACATCTTTTGTGATGTTTGGTTTGGGTGGCTTGGCTTTCTCCAATGTTTGTTTCACTTTCCATCTTAGGTTCAGGCGAATGAGCTATTTTCTCAATACAGGCAATGATGCCTAATCTCCTAATCTGACCAAGCATTGCACATGGAATGAGAATGATATACCCCAGTGATTGTAATAAAAGGTTTGGTTCAAAATTCCTAGCACCTGAAGAAGGTCAGAGCGTACAATCGCTGAAACATTGTAAAATATGGCAATAAAGATGATGACAATAATCCAAACAATGTAAATAGTGTGACTACTACATCATCTCAGAAGTATAGACAGATATATCACTTTCTGTGGCTTCATGGATCATTGTGGAAGTGACTGGTGATGCTCTTACATTGGATGTAAGCACTGAAGTGACTTTCAGTTTTAGAGATAATGCTGCGATGACTTATTCTTCTGGTACCTTATTTTGTGTAGTCATTAACCTTGATAATGCTTCATCATGACCAATTGTATTGGTTGAATTGTATTTTAGAGAAAAATTCTAACATCATTAAATCATCTGCTCATTCTTGCAGATGATTTTTTTCGTACACTAGCATGCCATTTTCTAGATAAAACGATACTAACAAGAGACTTATAATTTGTGATCAGAGGGAAATGATGCCTGTACAGTATTTTGTGGAACTTTTTAATACCAAAGGCTATTGCTAATGCTTCATTTTCAATTTGGTTATAATCACACTCTGCAGGTATCAGTGATCTGGATCCGTGAGCTATTGCATTTTGGTTGCCAGCAGTTGGAAGTATCAGAGACTATAGCAATATCCATGGATGGGTTGTAGTATGTCAGCAAAAGATTGGGAGAGCATAAGAACTTTACCTTATCTGAGATAGCCAAAGCAACAGCCTGACCTTCACCATTCTTATTTAAAGTTTGATAGACTCTTTTAGCAATAACCATTAATCCATCAGCAGTTGACATAGAGAAGTGAAAACCATATTGCTTGTCTGAAAGTAGAACCTGCAAGGTAAAATGCTTAATCAATTCAGAGTTGATTATTTTGCCAAAAAAAGATAGATGGTTAATAGATTGATAGAAGGATCAGATGTTTTTCCTGAGTTCTTAAAAAGTAGAACTAGAGAAGAGGATTTTGAACAAGAAGGAAAGCAAGAAGTAGCAAGTTGTTTAGAGAGAATAGGAGTTAGCTCAGGAGTGCATTACTTAAGAACAATTGCAGGGATACAATCAATTCCACATGCTTTGTAGCAATCTAGTTTACAGATGATGGCAGAAACTATGGATGGAATTATATGCACAGTAGAGATTTAGTTCTAAGTGGAAAGTCTGGCAAAAGATACTACAGATAAGTCAAAAATAGAATTGGAAGAGAATTTACAAGCAAAACATTCTGCTTTATAAGCTGACTATATTATCACCTCAAATTGTTGAGAAGAAGATTACTCTTATTTAACATACTATTACAGAGCCAAGAACAAAATTTGTTAGTGTCTATGCAGTACCTCATTCTATCAACAAAGACTTAGCTTCACTGAGGACACATTTACAATTATTACCAGCAGACACAAAGAAGTGTCAGTTGTGATTGGAACTATCACTTGGGTACAGCCAGAAAAGGTGATTCTAGTGCACTATAGCAGCTTAGGCTATTTTGTCTAATGTTATAGTCCTGAACAGAAGGGAAGTGATAAGGGGAAAATGATATCTAATAGAGTGCAATAAAGAAAGTTGAAAGTACATGAAAGTGTAATACTACAAAACAAAAATTATTTAACAAAAAGTTGTAACTAAAAAAGATGGGAGTCAAGGAGATAAGAAATGGCAAGAAGAAGATTGTGGTTTCACCAGGTATTTACAAATAGGCACAAAAGCATCAATACCTACTTTTAGGTAAGAAGAAACCTCAGTGGCACTATTCTCAATAAGAACCTTGAACAATTTCACTCTAAGGAACATCACAGAGAAACTGACAAAATGAATCCCATCAGTACACTTGTGTATAAGAAAGGTTCCTGTCTAATAGACAACTGAAAAGAAATATCAGCAGATACTACAGTGTGACTGAATTGCCAAGAGGACAAAGTTGCAACAAGAGCCAGGAGAGGAGGTAAGGAATACATCCAGTAAAGAAGAATGTCAGTCAGAATGATTAGGAAAATAAATAGTGAAATATAAGACATTTTTCAAAATCTGGATCAAAACGTATTTATTTACAGAAAATAATAAAGATTTCTATACTTTTGCTCAAAAAAGAGTAAAAAAATTTCCAAACTCTAAATAGAAATGCTGTAATTGTAGGAAAAGTAAACAATGGTGAAAAATACAGCATTTTCTAAAATCATAATAAAAATGTAGAAATGTACAGAAAATGATGATTTCTATACTTTTCCTGGACATTATTGCATTGTTATTCAGATTTTGGAAAATGTTTTATAGTTTCACATTGTTCAGGTTTTTTACACAAAATAATGATGAAATATAAGGCTTCTTCAGATTTTAATAAAAATGCGGAAAAGTGCAGAAAATATTGAATATTCTCTACTATTCCTGAAAAAAAGTCTAAACAATGACAAAATATGGGTAATTTTTTCTAAATCTAAATGAAAATACAGAAATGTACAGAAAATAATTTAAACTTTTATATTTTTCTTAAAGAAAATATACTTTTTATAAAATCTAAAAAATGAAGAAACATGTAGAAACTAATGAAGATAGCTATACTTTTGCATATAAAAGATAAACAATATAAAAATTATCAAAAATCTTATTAAAAATTCAGAAAGGTACACAGTATAATTTAAATTTCTATAATATTCTTTAAAAAAAAGGAAATAATGAGCAAATATAAGACTTTCTAAATTTAAAATGTGCAGAAAAAAGATGTCTATACTTTTGAGAAAACCTAAATAATTAGAAAATATAAGACATTTTTCAAAATCTAAAAAATGCAGGAATATACAGAACAAAGAAGATTTCTAAAATTTATCATAAAAATCTAAACAATAACAAAAAATAAAACTTTTCTCAAAATATATAAATGCAGATATGTATATGTATTTGTATATTTTTCCTTAAAAAAGCTAAATAATATAAGATATTTTGTACAGAAAATAAAGGTTTTTTATAAAATTTCTTAAAAAACATAAACAATGATGAAGTATAAGACATTTTCAAAAGACTGAAAATAATATAGAATTTTATAAAAATAATAAATGTTTTCTTTATTTTTCTTTAAAAAAGCTAAATGATGATGAAATATTAGATTTTTCCCAAAATGTGGGTGAAAATGCAGAAATGTGCAAAAAATAATGAAGATTTCTATACTTTGAAAAAGGCTAAATAATGAGAAAATATGTGACATCTTCAAAAAAACAGATATGTAAAGAAAATGATGAAGACTTTTAAACTGATGCTTAAAAAACAATGATATAAAGTAATAATTTTCAAAATCTGAATAAAAATGGAGAAAGGTACAGCAAATAATGAATATTTCTATCCATTTGCATAAGAACTATAATTAATGAAGAATTACAAAACATTCTCAAAAATCTAAATGAAATATAGACATAATGTGGAAATAAAAGGTATTTTTGCATAATGTGTAAAGAAATGTAAAAATATGCAAAAATTTATGAAGATTTATTAAATTTGCTGAAAAAGTGCTAAACACTGAGAAAAGAGAAGAAAATTTCCACAATCTGAATAACAATACAGAATGTACAGAAAATATATATTTCTATATAATTATATCATGGAAAATTAAACAATGATGACAAATAAAACATTTTCCAAAATCTGAACAAAAACATAGAACTGTACAGAAAATAATAAAGATTTTGATTTTTTGCAGAAAAAAGATAAAAAATGAAGAAATATTTTCCAAAATGTGAATGAAAAATGCAGAGGTGTGAAAAAAATAAAGAATATTTATTTATTTATAAAAAAAGGTAAACAATGAGAAAATTTCAGAAGTTTTCCGAAATCCGAATTAAAATGCTGAAAAGTACAGAAATTAATTAAAATGTTTTAAAAAAGCTAAATATAGATGAAATAAAAGACATTTTTCAAAACCTGAATAAAATCCAGGAAATTAATTTGTAGAATTTTACAAAAAGTAATGTAATTTTCCATATTTTTCTTTAAAAAATCTAAATAAAGAAACATATAAGACTTTTTCCAAAATTTGAATTAAAATGCAGACATGTGCATAAAATAAGAAAGATTTCTAAAATTCATATAACAAAATAAACAATGATGAAAAAACGGATTTTTCCAAAATCTGAAAAATACGGAAATGTGTAAAAAATAATGAAGATACTTTTGCTTAAAAAAACTAAATGATGACGAAATATGAGACATTTTTCAAAATCTGAATAAAAATGCATAAATGTACAAAAATAATGAAAATATCAAGAATTTTCATTAAAAAACTAAATAATGAGAAAATAAAATTTCTAAAATTTCAATGAAAATGCAGAAATGTGCAGAAAATAATGAAGATTAATATATTTATGTTTAAAAATGTTAAAAATTAGAAAATAGCATAACTTTTCCAAAATCTGAAAAAAAATGAAAAATGTACAGTAAATAATAAAGATTTGTAATATTTATCTCAGAAAACTAAACAATAATAAAAAATAAAAAATTTCCAACATCTGAAAAATGAAGAAATGTGTAGAAAATAAAGAAAATGTCTATATTTTGCTTAAAAAAGCTTAATAATGATGAAATATTAGACATTTTTCAAAACCGGAATAAAAGTGTAGAAAATAATGAAAATTTCCACATTTAAAAAACTAAATAATGAGAAAAAAAGACTTTTTTAAAAATCTAAATGAAAATGCAGAAATGTGCAGAAAAAATGAATATTTCTATAATTTATATAACAAAATAAACAATGATGAAAGAACAAACTATTCCAAAATTTGAAAAAAGCAGAAATGTGTGTAAAAAAAGGAAGATGTTTATATTTTGCATAAAAAATCTAATTAAAAACAAAATATGTGACCCTTTTCAAAATCTGAATAAAAATGCTGAAATGTACGAAAAAAAATGTAAATTGGTACAATTTCTATAATTTTCTAACAAAATAAAACATGATGATAACACAGACTTTTCCAACATCTGATAAACGCAGAAATGTGTAGAAAATAATGAAGACGTCTCTACTTTTGCTTAAAAAATCTATATAATGACGAATATGAAGCATTTTTCAAAATCTGAATAAAAATGCAAAAATGTACCAAAAATAATGTACATTTCAAAAATTTTCATTCAAAATCTAAATGATAATGAAATATAGGAGTTTTTATAAATTTGAATGAAAATGCAGATATGTGCAGAAAATAATGAAAAATTTTATATTTTTGTTTTGAAATAGTTAAAAATTGAGAAAAGATAATAAATTTTCCAAAATCTTAGAAAAATGCAAAATGTACGGTAAATAATGAAGATTCCGGAAATGTATCTAAGAAAACGTGAACAATGATAAAAAATCAGACTTTTCCAAAATCTGAAAAAAATCAGAAATGTGTAGAAAATAAAGTAAATGTCTATATTTTGCTTTAAAAGCCAAAAAATCACGAAATATTAGACATTTGTCAAAATCTGAATAAAAATGCAGAAATGTTTAGACAATAATGAAAATTTACACATTTACACAACTAAATAATTAAAAAAATATTAGATTTTTCCAAAATTTGAATGAAAATGCAGAAATGTGCAAAAAATACTGAAGATATCTTTCAACTATATAACAAATAAAAAATGATTTATTCAGATTTTGACAAATGTCTAATATTTCGTAATTATTTAGCGTTTTCAAGCAAAATATAGTCATTTACTTAATTTTCTATACATTTCTGCTTCTTTCAGATTTTGGAAAAGTTTGATTTTCCATCATTGTTTTATTTTTGTTTTATTTTAGAAATCTTCATTATTTAGCGTACATTTTTGAAAATTCAAATTCATAATTTTCCACACATTTCTGCATTTACTATATTTTGGAATAGTTTGTTTTTATATCATTTTTATTTTTGTTATATAAATTATAGAAATTTAACAAAAATTATAGAAATTTTCATTATTTTCTGTACATTTATGCATTTTTATTCAGATTTTGAAAAATGTATCATTATCTAAGAAAACTAAACAATGATGAAAGATCAAGCATTTCCAAAATGCAGAAATGTGTAAAAGATAAAGACAATACCTTTATTTAGCTTAAAGGACCTAAATAATAACGGAATATTAGACCCTTTTCAAGGTCTGAATAAAAATGCAGAAATGTACAGACAATAATGAAAATTTCCACATTTTTTTTAAATGTGGGAATTTTCATTATTGCAAATAATGAAATAAATATTATTCATTTTCCAAAACTTGAATGAAAATGCAGACATGTGCAGAAAATAAAGAAGATTTCTATAATTTATAAAACAAAATAAGACATGCTAAAGAAATGGACTTTCCCAAAATCTGAAAAATGTAGAAATGTGTAGAAAAGTCTATACTTTTGCATATAAAATCTAAATAATGACGAAATATGATACATTTTTAAATCTGAATAAAAATGCAGAAATGTACAGAAAAAATGAAATTTTTCACAATTTTCTTAAAAAAAATTAAAAAATATAGGACTTTTCTAAAATTTGATTGAAAATGCTGAAATGTGCAGAAAATAATGAAGACTTTTAAAATAATGAAGACTTTTAAAATTAATTTCAGAAAACTAAACAATGATAGAAACTCAGACATTTCAAAATGGGGAAAATGCAGAAATGTGTAGAAAGTTTCTACATTTAAATAACTAAATAATGAAAAAAATATTAGACATTTTCTAAACCGTAAAAGAAACCGCAAAAATGTGCAGAAAATAATGAAAATATTTATAATTTATATAACAAAATAGGTAATGCTGAAAAACTGGAATTTTCCAAAATCTAAAAAATGCGGAAATGTGTAGAAAATAATGAAGATGTCTATAATTTTTGCTTAAAAATCTAAATAATGACGAAATGAAGATATGTACAATCATGAAAATTTCCACATTTAAAAAAATTAAATAATGAAAAAAATAATAGGCTTTGATCAAAATTTGAATGAAAATGTATAAATGTGCAGAAAATAATATAGATTTTTATATTTTTGTTTAAAAATTTAAATAATGACAGAATATAATAAATTTTCAAAAATCAGAATAAAAGTGAAAAAATTTACAGTAAATAATGAAGATTTCTATAATTTATATAACAAAATAAACAATGATAAAAAAACGGAGATTTTCCAAATCCTAAAAATGCAGAAATGAGTAGATAAAATGATGTCTAAACTTTCGCTTAAAAGACTAAATAATGATGAAATATGAGATATTTTCCAAAATCTGAATAAAAATGCAAAAATATACAGAAAATAACGAAAATCTCTACAATTTTTGTTAAAATAACTAACTAATGAGAAAATGCAAAAACCTGTAGAAAATAATGAGGTTTTTATATTTTCTTGGAAAACAGCTAAATTATGAGAAATATAATAAATTTTCCATAATCTGAATAAAACTGCAAAAATATCCAGAAAATAATGAAGATTTCTAAAATTTATATAAGAAAACTAAACAAATAAATGTACAGACAATAATGAAAATTTTTCACATTTAAATAAACTAAATAATGAAAAAACAGACATTTTCAAAAATTTGAAAGAAAATACAGAAATGTGCAAAAAATATTGAAGATTTCTATAATTTATATCACAAAATAAACAATGATAAAAACGGACAATTTCAAAATCTGAAAAATGCAGAAATGTGTAGTAAATAATAAAAATGCCTATTCTTTTGCTTAAAAATCGAAATAATGACAAAATATTAGACATTATTCAAAATAAATGCAGAAATGTACAGACAATAATGAAAATTTCCACATTTAAAAAATTTGAATGAATATGCAGAAATGTGCAAAAAATAATGAAGGTTTTATATTTTTGTTTAAAAATTTAAATATTGAGAGAATATAATAAATTTTCAAAAATCAGAATAAAAGTGAAAGAATGTACAGTAAATACTGAAAATATTTAAAATTTATCTAACAAAATCTAAATAAAGATGGAAGATCAGACATTTCCAAAATCTGAAAAATGCAGAAATGTGTAGAAAATAACAAAAGTGTTTATATTTTGCTTAAAAAGGCTACATAATGACTAAATATTAGACGTTTTTCAAAAGCTTAACAAAAATGCAGAAATAGACAGACAATAATGAACACTTCCGCATTTAAAAAAAAATTAAATAATGAAATAAATATTAGATGTTTTCAAAAATTTGAATCAAAATGTAAAAATGCGCAGAAAATAAACAGAAGATTTTTATATTTTTGTTTAAAAAAGCTAAATAATGAGAAAATATAATAAATTTTCCAAAATCTGAATAAAGATGCAAAAATGTATAGTAAATAATGAAGATTTCTAAAATTTATATTACATAACAAAACAATGATGGAAAATCAAATTTTCCAAAACCTTGAACAATATAGAAATGTGTAGAAAATAAAGAAAAGTCTATATTTTGCTTTAAAATGCTAAATAATGATGAAATATTAGCCATTTTTTAAAATCTGAATAAAAATACAGAAATGTACAGACAATCATGAAAACTTCCACATTTTAAAAAATTAAATAATGAAACAAACTTTTGCTTGAAAAAACTAAATAATGACGAAAAATAAGACATTTTCCAAAAACTGAATAAAATTGTAGAATTGTACACACAATAATGAAGATTTATACATTTTTCCTGAAAAACAGATAAATAATAACAAAATACAAGACAATTTCCACAAGGTGAATAAAAATGTACAGAAAATAATGAAGATTTCTATACTACTGCTTAAAAAAAGGTAAATATTGATGAAATATAAGAGTTTTTCCAAAATCTTAAAGAAATTTAGAAATGTACATAAAATAATGAAGATTTCTATACATTTAATTAAAATCTAAATAATGAGGAAATACAAGCTTTTACAAAATCTGAATAAAATTGGAGAAAGCTACCTAAAATAATAAACATTTCTATTTTGCATAAAAAAGCTAAATAATGAAGAAATATATGACATTTTCCAAAATCTGAATATAAACAAAAAAATGTACAGAAAATAATTAAGATTTCTAATTTTGTTTAAAAAACAAAATAATGATAAAATATCAGACATTTTCCAAAATATAAACAAAAATGTACTGAAATTAATGAAAATTTCTATACTTTTGCTTTAGAAAAGTTAAACAATGACAAAATTAAGACATTTTGCAAAATCTAAATAATATTATAGAAAAGTACCAACAATAATGAATATTTTAATATATTTGCTTGAAAGGGGCTAAATAATTTTTTTCCAAAATCTAAATTAAAATACAGAAATATATAGAAATTAATGAAGTTGTTTCAACTTATACTTGAAAAAATAAACAATCAGGGAAATAAGATATATTCCAAAATCTGAAAAAAAATTTAGACATGTACAAAAAATAATCAAGATTTCTATACTTTTGTTTAAAAAAGCATAATAATAATAAAATATAAGACATTTTCCAAAATCAGAACAAAAATGTAGAAATGTACCAAAAATTATGAAAATTTCTATACTTTTGCTTGAGAAAAGCTAAACAATGAAAAAATGTGAGACATTTTCCAAAATCTGAATAGAAATGTACAAAAAATATGAAGGCATAAAAAATAGCTATATAATGTGGGAATATAAGACATTTTCCCAAATAATGTACAGAAAATGAAATTTCTAAAGTTTTGCTTAAAAAGCTAAGCAATGAGGAAAAATAAGACATTTCCCAAAATCTAAATAATATTTTAGAAAGGCACCAAGAATAATGAACATTTTAATACATTTGCTTAAAAAGGTTAAATAATGAAGAAATATATGACATTTTCCAAAATATAAATACAAATGCTGAAATGTATAGAAATTAATCAAGTTGTTTAAACTAAAAAAAAAGATGAAAAATAAGAAAATTTCCAAAATCTTAATAAAAATATAGAAAAGTACAGAAAATAAGGTTTCTAATACTTTCAATTAAAAAAAGCTAAGTAATGAGGAAAAATTATGCAATTTTCCAAAATCTGAATAAAAATGTAGAAATGTACCGAAAATAATGAAGATTTTTATACTTTTGCTTAAAATAAACCCACTTAATAAAGAAGTAGAAGACATTATGCAAAATCAAATTAAAATATATTAAGATGTCCATACATCTTAATATATTAAGCTAATATTATTTAGCTATGAAAAGCTAAATAATGATTAAATATGATACATTTTCAAAACCTGAATAAAAATGAAAAAATGTACAGAAAATAATGAACATTTCTATACTTTTGTGTAAAAAACACTAAACAATGAAAACATGTAAGACATTTTCCAAAATCTAAATAAAAATTCAGATAAATTCAGAATTGTGTGAACATTTTAAAAATTTTGCTTGAAAAAACTCAACAGTGTCAAAAAATTAAACATTTTCAAAAATCTAAATAAAATGTAAATGTGTACAAAAAATTATAATTTTAAATGAGAAATGGTGAAAAAAGATAAAACATTGCACAGGCTTTTGTTTGTTATTAAAATACAACATACTACAAATCTAGAGAAAATAGTTAGACTATGTACATTTTGAAAAGAGCATAGTCAACATGCTAAATAGTGTGCATTTTGTATTTCTTTCAAGATCATATATATAATGTAAGAACTTTGTACATATTTTCAGGGAAAGACTGTAAAATGAGAAAATTTAGCAGTTGTTGGTATTATTCACTAAAATGCTGAAAATTACAGAGATTAGTGAAAATTTGGACATTTGCAAATGTAAAAATTAAAATCATGCATATATATTGTCATGCATATATTTTATCATTTACACAATTTCTCATTTAAAATTATGCAAAACTTCTTAACTCTCTAAAGATTTCTACTTTTTGAAGAAATTAAAAGTATGCTTTCTTTATATTTCTTTTACTTTATTTTAAAATAAGCTAAAATATTCATTATTCTCTGTAAATGTCTACATTTTTATTAGAACACTGAGACATTACTTTATGTATGCATCATTTAAATTTTTCTGTTTGCTAATGTGCTAAATTTTTTCATTTTAGAGGTTTTCTCTTTTTATATGTACAATTTTCTCTTATTGTATACATGTTTCTACATATTTTGAATGAAGGAAAAATGTGCAGTATTTAAACATTTTTACTACACTTTTTAAAATTATAATATAATTCACATTTCTTGTAAATTCGTACAATTTTAATACAAAAATGTGTATTTCATTTCAACATTTTACACCCATTCTCAATTAATTTTATACTAATATAATTTTATAAGAAAAATTATAGAAATCTTCATTATTTCCTGTACATTTCTACATTTTCATTTAGATTTTTTTACATGCAATTATATAAATATCTTCATTATTTTCGGTGCATTTTTACAGTTCTATTCAGATTTTGAAATATGTCATTGTAAAATGTTTTATATTTCTTCAAGGTTTAGCTTTTTTTAATCAAAAGTATAAAAATCTTCATAATTTTTTGTACACTTTTACCTTACTGGCTGGGGGCTGCCCATCTTGAGGCGGGCAGTAGCTGTCCAGTGAGATTGAAGAATCTCTCCAACCAATGAGAACAACCCCTGGCACTCATGCCCTATGCCAATCAAGTGGTAGCTTATAACCGGTAACTGTCATTTCCCATGTTGTGTCAACGCCAAGGGTGAAGCTGGAGTATCCTCTCCAGGTTTAGCGTATTGGTGCAGTTTGGTTGGATGCAAGCCTGGTCAATGTTATATGTAGGATAGGCTGTTGCCCATGTATCACATCTCCCTTCTCCACATCACTGATTAGACCAAAGGAATGAAAGGGTCATTACAATTTGGGATCAGTGCCATTGCAGGAGTTGCCAAAACTAGTTGAATACAACAGTGAACTGCCTTAGGGACTCTGATTCCTGATTTTACCTCGAGGTTTACTCCTGAAGCATTTTCCATGACTGGATATGGTAACAAGGCAGTGGCGGTTTGAAATGGGGTTTTCCTTTCCCTAGGTGAACTGCCTTCCCAGGCTGATGAGCTCTACCTGCTCAAAGCAACTGGTTATGAGGTGCCAGTGATCCACCTTTCACCCCTTCTCCTGTCTGCAAAAGTAGTTCTGCGACAAGCATGCCAGGGGCTGAATGTAGTTATCAGTGGTTACTTGAACAAGCATGCCATGGGAGCATTTCATAGATAGTAGGAGCTTATCCCCACTATCACACCTGGCAATGACAACCTTGTATATACAATTATTTATTCATTAAGCTAATCGAGAATAGTTAGCACTACCAAAAATTTAAAGCAAAAGTGTAGTTTTCCTAAAAAAGAATATCATAGAGAAATTGTATTGCATAGTTTTTTTTCTATTGTATTGAAAACAGTTAAAGCTTAGAAATTCTACATTAGAAATTAGGCAATAGACATAGGAACATGTCTTTTTAAGAGCAAAAAAGTGTCTTCCTTTATAAAAAAACAAAAGTTTAATCATAAAAAAGTAAATAAGTTATGAATCATTTGTGTTCAGCTTATATAATGAATTTAAATATTGTAAAGTTGAGCTGATAATTTAAATATTGTAAAGTAGAGCTAATTTAAAATATTATAAAATAATGTATCAGTAAATATCAAATAATTATAAAAGTTGCATTTATATAGTTAATGTCAACATATACGTTAAGTAAACAATGAAGAGAATATTAAATATATAATATATATAATTCATAATATCCAATTATATTAAATTCTATGCGTAAATAATATAATAACATTAATAAATAATATAATATAGTAATATAATAGAATAATACATATGTCACTTTCCTTTAAGATTAAGACATTTTTTCATTCAAGGAGAGAATGGGAACACAATTGCTAATTTTGGCAACCAGCGTTCAAAAAAAGTTTAAAGAAATAATGAATAAGTATAAATTTAAATGAGAAAGGGCATAAAATATTAAAATATTACACACTTTTTGTTTCCTGTTAAAATTGTACAAATTTACAAAAAATAAGAATCATATTTTTAAATTGTAGTAAAAATTTTTAATATTGAGCATTTTTTATTTCTTTCAACTTATATGTAGAATCATGTATACAATAGAGAAATTTTGTATATATTTTCAGTGAAAAACTGTAAAATCAGACAATTTGCACATTTTGGAATTTTTCACTAAAAAACTGAAATTTACAGAGATTAATGAAAATTTAGATATGTGCAATTTAAGTGAAGCATATATATAGAAATGATTCAGCATTCTGTTAAAAAAAGCTGAAATCTACAAGTGAATAGTGAATATTTCAGCTTATTTTAAAAGGAAATAAAGAAGTATAAAAAGGCATATTATTAATTTCTTCAGAAAAAAGCAGAAATCTACAGACAATTAAGAAGATTTGTATAATTGTAAATGAGAAATGGTGAAAAATGATAAAATAATTTTTGGTTTCTCATTAAAATTCAACAAATCTACAAAAACTAGGTATTCCATGTACATTTTTAGAAGAGCATAGTAAAAAGGCTAAAATATTGCATATATCTAATTTTTTAATATATATGAACACATGTATAAAATAGAGAAACTTTGTACATATTTTAAGGAAAAATCTTTAAATGAAAAATTTAGCACATATTATGATTTTCACTAAAATGCTGAAAACTTCAGAGATTTTGAGAAAATGTGAATATCTGCACATGGAAAATGATGATTATATTCAGCTTATTTTTAAATGAATTAATCAAAATATATAAAAAAGCATATTTTTTAATTTCTTCAAAAAAGGTAGAAACCTATAGATAAGTAAGAATAAATTTAAATGAGAAATGGTGAAATATGTGAAAATTATGTACATTTATGTGTTTCCCATTAAATTTCTACATATCTACAGAAAATAGGTATTTTATGTGCATTTTTAAATGAGGATAGTGAAACTGCTGAAACAAGTTGCACATTTTTATTCTTTCAATATATGTAGAAACATGTATACAATAGAGAAACTTAGTATATATTTGAGGGAAGAACTGAAAAATGAGAAAATTTTACTCATTTAGATACTTTTCACTAAAATGCTGAAAACATTAGAGATTTAGAAAAAATGGAGACATGCAAAAATGATGATAATATTTAGAAAATAAATGTCTAATAAAAATAGAGATATATACAGAGAAGACAGATTATATTCAGATTATTTTTAAATGAAGAAATCAAGATATATATAAAATTTTTAATTTCTTAAAAAAAGCAGAAATCTACAGAGAAATATCAGTATTAGTATAAACTGAAATGAGAAAGGATGTAAAATGTAAAAATATTAAACATGTTTTGTTTCATGTTAAAACTGTGACAAATTTACAAGAAATAAGTATTATAGAATATTTTTTTTAAAAATTGTAGTAAAATGCTTTAATTATTGTGTAATTTTCTTTTTTTTCAATCATGTATACAATAACAAAACTTTGTACATATTTTCAGGGCAAATCTGTAAAATGAAATAATTTAGCATATTTTGGTACTTTTTGCTAAAGTACTGAAAATTAGAGATTGATGAAAATTTGATGTTATCAAATGAAAATATTCAAAAGACACCTACATATAGAAATCCTTCACCTTTCTTTTAAAAAATACAAAAAATCTACTGAGAATAGTGTTTATTTCAGTTATTTTAAAATTAAATAAAGCAATGTAAAATGCATATTTTCAATTTCTCCAGAAAAAAGGCAGAGATCTGTAGGCAATTAAAAATATTTGTATAATTTTAAATGAGAAATGGTGAAAAATGATAAAAACATTTTTGGTTTTGCATTTAAATTCTACAAATCTATGGAAAATAGGTATTCAATGTACATTTTTAAAGTGCATAGTAAAGGTGCTAAAATATTGCATATTTTTAGTTTTTCAATATATGTAAAATCATGTATACAAAAGAGAAACTTTGTACAAATTTTAAAGAAAAAATCTTTAAATGAAAAACTTAGCACATTTTAGTACTTTCACTAAAATGCTAAAAGCTTTAGAGATTTTGAGAAAACATGGATATTTGCACATGCAAAGATCTAAATGATGATAGTATATAGAAAATTTTCAGCATTCACATAAAAATGCAGAAGTTTGTAAATAATGATTATATTCAGCTTATTTTTAATTGAATTAATCGAAATAAATAAAAAAGCACACTTTTTAATTTCTTCTAAAAAAAACAGAAACCTATTGAGAAGTAAAAATAAATTTAAATGAGATATAGTGAAATATGTTAAAACAATATACATTTATGTGTTTCCCATTAAATTTCTAGAAGTCTATAGAAAATAGGTATTCTATGTACATTTTTAAATCAGGATAGTCAAACTGCTGAAACAAATTGCACATTTTATTCTTTCAATATATGTAGAAACATGTACACAATAAAGAAGTTTTTATATATTTTGAGGGAAAAACAGTAAAATGAAGAAACTTAGCACATTTTTTAACTTTTCACTAAAATGCTGAAATGTTAGAGATTAGAAAAAATTTAGAAACATGGAAAAATCATAATGATGAGAATGTATAGAAAATTTTCAGCAGACTGATAAAAAATGCAGAAATTTACAGGGAGAGCCTGTTTATACAAATTATTTTAAATGAAGGAATCAAAGCATGTTTGTAACTTTTTTCAAAAAATGCAGAAATCTACAGAGAAATATCAATATTATTATATTTTTAGCCTATTTTTAAATGAAGTAATTGAAATGTACAAAAAAGTATATTTATTAAATTTTCTTTGAAAAATAAGCAGAATCTGTGAAGAATAGTTTCAATTTAAATGAGAAAAGGTATAAAATGTTAAAATATTACACATTATTTACTTCATATTAAAATTGTACAAATTTACAAAAAATAAGTATTATATTATATTTTTAAAATAAAGAAGTAAAAATGTTTAAATATTGTGCATTTTTTATTTCTTCTAAGGTATGTAGATTCATGTATACAATGGAGAAACTTTGTACATATTTTCAAGGAAAAACTGTAAAATCAGACAATTTAGCACATTTCAGTATTTATTATTAAAAAGCTGTAATTTACAGAGACTTGTTTGCAAATAGAATAATTTAAATGATGCATATATATAGAAATGCTTCAGCATTATGTTAAAAAATGCAGAAATCTACTTACAATAGTGTATATTCTTTGCTTTTTTTAAATGTAAAAAGAAATATAAAAAAGTATATTATTTCTTCAGAAAAAAGCAGGAATTAAGAAGATTTTTAAAATATACATATATATCCTATTACCTGTAGATCTTTACAATTTTCATGAAAAATACAAAAATGCTTTATATTGTTTTCATTTTTTCACAAAAAAATGTAGATTTCTACATTTTTGTTTTGAATTCTGAAAGGTTTGTCTATATTCTCATTATTTAGATTTTTTTATTTAAAAATATCCAAATCCTCTCCAATCTCTACAGATTTCAGCACTTTAGTGAAGAATGCCAAAATGTGACATTGTATTTTAAGCTTTTTTCCTTAGATATATACAAGGATTCACTTTCCTCATGCTTTGAAAGAAATAGTCTTTGAAATGTAAATATAAATACCATTCCCTCAAGAGTTTTACACTTTTAATGAAAATTAACAAATGAGCTATAATTAATCATTTTTCACGTTTCTCATTTAGAATTATTTTGTATTAGATAGATAGGTAGAAAGATAGAAATGAACAAATTATATAGATAGATAGATGTATATGCATGTATGTATGTATTCCTAATTCTCTATAAATTTCTGCAATTTTCTTATTAATTTTGAAAATATGCAATATAAAAATATTGCATATATTTCATTTAAGAATAAACAAAAATATTCTACATTTTCTAATAATTTCTACATTTGCTTCTGGAATGCTGAAAATTTTTATATTTAAAATTATAAAATCTTCTCTAATTTTTATAATTTTCAGCAAAATTTACTCAGTTCTGTTTATAATCATTGAATTACATCATTTATTCTCCTCCATACTTTACCTTGAATTTCACAGTTAGCCTGAAGTATATTTATGAGTGTTCCTAAATTTAAAAATTTTGAAAATCTAACAACATTTTTTCTTCTGTATATAAATACATGTCACAAAATAAAATCTTTACATTTGCCATGACAAAATCCATCAGAGGAAGAAATGCATCGGCAAAGGAAAGTTTTTCTTTTGTCTTTATCCATATTGTCTTTTTACAGATATGTTGTTAGTTATATCTTTTCTCTTGAAACATTCAGCAGATATTTTTGCAAAAAATAATTTAAATTCCTCTATTGCTACCATTGAATTCTCTGTTTCTAGGCTATCTTCTTCTTTGTTGAAAAGATTCTAGGATACATATGCATGGCCTTGGTGTTAATATTTGGGAAAATCTCCCAATTGCAAGGGAATTGTCTCTTGAGTACACAGATGACACTTTTATGTGCTTCTGACTTTTGTTATTGCACTCTGTATGTTATATCTTTTCCTTTATTGCTTACCTCCTTCTTAGGACAGTAATATATTAAACAAAATTACTTATAGAAATAGCTCTCTCTATATTCATTTGTGAACATTTTTGTGTTTAGTGATTTTAATATTCATCATGTCAGGTGGCTTAAGCATTCTAATGTTACTGATGTTGCAGCATTTAGATTTCAGTTTTTCCATTGTTCAGTCTCTCAGTGAAATAGTGGATTTTTCTAGTAAATCTGATCAACATTCTTCTTTACTAGATTTGTTCTTTACCACATCTTCTAGCTCTAGTTGATTCAGATCACTTGGCAATACAGATCACACTGCAGTAGCTGTTGGTATTTCATTTGAGTTATCTATTAGAAAAGAACCTTCTATTTACAAGACTTGTTACCAGCATACTGATTTTATGACTTTATTTGAGATGGATTGATGTTCTTAACCATCCTACAGAAATTGTGCCCCTGAGGTTTCTTCTGAGTTTAAATCTGGCATAGATTCTTTTGTACCTTCTCATCAATACCAGGTGAAACCACAATCTTTTCTTTGGTTCACACCAGTCTGTTCAGCTGCTACATCCCATAGGAATCAATTTTTCTGGTTGTACCAGCTTGGTAGTTTCAATTGCAACAGACACCTATTTGTATCTGCTTGTAATAATTGTAAACATGTTCTCACAGAGCATAAATCTGCATTTGTTGATAGAATGAGGGACTGTATAACTTGTAAAAGTTTTGTTCTTGTGACTAATGGTGGATCTATAATAGTGTTAAATCAAATTAATTCTTCTATTCCTCTTCTCTTCACAACAATTTGACATGTTCCACTGAAAAATTAGAATGTTTTGCTTATAAATTATACTTTTGACTCATCTGGAGTAGCTTTGCTTGACTTTCTACTTATAAGTGAATCTCTACTGTATGATATGCATATAATTTCGTCCATGGTTTCTGCCATCATCTGTAAACTGGATTACCACAAATCATGTGGACTTGACAGTATCTCTGTAATATTCCTTAAGGAATGTGAATCTGTGATGGCTCTTGTTCTTTCTAAACTATCCAGTAAACTCACTGTTGCTTCTTGTTTTTCTGCTTGCTGGAAATCCTCTTCTATAGTTCCAGTCTTTAAGAACTGGTGTTTGTCTTGGCTTATTAACCTGCTATCACTTTTAGGCAAAATACTATTTTCATCAATGACCCTACTGTTTGCGACAAGAGAGAACAACCGAGAATACACAAGGAGATGGATGGACCGGAAATACTAAAAATCCGAAGTGGAAGCTGCAATGGCCAAAATGAACAGAAACAAAGCACCTGGTCCAGATGGCATAGTGATAGAGCTGCTGACAGCCTTAGAAGAATATGGCATAGAAAAGATTACCGACATAATAAACGAAATTTATAGCAGCAGAATAATACCAGACGACCTATGCAAGTCGATATTTATAGCGCTGCCGAAGAAACCTGGTGCAAACAAGTGCGAACTACACAGAACTATCAGCTTAATGAGTCACATTACAAAACTGATTGTCAGAATCCTGATGAATAGAGCGAGAAGCAGAATCAGGCCAGAGATAGGGCAGGAACAGTGCGGGTTCGTCAAGGACACTGGAACAAGGAACGCCATATTCATGATTAGAATGCTCTCTGAAAGGGCATTACAAATGAAGAAAGACTTGTACCTATGCTTCATTGATTACACGAAAGCATTCGACAAAATACGACACAAAGAATTGATGGAGATGCTAGGCAACCTCGACATTTTCGGCAAAGACATAAGAATAATCAAGAATCTCTACTGGCAGCAAACGGCCTGCATACGGACAGGTAACGACCTCAGTAGATACACAAAGATAGAAAAAGGCGTAAGACAAGGATGTGTCTTTTCACCGGATTTGTTCAACCTATACAGTGAGAATATTTTGAGGACCCTAGAGGACACACCAGGATTTGTTATTGGAGGCCACAACCTGAACAACATAAGATATGCAGACGATACAGTACTGATTGCGGACATGGAAAGGAAACTGCAAGATCTCATACAGAAAGTAGCAGTGGAGAGTGACAAGAAGGGACTACAAATAAACTTTAAGAAAACTGAGTGCATGGTCATCAGCAAAAGATACAACCCAAAATGCCAAATACAGGTGGGGGATAACAGAATCAAACAAGTTCAAGAATTTAAGTACCTAGGAAGTGTTCTAACAGGAGATGGAAAGTGCGACACGGAGATCCGAAGGCAAATTGGCATGGCAAAGGACGTGTTCCAGAAGATGAGCAAAATACTAACACACAGGAAAATCTCAATAGAAATGAAGAAAAGAGTGCTAGACTGCTACATGATGTCAGTTCTTCAATACGGCTGTGAATGCTGGACAATATCATCGAAAATGAGGACAAAACTGGAAGTGGCCGAAATGTGGTTCTACAGAAGAATGCTACGGATATCGTGGACTGAGCATACAAGCAACGACGAGGTGTTAGAAAGAATGGCAACAAAAAGGAAATTGATGCTGAGCATCAGGAAGAGACAACTGAAGTTCCTGGGACATGCAATGAGGAAGGAGAGCCTGGAGAACTTGATACTGACTGGACAGATAGAAGGAAGGAGAGACAGAGGAAGGCAGCGGATAACATATTTGCAGGGTCTGATCAGGTGGATGACGGAACAGGGGTTGCCAGGAGCAACAGGAGCAAACATACTAAGAGCCACAAGGGATAGGGAGACATGGAGATCCATGATCGCCTACGTCCTGAAGGGACAGGGCACATAGAAGAAGAAGATGTCATCATTTCTCAACTTGGTATATATGTTGATGACACAACTATTTACTCATGTGAATAGTAAGTCTGATTGGTTCAATAAAGTCAAATTAGCAGCTGATCTAAAAAAATGACCTACAATCTGTTGTTAATTTTAAACTTTCCAAAATTAAACTTTTCTCTTTTAATCCTCTGAGAGAACCATTTTTAACTTCCATCAGCTTGACTGATGCTAACCTTCATGAGAGTAACTCATTGTATCATTTCAGACTAACATTTTCAGCTGACATGAAGTAGAAAGATTATTTTGAATGTACTGCTAGGTCTGCTGCTTGGAAAGTTTTTCACTGTGTTGTGGTAGACAATTTTTCTTCACAGAATTTATCTTACATATTTATAAGTTTACAATTCATCCTTACTTTGTATATTGCTGACACATCTTATCTGGTGCACTTGCTATATATTTAGAGATCTTTGATAAAATCAAAAGAAGAATTTTTTATATTATTGGTCATGACCTGGAGTCTTGGCTTCAGTCACTTTTTCCACAGCTGAACATAGATTCCCCATGCTTTTTCTATGAATACTTTCATGGTAATTGTTCTGATCAACTTTCCTCTATGGTACTTAGACTTTATGAATTTAAATGCAACACTAGATTGTCAGCAAGGCCTCATCATTTTACAGTTGAAATAGATAGATGCAACCATAAGTTTTATGCTAACAGTTTCTTCTATAACACTTCTCCTTTGTGGTATTCTCTTCCAGTTTCTTACTTCCCCATCAACTTTGATCTTAAAAAATGTAAATGCAGTGCAATGTCAATCATTATCTTCTGTCTTTTGAATTTTAATATAAAAAATAAATCAAAGTGATAAGTTTTGATAATGGGGTAAATCTGTAAGTGAGAATGGCTATTTAGATGCAAAAGATATTACCGAATTATTATTAAAATTATGGAAATAAAAAGATATGAATGGAACAGAGTCAAGTAGAGAAGGATAGCAATCAAAAGAGAAATACATTTTATTAGAAGTATTCAAAGAAAATATTTAATACTCATCCAAATTGAAAATTTGTAACTAGTATTTGAATTCTGTAATTTAAAGAATATTTTGCCAAGTATAAAATGGAAATTCAATCCAAATGATAAATAATTATAATGGAGGATGAAAGAGTTGAACTTTATATGAAAATGCTGATGAAATGCTGATCCAAATAAAAAATAGTGAAGATGAAAGTTAGATGAAAATGTAATAAAAAGGGTAGACAAAAGAGTTGGCCAGTATAAAATGCAATGGTAAACAAAAAACAAAACAAAAACAAAACGAAATAATCATGATGGAGGATAAAAGATAACAAAATAACACATTTAAATGTAATTATCAGAGAGGATAAACCAGATGGCCAGTATTCATAATGGAGGATGAAAGAGTTGGCCAGTATGAAATGCAAGACTGATCAAATAAACATTATTCATTATGAAAAATCAAATGTTATTCAGTATGAAATGCAATGCTGATCCAAATAAAACAATAATCATAATGGGAGATGAAAAGTTGTCCAGTGCTGATCCAAATAATGCAATATTCATAATGGAGGATGAAAGAGGTGGCTAGTATGAAATGCAATGTTGACCCCCCACCCCCAAATATTTATAATGGAGGATCAAAATGTTGGCCAGTATGAAATGAAATGCAGATTCAAATAAAACAATTTTCTTTCTTCTTTTGTCAACTGGCAGTGAAGCATGTGTGTAGGGGTTGGTTAGACTTTTTGAAATTTTAGTAAGTCATGATTTTGTATTTATTTATGCTTAATTTTAAGTTTTTTTTTTTCCTGTCATTTTTTCTATTTCTTTGATTGGACTTTAACTAAGTTAAAACTTAGTTAATTCACCATCCTTAACATTTTGTTTTTTTTAATTAGAATAGATAGACTTAACTATCGCCTGGTTAACTCTCCACCTATGACTATTGAACAGGTGAAGAGGCCCATCCCTTGTTCCCTGCTTAGAATGTGGTTTCCGGTTTTTTCTTTTCCATTCTTTGCACTCTTTTATTTATTTATTTTTTCCTCAACTGGAGTAGATAGACTAAACTATCGTCCGGTTCACACTCCACCCACGTCTATTGAACAGGTGAAGAGGCTCATCCCTTGTTCCCTGCTTAGGATGTGGTTTCCGGCTCTCTCTTTGCCAATCTTTTCACTCTTACGTAGCCCCCCTGCGCTTGAGTGGCGTTACCGCCTTGCTTGGGGTGATATGATTTAAAAAAAAAAAAAAACGGAAAATGAAAGAGATGGCCAGTATAAAAACAATGCTCATCCAAATAAAACAATATTCATAATGGATAATGAAAGAGTTGGCTAGTATGAAATGCAAGACTGATCTAAATAAAATAAAATTCATAATGGTGGATGAAAGAACTAACCAGTATGAAATGAAACACTGTTTCAAATAAAACAATACTCATAATGGAAGCTGAAAGAGTTGGCCAGTATAAATGAAAAGCTGATCCAAATAAAACAATATTCATAATGGACAATCAAATATTTGGCCAGTATGAAATGCAATGCTAATTCAAATAAAAATATAATCATAATAGAAAATGAATGACTTGGCCAGTATGAAATACAATGCTGATCTAAATAAAACAATATTCACAACAGAGGATGAAAGTGTTAGTCAATATAAATTATAATGTGAACAAAAAATTAAGTTACTTGGAATATTAGAAATAGTTTTGTGCTTTTGCAGACATAGCAGAGCTATCGGTCTTACTATAAATCCCTGAAAGAGTTGATTTTATACCTTAGAAATGCTGATTTTATAGTATATGTACTTAAGTGAGAATTTATTAAATCCAACACTAACCTTTGTACTTGTTTCATATGTTACTTGGAATTAAATTATTTTTATATCATTTCTAGTTCAGTAAATATATCAAAATTAGCATGATTATGAATTGATCAATCAATCTTTAAAGTCATTTAGTTAAGAACCAGATTTTTAAAAATTCTATATTGCAACATTTATAATGAATATTCTTTTTCAAGGTATTGATTTCTTTCCTGGATATTTTTCAGGAAATGTAAGCCAACAGAGCTTACCATCTCCTATCATATTAACATACCTCTTATGATTTTTCATGTCATCCCCATTAGAAATTTTATAAATGAAAACTTTGTTTTCATCAAGATGCTAGTTTTCCCCTGGTAGTTATTCAAGTGAATTTGGCAATAACTATTTTCAAGAATTTTTTCAGTGAATTTGATCTCCTGATTACTAAGCATACTTATGCTGCCAATTCTTTTGAAGCATGTCCTGTCCTTGTCTTTTATTAGAATAAGATAGATTTTCATTTTTATGACAGACATGTGTAAGTACATAGAGCTATATTTTGTTTATCTATATATAGAGAGAGAATTGTTAACACACACTTGATAATCATATCATGTTGGACTTGTATTTAAGTAAAGAAATACCCAGTACCAGTTTGAATTACTTTTGTCTTTAACATTATGAGCAAAAATGAAATAAAATCTTTTAGCTTACAAAACTGAAATAAAACCAAGAAACGAGCCTTGAAAAAGTGTTTTTGTCAAAAATTAAAGAACCCACCACATTTCTCTTTCAATCAATTGATTTTTTGACTAATCATGTTGTGTTTTTTATTGAATTTTCTTTCAAAGCAATCATCTGACTTTCAGTTAGAATCAGTCATTTCCTTTTCCTTGACAAGCAATCAAATAAAACTTCTTTTACAGCATTGCACTGACACTTGTTATCATACAATATCAGTGCAAGTAAACACATACACACAAACCTGTTCAATTTTTTTATTACTTTGCTTCATTCTTGTATCTTGTATCTTGTTTTTCTCAGCATATGAAATTCAAGACTCTTACTATTATAATTTCTCTGATATGAAAAAACGAAAAGTCAAAAATGCTTGGTTTCTTGATGTGCTATTTCTAAAGACAGTGACATGAAAGTCATCAACAGAACCAAAAAAGTAAAATATAAGTAAGTATTTATGGTGTCAGGAGAAAAATAATACAAGTATTTTATCTTATTTTCTTTCTCTTTTCTCACTCTCTTTCTTTACCCTTTTCTTTCTTATATTGAGTTTTAACTTTTTTCTATTCCCTCTGAAGTTTTCTTTCATTCTTCTGTATATTTATCATTTTGCATTTTTCTCTCAACCTGCCATTTTTTGGCTTTTTCTTAATTTTACCTTTTGTTGTTCCTTCATTTCTCTTTTTGCCTTTTCTTTTATTTTCTCAATGTATTTCCTACTTCACATTTTATTTTTTTCCTTTTTGCTCCTATTTTATTTTGAAAAGTTTTCTTGGTTTCTTTCCCCTTTTATTTTCTTTCTTTTATTTTTGCTCTTCGCTCCTGTATTATTTATGCAATGGTCTTCAAAGTTAGGTAGAAAAATCAATATGCGAGAGACAAAGATTTGGTTAGAATTGTCATTATAAATATTATAATATAAATATTTTTAACAGTTACTATCACTCACCTTTATTTCAGTGTTGATTATATATATATATATATCTGGTATTGAACTCACAACTCTTTGGGTCAAGTCACAGGAACCAACCAATCAGGAAACAAAAGTTAGATATTTTTACAAATTCATTGGTAATAATATATATATTTGAAATGATTTGTTTGAACATTATTTTTGATTGATACTTGTATTTAAGTAGATATTCTGTTTATAATCAAACAGTATTATATATTTACTTCTACCAGCCTGATTATTTACGATAAATTTTTGTTACGAAAATGTGTGTCATTTGGCAGAAGTCAAACCTGCGACCCCTATCCACATAGGGGAAGCCACCATGTGATCTGGCGCGTCTTAGACCTCTCTACCACAAATGACAATCAATCTAAACAAAGTCAAATTAAGCCTATAACACAATTTTCGAATTCATCATAATAACCATCTTTACTCAGAAATATTATGAGGAAAAAATAATGTTCAAACAAATCATTTCAAATTGTTGGTTGTTAATAACCAGTTTCGTTAATCTTTGTTAATTTCCGTAACATGTTTACATTTGTTGACATTACGATACATTTCAGAGCAGAGATGGTTATTACGGTGAATTCGAAAATTGTGTTATAGGCTTAATTTGACTTTGTTTAGACTGATCGTCATTCGTGGTCGAGAGGTCTGAGATGCGCCAGATCACATGGTGGCTTCCCCTATGTGGATAGAGGTTGCAGGTTTGAATCCTGCTGAATGACACATTTTCAAACAAATCATTTCAAATTATCGGTTGTTTATAACCAGTTTCATTAATCTTCATTAATTTCTGTAAAATATATATATATATATATATATATATATATATATATATATATATATACCTCTTATGATTTATATATGAAGAGAAAGAGAGAGAGAGAGAGAGAGAGACTGTGTATGTGTGTGCACATAAAGAGAAGAGGGAAGCTTTTAGTATTTGTCTTTATTTCTTTAAGGACACATGGCCCAGTGAATATAGACGTTGTTTAGTTCCTGTGATTTGACCCAAAGAGTTGTGAGTTCCATACCAGGCTACAGCAGTGGTGAACAAATAACTTACAGGGTTAGAGAGCGAGATATAACTCATAACTTCCAGAAGAGGCATGAGGCAAGGAATGAAGTTCATATACCCCAGTAATTGTAATAAAGGGTTCAGTTTGAAATTCTTAGCACCTGAAGAAGGCCGAAGCATACAATGGCCGAAAGTTGTACAGATAGCAATAAAGATGAGGACAATAGTCCGAATAATGTAAATACAGGAAAGCTTTTTTATGTTAATGCATTTTATTCCCTGAGAAAGTTTGATAACCAAGCATGGAAATTATATTAATATGGTGAAAAAATACTGTTAAGTTTTCAAATTTTGAAATAGACGATGCTTTATAATATTTTAAATAAAGAATAAATAATCTAAAGAAATATAAACTATGAAGGCTGTTAAGTGATCTTATTGGTCTATTAAGTGAAAGTGAGTTAATTTTGTTGTTATTGAAGGTTTTTTTTAATATATGTATATAACAGTTATTTATTTTTTATGCATTTTTATTTTGTTTATTTATTTACTTTTAAAGGTCATGATTTAACAATTTTATTTTAATTTTAAAAAGTTTTGTTATCATGCATAAGTATGGTGGCTTGAGATAGAAGCATTTCTTTTAAGAAAGGAGATACTGGAAAAATCCAGTGTGTAAATTAAGTTTTTGGCAATAATCAATAATTGCATTTTCAAGAGTTTTTCATTTAGGTAAATTATTTTCTTTTAGACAGAACAGAATTTTTAAGATAAAAATTTTAATTAAAATTATTTCTGTGTATGATTAATGTATTCAAGAAGTAATTTTGGTTGATTAATCTAGACATATTATGTCTATTTTTATTTTAACTCTCTTGTATTCATGGATTAATTTCTTAATGATGTCACTAAACTCATTAAGGGAGGCACTGTAGTTCATCTCATTTCTTTTCAGTCTTACCCAAAATCATCTTCAGGGGTTAGTTGCTAAGACAAAAAAATTAATGTAGCTGATAAATGTGAATTTTTTGTGCATGCATATGAAATACACTGTTATTTCAAAAATTACCCTCAATAAGGAGGGTAACTTAATTTGTATTTGTAAAATATTTTACAATTTACTTGTTTCAAACATTGTTATCAATGTGTGAACCCCCACACTACTTGTCCTTCGTGTTAACGCCCAAAGTTTTGCTGCCGATCAATAGTCATTCCAAATCAGGCTCTGCTCATGTTGTGCTTGATTGATCACAAAGCCAGTTTAGGTTGAAACTCGCCAAAATCCACTGCATCAACAATCCAGATAGAGCTGGGAGCCACATTAAAAAAAAAAAATCTTTGTGAAATTAACAATAAGGTGTTTATATATATATATATATATATATATATATAATTCCATGTGCATATGGCTTAGGGATTAGCAACTCCAACTGACACCAAATCGGTCGAGTTTCAATTCTGGCCAGAAGCAAGTGAATGTCTAGCCACACTGATGAGCTGTGATACAGCAAAACAGGCTTGTATGTAGATGATGAATATATATATATATATATACAGACCTTCACACATACCACAAATACTGCATGTTGTTATGACTTGTTGCTTCTTAGGATTTCAAGAAGTGACAATGTTTGTGTCTGATCTACAATTTTAGAAACAGTCAAATTTGAAACATTGTACAGTGGAATTTCTGTAATAACCTGTTTTCTGTAGCCTAAAATGACAAGCCTATAATCAAACTTATTGTAAAGGATAGAATACTTCCATTTTGCTACTGGGATATTAACAGGAGTAGATAGGTTTGCCTATTGTCCAGTTCATACACCTCCCTGGTCTTTTGAACAGGAGTAGAGATTCATCTCATTTCCTATTTAGGATTGGGTTTCCAGTTCTTTCTAAAGATTTTTTTTTTCATTCTCTTTCCCTCCAAGTAGCCTTCTTGCTTCTACGTGGAATCATTGCCCTGCTTAGAGTGAATTGATTAAAAAAAAAAAAGAAATTCAGCTGAAAATTAAGAAATATAAAAGTATATTTTACAGATTAATTCTTTGCTTTTTGCAAGTTGGATATGTGAAATATTTTTACGTTGACAAGCACATTGATGCTTTGTGCCTCATTCATGGCATAGAATAAGTATCACTCAAAAAACAAGCCTAGTCATGGGATTGATTCTTCTGAAATGTCAGATATCAGATGCAATTTTAGAAGTCAATCTGAACAAGCTAGTGTGAGCATTTCAAATCAATTATGAATTAAACAGTTTTAGCACTAAAACCAAAAATGATGATGCAATTAAAGCATACTTTTGTTACACTATAGCCAGGTACAAGATCATTGTTCAAATCACCAAATGTAGGCCTTTAACCTTCAACTCCCTTCAGTCACTCTCTCTGTTGAGTAACAACTTTCTTTTCCCAACCCTGTTGGAGCTGGTGGGTCATCTCAGTAAGGTTGATTCAGGTTTCCCAAAATCTTATGATATTGGAGTTGACAGCAACGATTAGTGGTAAACCAAAATATACATTTTGTACTGCAGATAAGAAATTAGCAATTCTTGACTGCGATCATGGTAACTTTTGTCATTGCAGCTGGGACAATAACAGAAATCAAGGCTGAAATAAAAACTCCTTCAATAAAATGAACAACACTTGATAACTAACAACAGGTTTATTGAATATTTTAATATTCAATAAACCTGTTGTAACAACTATGTCTCTAATATCTTTTGAAAGATTAAGCTCTACCCCACTGGATGATGACCTGAAAAATCTAGTAGTAATTGTTGAACCAATGACTGGCACTGTTGCCTCTCACTTTATTCGTCTGTCCAGTGAGTGTCTGTATATTCACTCCTGTGATGGAAATGCGGGTATGTTCATATGAGACAACAGTGGTTCATGGTGTAACCCAAAACAATGACTATAATGATTCTCTTTCTAGGCTCCGTGGTTCTTTGTTTATATATAACCCACCTCCTAAAATTTGACATTGATATATCTATTTTTTTCCACTTCTGATCGCTCTATCTTAGAAAATTGTTTCATAAACTATACTGCTTTCCTTAGTTAAAGAATTTTGGTCACTCTTTTCTGTACAAATAATTGTGTTTTGTGCAAATATTATTAATGTAAATGAACCTTGTGATTGAGATCTCTGCATAAAACACCTGGCATCCTTTGTTAAAAGAAAATAACTTACTCTTTTTCTATAAGGATATAAGCATTTTGGGTGAATAGTATCAATGTAAATAAACCACATATTTGGGTTCTCAGAACCAAAAAACTCGAACAACACATTCATCATGTCTTCTTATTGGAGGAAAGTGGATAGGTTGGGGGAGAAGTTGTTTTTTCTCAATTTTACTGAATCTTGACTAGTTATTATTTCTGGGTTCAATTTTCTTGCAAACCATTCTTAAATTTGTTTTATTCTTTAAGACATAATTATCAACTCATTTCTTTTTTCATCTTTCTTCCAAACATTCAATTTATTCTTCTAAAAATTTTAATAATTATTATCAAATTAGCAGTTTCCCCCAAATCACCATCCACTGATTTCATGCAATTAAACACTTAAATAGGACCAGTGGCCTGTTATAGCCCTATTTGCTGTGTTGTGATAACTTCACGGTCAAGAATCCTTGATACACCAGATGTAGCACTATGATCAGAAACATAAGCCAGTTATCTCAATCACTTGCTCAGTTACATCCTGAACAGGAGACCTCTCCCTCTCCACTAACATTATATTTAAATAAGATTTGAAGTTCCAACGTCAGTGCTGAAACATTGCAAGCTTAAGATGTAGTTGTCTTCAATAAGTTCTGAAATATCTAACATAATATATGGGATCAGTATGATTTCACCATTATTTTATGCTTTCTAAATATCTTTTTTGTTCCAGAAAATACATCCAAGTTAGATTTGATTTCTTGAAGTTAATTAACTTTCCAATAATCATTATACACAATCAAGCTTTCTCTCACATTTTCCACCAGTTCTATAACATAAAACTGGGCCTTTTTGTTTTTAATTTTGTTGATCACTGTCAAGCCTTCTTATGGCTCTACTGGAATAGGTACCATAAATAAATGAAAGATGAAGTATTGACCAAAAATTCTCAAAGGAAAATGTTTTCTAAATAAAGATACCAAAATCATAATTGTCAATCAACTGTAGCATTGAAAATCTAATAAAAATATTAAATAAAATGCAAATGTGAAAGTAAGTATATTGATAAGATTGGTTAATAAAATAGCATTACCACTTTAGCACTAAATAAAAAATATCAATATTGAAAACTCTATTTATCCATTATTCTTTTTCTTTCCTTTTATTATTATTATTTTTTTTCTTTTCCACAACCTCAACCAAGTAAATCCTATTACCAGCTCCAATGTTTAAGTATTTTCATTGAGTCTGCATAGTAAGCTGTTCATCTGTAAATTCTAAAACTTACTAAAGATCTAGATTTTGTTTAGTCAACCTTTCTGATTTTCACTTTAATCACTTCTTCATTACATATACTATGATTTGTACTGAGTTATTTGGAAAATAACAGTTAAAATATGAAAATTTAAAGAAAAATTTTGCAAAATAAAAGTTAATTATGAATAAACAACAAGATTTATATTTAGTTTAATATCTCTTATCCTTCAGAACTGGGACCATCTTTTTGCTTGTAATTGGATAAGACAGGGTATAAATTGAAATATGCCTGATCTCTGGGGATCTGTCTCACAGACAGCACCTCCTCATTGCAAAAATGCAAGTAGATAATTGCATAAAAAGAAAAAACATAGATATGCCTAGACCCCTTATATTCCAACTTCAGACTAGCACATCTTAATTTGCACTAAGTGGGTGGTGAGTTATCCTGACACATTTGCAGTAAAATCACAAGGACTAGGCAGATCCATGTGTAGGACTCCACATTAAACTCAGCTTTGTGTCATATTTGTCTTCATGAGGTGACAAAAAATAAAGCTGTGTATCATTTAGTTAAGGGTGACATTTAATCTTTATGAAACACAGACTTTATGGGTGCATTACACAAGAAATACACAACTTTAGTAAAAAGAGTGTGTCATCCTTTAGTAAAATGTGAGGAAATTACTGGAATATTTTCTTAGTTGTCAAGATATTTAGAAATAATGAAAACGTTAATTCACATCTTCCAGCTTTGTTATCAATAAGCCAAAACATTTTTTTTGTAAGAAATTAAATAAATGGCCTTTATACTGAGTGACTGTAATTGCTGATGATGGTAATTATATCAATGATTAATAAAATTTAATTGCATATGCATTGATTATTATTTCTTTATTTTCTGAACAATCTACTAATTCCAATCATTACCTCATTATGACATTTTTCCATTTGGTTCTTATTGTTATTTTCCATGAGAAAATGTCAAAGTGTATAGTATGAGTTTATGTATTCTTCAATTGTAAAATATAAATCAAAAATAAAAATGGCATCCAATGCATTTCATATCCAGAGAGCATGTATTACAAGAATGTCACCTAGATCAATTTAACTATGGAAGCTAACAGCTAAGTCTAAATCAAAGTCAGACATACTCTCCCCTCTCCTCTTATTCATGACATATTGTTTACAATCAAGGAGTAGTAGCAAATTCTTAGATGGAGCATTTTTATCAGCATTATTATAGAATTCGAGTTTAAGTTTTATCATTGGCTTACTTTAATAGCTGAAAAGTGCATCTATTAGTGAGGAAACCAGAAACCAATGAATCGAAATCTATCTTACTGACATTAGTTTCCAAGAAATTGACTTTCTTATGAAAACATTCTTTGTCTGTTTTCAAAAGTTAACTTACACTTAATAGACATCATTGATTGGTGCATAGACTAGAAGTAGAAAACAATTTCTGTGCTATAAAGAAAAAATAAAGACTTGCTGGTTTATTTTTTAAAGCATCTGAAACTGAAAATATGTTGGGAGTTATTTACAACTACAGCTTCTATGAATGCCAGTGTTGGGTGGTTGAATCAGAGAGAGAGGGAGAGAATGCATGAGAAAGATAATATGGGTAAAAAGAAAATATTTAGAAAAATAAAATTGGGAACTCGTTTGAGAATGGAATCTCCTATGCATGGATTGTTTTCTTAATTTGATGATACATAAGAGTGAAATTTGGATGTGTATTTTGATATATATGTAGCTATTTTGTTGGTTTCTGAGAGATATTTACTGGCTATTATACTATCACTAACCAAAAGATGGAACAAGCAGGTGATGTATTTTAACATATGTTTTATATATATATTGCATTCTTCACCACAAAAGTTCAAGTGAGTTAGTTACTGAATGTTGTCTAATCTATCTGCTATAAATGGGGATAGAAGGAAAAGAAGAGATAGTTGGAATTTCTTTTCCATTTTCTCTCTGCTTGGATAGGACTCATGGGAACTTAAAACTTTGTGCATGTTTGTGAGTGTGTGTGTGTGTATATATATATATATATATATATATATATATATATATATATATATTTGCATTCCTGGGGAATATGAGAACCCTCAGCAGTACCAAAGACAATTAATCTAGTTGAAGGTAACTCCAATAATAAACCAAATGAGTAGTTATACATCATTAGACATGTCAATGACCATCTATCTAGAAGAAGGAAACTCTGGCATAAAACCAACCACTCTAACTTCATGAAAATGCCAAAGAATCTAGTTGTATACTGCATTGTCCATCATGTGGGTTACCAAGAGATACACACATCAGTGACACACCAGGCTGAGTTTGAAAATTTCACTACTGGTAAGGAAAGTTCTAGTCAGCCATCTAACCTCACAAATAAAAAAAAGAATTGACTAAAAAATCTAACTTCACTAAATTTCTTAGATGAGAAATAGGACAAATCAACATCCATTTAGCATCAAATGATTTTAGGGTGCATTTCATTTTAGAACAATGTGAAAATGCGAAGCTCGACATTGTTTGTATACAAGAGGTATTGCCATTGCCATTGCCCATCTGGGTACAACTTATACTGGATTGATATAAAATAGAAAAAACATGGAGTTGACATCACTGTAATACACAATATCTTATACAGGCAGAAATACTAAGTGATGTCTCTGTGCATTACTGATAACTTTAATGCCATCTCTACTGTTTTTGAATGCCACTTCCCCTTTTATGATGGGAAGATGATGTCACACTTTGAAACAGAATCCTCAAACAAGAATGAGAAGCTTTTGTTATCCTTTTGTTACTCCATCCTGAATATATGGTTTGATCATCTCATGAAACAAATCACAAATCAACAAAACTGAACAGAGTAACTAAAAATTATAGCATATTGGACTCTTGGCTTACACAATTTGTCATAGATGTTAGAGTTTATTATTCTTACTTTGAATTAAGCCACAAGAAGAGAACACTTTTCTAAAAATAATCTTTTGAGTTAGATTAACATAGTTACAAATAAGTTTTTTTTAACTTTCACAGCCTTCTTGTGACAAAACTTACAACATCATCCATTGATATAAAATATGAATAGAACTCAGGCATAATATCAGGCAAACACTAAAAAATGAAAATATCAGCTTAGAATATAAGAACAGAGAGGAATCAAATATCTTAACTTCCATAGCTGAATCACATAAGATACTTCTAAATGGAAAAAGATTTATATGTAGGATGACAATGCTGATATGAAAAGATATTTTCTTTCCATTTCACATCAGAAGATGCAATGAGTCACTTTCCTTGAGATTAGTGTCAACCATACTGATGGAAAGTAAAAAGGGTTTTCTCAGATGATTAAAAGAGAAAAGTTTTGTTTTAGAGATGTTAAAATTAACACCACACTCCTTGCCCCAGTTAACAACAGAATGCAAATCCTTTTTTTAGATTAGCTGCTAATTTGAGTTTATTGAATTGATCAGATTTACTATTAAGACAGGAGTAAGTAGAAGTCAACAGCATATCTCCCGAGCTGAGATCTGATAACATCAGGAAAGTCATTTATGAAAATTAGGAACAATATAGATTTTGGAAGTTACATGTAGCATTGTTTTAGAATAAGAAAGAGTGACTTGGTAATGTCACTACTTTTTCTTCTCTCTTATTTAGATATACTGGTAGTTTATTATTTTTGTTATCAGTTTGGCACTTGGGTTTAAGCCAAGTATTTTCAGTTCAGTGAGTTGGTTTTCTGTTTCTTTTATCTTATTGCTGCTTTAACCATCATTCTTTGACAGGTGCTACAATTTCACTAACCATCACTAACCATACACTGAAACATCAAAGCATATTTTGACATTACTACATTTTCTTTGATAATTTTTTTCCTGAATTTTTTGGATTACCTAAAAACTGAAAGATACAAACTTATTTGTAACTATGGTAAATATGGTATTCTAATTCAAAAGCTTATTTCTAAAAATATCTTCTTTTCTTGTGGGTTAATCAAATTTAAAATGTTATGATTTTCAGGTATTAGCACATTTTAAGTTATAGAATAGTATGGATAACAAAGAAAGATAACAATAGGAGAAAAAGAGATAACAAAAAGAGAAGTAAAGAGAAAATTTATATATATATATATATATATATTTAATGATTTATACACCCGAAAAATCTTTTTCAGCAATGATTAAAATTGTAAAGTCATCATAAAATTACAGACTAAACAGGTAGGATCAAAAGAACAAAAATTTTTTTTTTTAAATTAAGGATAGATTTTCTCACATGCCAAATAAAAGACAAGCAAGTTTTACTGATTATTTTTAATGCTTTTTCTTTATAACAAAATATGTTCTTCAAAAATTAAGCTGGTCATAAAAATGAGGTATAGGATAACTAAACCTCTACTTTTTCACACCAAATCAAGAAATTAAGTTCTCAACTCAAAGAAAAATAGAAATTAAAATTTGTGCTGTTAAGAAAACAAACTAAAGAATTATTTCTTCTATACTATCAGAAGAATTATCAAATGCATTGATGGTTGACCGAGTTTCAAATATACTAACCTGTTGTCTGGATGGCAATAATTTGCCTCCATCATTATAGCTACTGTTCAAACCATCTCCACTAAACAACCCCCCAACATTGCCAACAGTCTGATTTATCCAAACTGAATCCTGCTTACTTGGTCGGTTTAGGTCTTCATGGATTAAATCACTGTTTCTGTTGGAGGAAATGCTGTCATCTACATTCTCTCCAAAAAGTTCCTTGTAAACACTGCTTTCCATCTTATTTAATTTTTTTGACCTTGTTCTGTTTTCAGAAGAATCATGATGAACTGGCATATCTCCATTGACAAAACTAGACATCTTGAGGCCATCAGTATTTTGGGGGGAGAAAGTTGAAGTAAAGAAATCATCAATCATATTATCTGGTTTTCGGCTGGATACTCTGCTTCCTTTCTGAGATGAAGTTCCAACGTTACTTTGGTTTTTTTTTGAAAGAGAATTCTGTTTGCTTTGACTGAATTTTAATGATGAATCCAAAAAGACTAAATCATTTGAAGGCCTCCCTCGATGGAGATTTTCAGTTTGTTTTGTAAAAGTGTAACCAGTTCTACTGGGAGTGTCTGTAACCAGATCATTTTCTGAGATTGTAAGGGTTTGAGGTTTGTTGTCCAGATCCCTTAATCTGGCCAATAACAGATCCTTCCTCTTGCGTTCCTCTTCCTGTTCTTTTTGCAGCTGTTCCCTTTCTTGTTTTGCATTCTCTTCAATCCTTTCAATTTCACGCTGTCTCAACTCCTCCACTTGATACTTTTTTTCTTCCTCTTGTTTTACCACAGTTTTTTCTGGCTCCTTATTGACATCTGGAAATGTCTTTACTTTGATCTTGTCAAGTTTAATATTTTCCAACATTTCTACAACTTCCTCTTGGATACTTTCTTGACAAGGAAACTTGTGAGTATCCATAACTGCTGCTGACTCAATGGTTTCCACTGTTCCATTCAAAGTTTGAATTGATGGATTAATGTCAATATCATCAACTGCTGGTGGCTGGTTGCTTTTTGTATCACTGGCAGCTCTTGGTGAAGATGAGTTCTCTTTTATCAACTGTATTAAAAATTTGTAAATGATTTTAAAATCAATATACATTATAAAAATTGCATACATTATTCACAACTACTTAAAAAGTAAATGAAATTTAAGATCATACTTGAATTTTGAAAATATGTATATTTAGGTAGCATATCTTCATTCAAGCATGTCTGGCTGAATAATTTAGACATGTTATGCCTATTTACTTTTATTTCAATCCTCTCATAGTCACAGATTAATCTCATGTTGTAGTTAAAATCTTCAAGAAAAGCATCATACTTTTCTGTATTCTTTTTTTTTTTCCCCCATGTACTTTCAATCTCATCAAAGATCATCTTCAAGAGTAAATTGTTAAGACAAAAATGTAGTTATAAATATTAAAACATGTACAGAGGACACACTGTTGATTCAAAATTTACTATGTAAGGGAGATAATTTATAAAAAGAAAAAATTACAATGTACATGTTTTAAGACATTGTTACAATTGTAATTTTAAAAAAATTACAATTTACTCAACAATCAAACTAAATTTCAAAAACTTCACAGGAATCCTATTAAGCAGCTGAAATTGAAAATCAACAAACTAATCACAGCCAACAACACAGAACAAGATAACTTCCCAAAATAATTGGTGACTACAAACCAGGATATATTTATTGAACTATAAAAATATATAAACCTAACTTTTCTCTGTACTGTATCTTATCCCAAGTCCCCACTCCAATTTATCAATAATTAACCAGCTCATTTCGCCATACATATATAGTAAATACAGTATTAAATCAATTCACAAACTAATGCAAATCTTAAAAACACAAAAACCTAAAAATGTAATCATATCCTTACTTGATGTTGAAAGTTTATTTACGAGTTTGAGTTAGAAAAACGATTGATATAATTATAAAAAATATTTACAACAAATCATCTCTCCCTCCATTAAAATTTACACCTAACATATTATGGTGCTTTTCTAAGCGCAGCTTAGATATGGCATAAGGCCGAAAGTATGGGCATCCAGTGAGGATCGAACTCACTACTCAATTGTGATGGTTCTAGCAAGACAAGCTTGCTAACCATTGCACCACCTTGAGATGAAAACTACTCTTGATTTGTAACACTGAGGTTCCCTTCTATGACCATCAGAATAATATATATGTCCAATATGATGGTGTTTCCATGGGTTCAGTTCTAGGATTAACATTTAGTAACATCTACATGACTAACTATGAAAATGAAATATTTAATATCACTAAAAAACATTCATGTAAATGATATTCTCATCTTAGTCAAAAATATAGATGAAATATGTGAGCTGCAAAACAACATCCAAAAAATTCCTTTCTTAAGTTCACATACAAACTTAACAATAAAATCATGTTTCTTGAAAAATCAATTTACTACTGCCCCATATAAAAAGCTAACTAGCATAAGCACATGAACTCTCAATTATAAAAGTAAATATCCTATCTACTACAAAATAGCAATGATACAAAATTTAATAAACCATGCAAAAGTTAACTTTTCTACAAAAGATTTTCTACAATAAATTAAAAAACATTAAACAAACTCTCATTAATTTTTCCTAATTACAATGTTGATGACCATTTAGATGAGCTATTAGAAATCAAGGGATAGAACACTTATATAAGAAAAATAAAAAATACTTCAGTGATGGGACGAATATATCGAAGATCTCTTTCACAACAAGAGAGATCAACCAGCAACAGTGGCAATATACTGGAGGATCTATGTAGATTGATTTTCAGAGCACTACCTAAGAAGCCAGATGCAAAGGAATTTGAACTCCACCAAACACTCAACTTAATGAACCATATAACAAAACTCATCATCCAAATTCTGATGAACAGAGCATGCAGTAGAATTGGCCCAGAGAAAAGACAAGAACAATTTGTCTTCGTTAAAGAAACTGAAATGAGGAATGCAATATTCATGCTCAGAATGCTATCTGAAAGAGCAATACAAATGCAGAAAATCCTTCATCTGTGCTTTATAGACTATGCAAAGGCATTTGACAAAGTCTGATAGCAGACACAGAAAAGAAAATGCAGGACCTCTTACAGAAGGCAGCAAGAGAAAGCAAGAAGAAAGGACTGAGCATAAACTTCAAGAAAACTGAATGTATGGTCATCAGTGAAAAGAAAACCCCAAAATGTGAACTACAGGTTAGAGAAACTAAAATAAAACAAGGAAAGAAATTTAAATACCTGGGAAGCACTCTGACAGAAGATGAAAAGTGAGACATTTTTTTTTTTTTAATCATCTCACCCCAAGCAAGGCATTCCACTGCCACTATTGCGCATGGGGCTACATAGGGGAAGGTAAAGAGAAGGAGTGGTTAGACATAGGGAATGTCAGGAGGAATGGGAGCAGGTTAGTGTGTTAGGAGGTGTCTATTGACCTTACATTTAAACTCCTGGAGATTGTATCCGTCGGGGAAGCAATCGTGTGGAAGGGAATTCCACAGTCGGGAAGTGCGAGGAAAGAAACTGTTGGAGTAGAAGTTGCGGTTGCATTTTATCGGTTTCACTGTAAAAGGGTGGGATCTAGTTGCTAATCTAGTATCTCGTGCAAATTCGTATTTAGGGGGCACCAGTGATCTAAGTTCATCGAAGCAGAAGCTGTGAAAGTATTTATAGAAGGGACACAGGGAAGCCATGTCGCGCCGGTAGGAGAGAGACTGCAGGCGGTCTGCCAAGTCGGTATCTATCACATTACAGACCCTCCTCTGAACCTTATCAAGAAGCCCGAGGAGAATAGCAGGGGCACCCGACCAGATATGGCAGCAGTATTCAATGCACAGGCGGATGGTAGATTTATATATATGCAGGATAGATTTAGACGGAAAAAACTTCCGGGCCCTACACAGAGAACCAACTTTCATAGCAGTGGATTTAGCAATGGATTCGATATAATCATTCCATTTGAGGTCCGCTGAAAGTGTGAGACCAAGGAGGCATAGTGTTTTACTCTCTGGGAGGCAAGCCTGGTCCATGCTAATGGGAGGTAGGTGAGATTGTCGATGATGGTTAATTGAGAGTAGCTTCGTTTTAGAAGCATTAAAATTTACTAGCCATTTCTTACCCCAGTCCAATATGGATTGGAGGTCTTTTTCAATCTCGGCTGCGAGGTTAGCTTTGACGCCTACACCAGATTTTTGTAGGAGGCGAGAGTAAATTGTGGTGTCATTGGTGTACAAACCTACTTGGGCTCTTATGGAATCAGGGAGATCATTAATGTATATCAGGAAGAGTGTAGGGCCTAAGATGGAGCCTTGGGGGACACCTGCATTTGTATGGTAGTTCTGGGAGGCATGTCTGTTTAATACCACCTTCATTGTGCGGTTAGAGAGGAATGACTGGATTAGTTCAAACAAATGTCCAGTTATACCATAGCTCCGCAGTTTACATAGAAGGCCAGCATGCCAGACTCTGTCGAACGTTTTGGAGATATCCAATGCAATGGTTCGGGCTTCGCCATTCCTGTCGAGTGCCTGGTATATGTATTTGGTGATGGTCGTTAGCATATCAGCAGTAGACCTGGTGAAGCGGAAACCATATTGCTTGTCCGAGAGGAGCCTGTGTGCTGTGAGATGCTGAACCACCTCAGCGTTGATAATGGCTTCAAACACTTTGCCAAAGATCGGAAGAAGGCTGATAGGGTGGTAATTTGCAGGGTCAGAGGGTTCTCCATTGTTTTTAAATATAGGAACTACAGAGGAAGATTTCCAACAGGCAGGAAGCAGATAGGCAGAGGTTGTAGAGCTTAGAAAGTACAAAGGAGAGTTCAGGGGCACATTTCTTTAAGACTATGGTTGGGATTCCGTCACCACCGCTCGCTTTGTGAGGGTCAAGTTTTAAGATTATCTTAGAGACAAGCGAAGGTGTAATGTGGACATCATTCAGTTGTGCCTCGGTTCTAGGTGAGAAGTTGGGTGTAAAAACTCCAGATGAGTCCAGACTCGAATTGTTCAAGAATCTGCGGGCAAAGCATTCAGCCTTATCTGCTGGGGAGGTGAGGACCTCAAATTTGTTGATTAGCGGGGGTATTGTGGACTTGCTCTTGTTAAATACTCTTTTACAGAGTCGCCAGTAGTCTTTAGCGCTGAATTTAAAGCATGCTGTGTGTTGCTTCATTCTGGCAGAAAACAACATCTTAGCTTCGTTAAGTATCCTTTTACACTTATTACGAGCTGAAGTGAAAAGACGCCTGTTTTGGTCCGACGCGTAGTTACGATAGAGTCGGAAGAAATGATTCTGGTAGGCAATGGCAGCCGAGCAAGTGGGTGAGAACCATGGAGACGAATGAGATTTAAGCTGGAATTTCCTAGCAGGGATGAAGGCATCGATGCCAGCCTTAACCCAGGAGGAGACCTCGGATGCACATTCTTCGATGGGAAGACTAAAAATGTTGTTCCAAGGGATGTCACAGAGGAAGTCTCAGAACGAATCCCAGTCTGCTCTTTGATAGCAGTAGGATATTCTACTTGTCTGAGTATCATGGGTCGGGCGGGAGTGGAGTGAAATATTGACGGACACAACAGTGTGGTCAGAGTTTCCGAGTGGGCAGAGTTGTCTGGTCATGCAAGAGTCTGGGATGGAAGTGAAGCAGAGGTCTAGAAGTGAGTCCCTTCCATTAGGGTTGTCGGAGAAACGCGTGGGGAAGTCCACTACTTGCATAAGAGATTGGGTAATTGAAAAGTTCATGGTGTGGACACCAGCAGGGTCGGTGACAGCGTTCTTCAGCCACTTGGTGTGGTGGGTGTTAAAGTCACCAAACATGAATACATGGGCAGAGGGATGGGAAGAAATGGCTTTGTCGATATTGTCAGAAATGATGTCAAGTAACGAACAGTCAGGGGAGGAAGGAGAGCGGTAGAGAAAGAAGAGATAGCTAATCAAGCTGAGAAGTGAGAGGCGAAAGCACATGAAAGAATGATCTGGGGATTCAAAAGATGACACCCTAGCTAAGGGAAGGTGTTCGCTGACATAGACACCAAGCCCATGCATATGAACATTGGAGTCCTTCCTGAAGAGGGGAAGGTAGCCAGAAACGTAGAACTCAGATGAGGGGATAGAAGGGTTAAGATTAGTTTCACATAGGGCTAATATATCAGGTGAGTTATTATGGAGGAATGAATCTACGCTGAGGAAGTTGGTGTGGATGCCGCGTATGTTAGTGAAAGAGATGCAGACAGGTTTGGGCGTTTTCAAATGAGCTGGTTTAGTTTTGCTATTATGTTTGCTTTTTTCCATAGTGATTCAGTTAAGGAGAGGTCTTAGAATAGAATCAGTTGGTCAATCGTTTGCAACTTGTGAAGGATGGAGACTGGCGCGGCCTACAACATAATGTGGCCTCGGGGTTGCCCACCGAACGTTCATGCAGGGACGCCCGCCCATGCGCGATATGGCACTACAAGAACCCCGGTATTATTCAACTGTTGATCAGAGCAGCCTCTAAAGACGCTAGACAAGAGTTTGGGCTCCTAACTACCAGTCGGAAGCAGCAACCAGGAAACTGCCAACTCGATACCCTCAGAATGTAAAGATGTTGCCACCATACTCCGTAACTGCAAAGAGCTTCCAGCTGAACTAACACTAAGACTGGAGAAGGGGGATGAACCGGGAACCCCTTCCTAAACAAGAAACAAGGCAATCACCTCTAAACTCATTCAAAAGAAGGGGGTGGAGTGTGAGACCGGGCGATAGTAGGAACTATCTACTCCAATTAATATTGAGATCTGAAGATGCATTGGCAATGCCAAGGACACATTTCAAAAGCTAACCAGAGTACTGAGAGGCAGAAAAAATCTCATTGGAAACAAAGAAAAAGAGTGCTGGACTGCTATGTGATATCTGTCCTTCTGTATGGTAGAAAATGTTGGATAATCTCCTCAAGGATGAAGGAGAGGCTTGAAGCAGCAGAAATGTGGTTCTGCAGAAGGATGCTGAGGATACCATAGACCAAGCATGTGAGCAACAATGAGGTGGAGAGTATTTAAACAAGAAAAAACTCATACTTAACATCAGGAAGAGACAGCTGAGGTTCCTGGGACACATAATGAGAAAAGAGGGCCTAGAGAATCTAATACATACAGGATGAAGTAAAAGGAGGAAAGAGAGACAAGGGAAAGCAGTGCAAGACATATTTGATAGGCTTGAGCAAATGGATGGCAGAACAGGGTTTGAGAGAGGTACCAAGAGGAAAAATATTGAGAGTGACAAGAGACAGGGCTAAGTAGAAGACTATTATCACCTACATCCTGAAGAGACATGGCACATGAAGAAGAAGATTAGAAATATTAACATAAAACAAAAAGAAAAATACTTCCTCAAATAACCCTAAACACATCAACTTACTATACTGTAATCAAATGCCTTTTAACTATAAAGATGAAAAGATCATAAAATAAACTCATAAGCACCACTATATTCCTCACTGATCCCAGTAAAAAAATAAAATTATATACTCTACTAAATTTAATACAAACAACTTAATCATCAACAATAACTCATCTCTATAAACTAATATTTTACAAAAGACCAACATTATATATAAACTTAAATGTCCTTTGGGAGATTGTATCTAAGACAAAAAAGTAAATATATATTGGTCACACAACAACATTATCAAGGAAACTTACACTACAATTGTCAGATTCAAGTTCGAATGCACAATATTCAAAGGAACATTCCTGTTCATTCATGATTTAGATAAATATTAATTGACAATACAAGTATATGCTACCATGAAAATAAAAACAAAAACTTCAAATTCCTGAAGCCCTCTATAAAAAAAAAATTACAGCACTAAATAAAATCTAATCTAAACTTATTTATAAATGGAACTTTGTCTCTGTGTGTGTGTGTCCATTACCTATGGACTCCAAAATGGCTGAACCGATTTTCTTGAAAATTTACACAGTTGTACTATAAGCGTCTGTGAGTGTTCTTAGCTAAGTTTTGTGTCTAGGTACACTCGATAAATATCAAAAATCGATAATTGAAAAAAATCGGGTTATAGAAGGAGTGGTCCAATTTTAATCAAATTTGATACACTCAGAGACAAAGACATAAGAAACGATATTCAGAAGTTTCAAGGTTGCAGTTCTTACAATAGTGCAGAAAATCGATTATATATATATATATATATATAAAAAGACAAGATGTTTGTGTGTGTGTCTGTTTATATGCCTGTATGTCTGTATTTTTTCGGCCCTTTTATTTTAGTTTTTACTTCGGGTTTGGCTCTAAGTGGGTATAATTGTAGTTCTTAGTCTCAGCCATGATACCATTTACTCAGAGGACTTATTTAGCCTTCAAAATTCAGTTTATGATAAAAAAACTTATTTGATATCAATACCAGGAAATCAAAATTTGACTTACATCCATTCATTTTTCTTTCAGTCTACAGTTTCGCTTTAACTGGAAACAACTATTGCTTTTTAGTCTTTCGTGCCAATGTCTAAAGAGTCTGAGCTCCAGGACCATGGATTAGTTTTAAAGCTTTCATTACACCCGAGCAACACTGGGCTATAATGCTAGTTAATTATGAGTATAACAACAATGTTCCAAAATGTCTATAACAGTAAGGCTTTTAAATATCTAAATTGTAATTTTTTAAAAATTACAATTATAACAAAGTTTTAAAATATGTAAATTGTAATTTCAAAAAACATTTTACAGATATAAATTAAGTTACCTCCCTTATGTAGTAAAATTTGAATCAACAGTGCATCCCATGTGCATGCTAAGAAATGTGTAACGATCAACTACATTAATTTTTATATTAGCAATTCACTTCTGAAGATGATCTTGAATGATATTGAAAGTACTTGAGAAAATAAAATGAATGAAAAACTAAGCCACCATCCTTGATGATTTTAATTAAAACATGAGATTAATCTGTAACTATGAGAAGCTTAAAATAAAAGTAAATAAACATAATATGCCTAAATTATTCAGACAAACATATATATTAATTATACAATCTTATTTAGTGCAAAACAAATTGCTATTCTAGCTATCTGTAAATGACCTCAAAAGTATTTACATATTTTTTTTATAATCAAAAATCATTAGAATTTGGGCTGGAATTTTAATGATATATTTTAAAAATTTATTGATACTTCTTTAATAAATAATATACTCTAAAATAAAAATTTCAAAAGATTTTGCAACATAATATAAACCTTTCTCCAAAATTCTATTGTAAGGTAACCATTATTGTTTATTGGTTTTCAACCTGGAGTTTTTCAAAATAGCCTGATTTGAAACGACCTCTCAATTCTTTTACTTTTCTCTGTATCCAGCTGTATTACTTAGCACATAAATAAACAATCATAAGTAGTAATCAAAATTTTTGTAGTTTTAGTAGCAAGATAGTTGCATTAAAATATATATTTAATTAAATAGATATATTTATCTCTCATTTCTTTTATTCATATGTCAATAAGCATTGAAATATGAAGAAATTCAATTCAGTTTTATTTACAATTTCTTTTGAGTTATGTCAATTTTTCACAAAGGCAAAAAGAGGATAATTTAAACCAATTTCTTTGTTTTCATATCTCGCATTCTTTGAGTGTCATTTGTTTCAGAATATTTATTGACTTTTACTCAATATGTACATCACATCGAAAGACCTGTGTTCTTCAAATTGCATTCTCCTGATATATACTTGTTGAAATTGTAATCTACTGAATCTGTCAAAATTGCAATTCTGAAATCATTCTTTTTGATTCACAATTCTTAATTAATGATTTTTATAAACTATTAATCTCTATAGTTAATCTACTGATCAAATAATTGAAGCTCATTACATGTACAGATTCCTCAGCTACCTTATTTCCCAATGTTGTTCTCTAATATTTTGACTGTTTCATAAAAGCAAATGAAACTCTTCATTCTGAGCCTGCAGGCAAATTCAGCTGTATTTGATTTTAAATTATCACTATAGATTGCAACTTTTTTTAGTATTTCTCAAACTTTATTTTGGTCTTGTACACTTTGACAAAACTGCAGAAAATGTTGTATATGCAGTTCTTAGTGCTTCTATTTTTTCCCTATCTATTGATAAATTAACAAATTTTAAGGAATTACTTAGTGCATTTTTTTCATTTGGATAATGGACAATTCAGACTTAGCTTGAATCAAGTAAACTGAAAAGTTATATAGGAATAGTAATATTAATAACAAAGATGTAAAAGAGAAAAAATGGCTTTTTGGTGGAAAACAATTTTAAGATCAGGTAAAGCTTACTATCAGAATCATCTTCATGTATTGGCCTGATAAGCATTTGCCTGGGGGCCATACAAGCATAGGGGCCTCATGCTAATCTGTGTATATTAAGTGACTTGTATGATATCCCATTTTAGCGAATAGTAAAAATAGAAATTACGATGACAAGCCACATTTATTGCAACTGGTGAAAATATATAATAGAAAGATTCACTTCATTTGAATTGGTTCTTGAATAAAAAAGCAAGTGAAAGACTGCCCCCTTTTGACCTAGAAGACAATGAAAGTGAAAAAAACTTTTTTCAAAGAAGCTGCTAACCTATATAAATGGAAGCACTGCTTTGTTTCATCAGTTTACTTCACTTGCAGACAATTTTTGCTATCACAGAAAAGATCAAAGAACTGACCCTGACTCTCAATGATCAGTCCTTGCACAGACTTGCCAGTAAAACTCTCATTTCTATCTTTTAATATTTGTGACTAAGACTACTTTTGACTTTCTGTTGGAGACAATATTATCTTTTTGTTTTCTATGGTTTGATTTAATTCTTAAATTTCCCTTAGACTGAATCAATATTGTTTTGAATGTTTAACTGCAATGTTATTTATATTTTTACTTTTCTCATAGGGGCCCCAGCACACTGATTTGCCAAGAGGTCAATAATGATGTTAAGATGGCTCTACTTACTATGAATAGAAAGCGAAGAGGGTGTCACCAAAATTTATGGAGAGAAGTCATATTATTAGATGGTGAAGAACACCGGAGAATAAGAATATTGAAAGAATCTGTAAACATACTGTACTCAGATTATCAGCAAAGTTTGACAGCTCTATTGAAAGTGTTACATAATTTATTTAATTAAAGTTCCTTGACTGCATTATCATTTAATACATGCTCCTTACTTTTTCTTAAAGAACATGATTCTCACCACTTATCTTTCCAAGCATTCCCTCTCCACTTCTCTCTTTTCTTCTGTAACTAAATAAAACTAGTCACAGGTAAATTTTCTCTCTCTTTAAATTTTTTTGTTCTCTTCTTTCAATGACTAATGAATAATATGGTGGCAGCTCTATAAATGAGTACTTATGTCTGTAAAAATCTGTTTCTGTGATGCTGAGCATTTGAATGACAACAACACTACTCTTACTGTGAGCTGTCACCATGTACTTGAAAATAGCAAAAACGTTTCAGTTAAATATATTGCTGACAGACAAATTCTTCTGAAAGATGAAAACTCTAGAAATAGATGTGGACTAACTACAGCATTATGACAAAACTGATGAGTAAAATAAGAAGAAACAAACTGCACTATTTTTCCATGCTACTGGCCCAAACATGGTGATGATGCACAATGGATTTCAGTTTGCTGCAAACAGAAAGGAAATATAACTTGGATACAGTAATAGCCAAATTTGACCAACACTTTATCGAACAGACTAACAAAACATATGGATAGTATGTTTTCAACAAAAGAGACCAGAAATCAAGTTAGAACATTGATTTATATGTTATTATGCTATATAACCTATCCAAAACTTTTAATTTTGGTAAGTGTTTACATGACTCTTTGTTACATGATTACATAGTGGCAGGTATAAGAAAAAACCAGGCTAAAAAAGAATGTAACAACATTCAACACTAAGGCAATATGGCACAGTTGTGAAGCTACATCTACACAGCTGATAGCTATAGAGAACCTCAAAGAGATAGAACCAATAAACAAATTCAAAATCAAAATTTCAAACATAAATTCCATAAAGATGGTCAAATAAACTGTCATTTGTGTGGCAAGATGGAAAAAAAATATTTACTGTTTGGAACCAAAAATATAGACTTTGTAACAAGTTGAATCATTTTGCATTGAAAGATCTAGTGAAAAAAGACAAAGGTATTAAGGTTGCTTGACAAAAAGGAAGTTAAATTCTAAGTGGACTGTCATGCTACTGATTATGTAATCACACAGAAATGATGTAGATCAGTAACCATCCACCAGAAAACTACAAATACAGAATGAGACTGACCTAATGTCTGTTGGCAAGTGTCAAATTTTGCTCTTCAATCTGAAGAACAAGAAAAATATTCAGTCAAATTTACTGTAATCAAGAAGAATCTATTCTTATTGTCAGGAAGCTTCAAGTGAACAGATGCACTTGATAACTGTGCACTATGATAATATCACTAATGTTAATTCAATGTTAGAGTGGAAGCAGCTGCTAACTGAAAAATTAAAATCTCTTCAATGTTGAATGAATCATTAACTGGGCAGGTACACCTGCAAGTTGACAAAATTGTCACACTGCATAGTACTGCACCTGGACACATGCCAGCATCCACAATTCTTTAAGTTAAGAAAGAGTTAAAATGATTGAAAGAACTATTGCTTCTGTTGACATATCAGCAGACTGGAACAGTTGAACGATCAAAGAACTCTGGTGATATTTGTATTGATACAAAACTCCCGAAAAGCACTGTAGAGTAAATGATACAAATTAATTAGTGCTGGCAAGGTTAACAACTGCCAAATACTTCTAAGTTAGATGTTGCATCAACTTACTAGAATATAGTACTGGAAAACAAGTTCAGTAAATTGCACTACCTTTCAAACAAGGTTCAGTCATTATCTTCAATGACTCAGGCTCCCTTTTGGAATCTGTGCAAATTCTGAAATATTTCAAAAACATTTCCGTTCTATTAACAGTTTGAATAGAGTTGTGTGTGTTGTCAATGAAATTGTACCTTGTTCAAGAGATTAACTTGAGCAAGTATCAACAAATCACAATATAAATCTGAAATTGCTATTGCAGTGATGTTGTGAGAAGAGGATCAAGCTGAATATAGAAAAGGGACAGCTGAAGGAATCATCAGTCAGCTTCATGGTTCACTTTGTCACATATTATTGCTTACTCTGCTAAAACCAATGCAGTCATCATGTTGTAACCATCCACCTCAGTGAAAAGTGTAAAGTTCTTGTGAAACCATAAATTACCTTGAAAGATTTCAATTATTACTATCTACTACCATGAAACTAATCTGACATGACACATAAAGATGTTCTATGGACATGATCTCATGCACATGACACAATATTCACAGAAATGAAAGAACGTTGACACAGACCTACTACAATAAGGAAAATCTGTGATTTATAAAAGCAAAGCTCTCACTGATATAGAACAGAGGTATGAACAAATGCAAAAAAATGCTTGCAATCATGTTCTTGCTGGAAAAGTTCCACCAGTACACACATGGCAGAAGGACAGATTCACTTTGACTAAAAATCACTAAAATACATAAATGAAGAAACCTCTTGCAAAAGTGCCAAAACTACTAAAAGGAATACTACTACATACTCAAAATATGACATTGATGGTGATATAACATAAAAAAGTACATTAAAGACATGCAATCACTGTTATATTTAAGAGATAAAAGAGCTGTCAAAAAAAAATAAAATGGATGTATCAATATGGTCAGTCTTCTCCTGATCTGTAATGAAATGCTTATTCAGATCTGCAGAGCAACAAATGAAGTATGTGATCTGTTCAAGAAAAATATATTAGAGTTGACTGCCTTATAAAGCAAATCTTCCAGTTACTCTACATCCATATTTTCATTTACATAATGAGAAGTCCACTCATGATGACCTCATATTTAAAGATGACAGTGCTTATTCCATTCAGCCTGTGAAGTCCTAACAAACATGCAATTCACTCTTAGATATTGATGGTTACTTATGGTACATTGAGGAATGTATTTTCTGGTCAGGCATATCATACATTAGTACATTTCCATGTGTGAGATATCCACAAACAGAAGGCACATTTTGCAAGATATGAGATTCCAGGTCATTTCTGATGTTGGACTCCAGATTATGTCCTTGTCATTTGAACGCTTTTCATAGAAATGTAATTTTGAATATCTCATGGGAAGGCCTTGAAATCAGAAGGAAGTAGCAAAGTTGAATCTACAAAATGTCTCATGTGGAAAAATAAGGATAGCCACACAGGCCAGTTTATGGCACTGTTCAACTTTAGAAATACTCCTCTCCAAAGAATAGGAAGTAGCTCTTCTCAACGCTTACAAAATCTCCACTTTGAAAATTACTGACCATGAGCAGTATTAGTGAAACCAAAGATTGCTAACATGCTACAATAATCATGCACATGATTTGCATGAATTAAGTGAAAGTGATATTGTTTGAATGAACCTATACAAGAAGGGTGATCATGTCTAGAGGGAAAAAACATAAATCATTAACTGGATAAATGTTCACACAAAGTCCAGATGCCAGTTGGAATATATTGATACAACAGATATCATTTTCAGTAAACCACTAGGGTAAATACTGAATTGTTATCCACCACTAACCTCTATAGGCACCATTTGTTCAACTATTTAGAAACATATTCTCACCAGCTGCAAATACCTCATACAAGTGAGGCACTAGCTTAAGTGAACCACGGTTATATGAAACTCCTGTTAAGATACACATACATGCTGAAAGAGAGAAAGATTGTCAGGTACACTGGCTGTCTTACTTGTTTTGAAACAGGTTAAGAACAGTAGGTTAAGATCATAATCTCTATTTACAACAGTGAGAATGTTAGATTATTGTTTAATGAATATTTTCTTATATTAAGTACATGCTCCCTACTCAATGTTAAAGAATATGATTGTCACACTTTATGTATCCAAGCACTCCCTCTTCTGTACCTGAATAAAGCTAGTTGCAGGCAAATTTTCTCTCTATCTCCTTAACCTTGTGCTTGCCCTGGTTTTTCAAAGTGATTTCGTTCAATATAATGTGGGTGTCAAAGCAAATCAATAGATATATAATCCTTGACATATATATATATATATATATATATATATATATATATATACAAGTATGACAATGGTAAAAATGTTTACTATGACACAGTAACAACATTCACCATTAATTCTTTCTGTTTCTTTGATTGCCGTCTTCGCTCCTCATATCTTTTCATCCTCACTGGTGGAGGTGTGAGTGGAGGTACTCTCTCATTAAATTTACTTTTCACAGAAGGAGTTGAGCGGGAACTGCTCGCTTTCTGGGTGATGTTCCTCTGGCGGTTGCTATAAATATTCCATACTTCTAGTTCCTTCTCTTTTTCCTGCAAAATAAACATCAGAAAATACTGCAACTTTTATTGGAGATTTTTGTAGCTTTCATAGGATTTTCATCACTGCCCTTAGTACTTTAACTACCTATTTTTTGTTGTTGTTTGTTTTTATCTATTTCTTACATAAAAGGTAATATAAAATTAACAAATGTTACAAACACAAAATGTCTTTGAAAGAAAGGAATTAATGTAAAGCAGAAAACTCAGAAAAAGAATGCTGGCAGAAAAGGTTTGTTTTCTCCCTTACATTTTCATTCATAACAGGATGTGAGCCTATTGTATATACTGAAATATTTATATACTTGCATATTTGCTTAATGTGCTTAAAACTCTAGAAACCTTTGAAATGAATTCAATTTTTAAAATTATCTCCACTTACAAAGCATTTATTAAACTTTAACAGATTATTTAAAATGTAATTCCAAAGATGCTAATTGATAACAAATATAAGGAAACAGTATTTACATTATTTAGACTATTGTCCTCATCTTTGTTGCCATTTGTATGACACTTTGGCCTTCTTTAGGTGCTAGGAATTTTTAACTGAACCCTTTATTACAATCACTGAGGTATATCATTCTCATTTCTTAAAGAAACATGGCTCAGTGGATATAGAGGTTGGCTAGTTCCTGACTTGACTCTTAGAGTTGTGAGTTCAATACCAGTGGTGAACAAGTAACTTGCAGAGTTAGACTTCCAATTGAGGCTTTGCAAGGAATGAGAATGATATACTGCAGTGATTGTAATAAAGAGTTCAGTTCGAAATTCCTAGCACCTGAAGAAAGCCGGAGCGTACAACAGTCAAAATGTCATCCAAATGGCAACAAAGATGAGGACAATAGTCTGAATAATGAAAAAACTGTAAATACTACCTCATCTCAGAAATATAGACAAATACTAAATATAAAGAAAATTAATCTTTTCCAAAAACATGCCTAATCCAAGATTATGCAGCAAAAATCACTGTCATGGTCATTTTGCAAGTTGCTAACAAAAATATGAAAGCCAAAATTATGTGAAAAATTATCCATGGATACTCACTGACATTTGTTGAATGTTTACAGAGACTAAACAATAGATATGAGCAGAGTAAGGCAGAGAACAATAAATTTGTTGTGATAGTGACATGTGGGACAACCTATATTCATAGCAGCTCTGCAGAAATCCTCCTCCATTACCTGCAAAAATGCTGAGGCAGTCGTAGCGATAAATATGTCTAATTATGTTATTGTGTTCTCTATCTCTGTTGTAGTTTCTGTTTGAGCATCCTGTGCATGTGTGTATATATATATATATATATATATGATAAAATGACTGATATGAAATATCTAAAATGTGTAAAATGGAGCATATGAAACTAGTTAGATGTTTAAATCTTTTATACTGTTAGCAATGTTTTGTTCAATAAGAAGATAATCAGAGCAACTGAAAAACATTAAGTAAAAATCATTACCATGGCAACCTTACTACTTAGAAATACTGTAGTTGAAAACTTTTTGAAAATTTAACAGTTAATAAAATATTTGTGAATAAAATATCTGTGAAAAAATATCAATAAAATAAATATCAAATGTAGTGATTTAATGTAAGAAAATGAGAGTTATTGTAGTAAAAATAAATTGTGTATATCTAAAGAAAATAGGGAATACATATAATTATTTTCTTCAAGTATTCTCTTAGTCTGAAAAAGTAATATGTTACAAAAAACTACTTTTTTATAAATTGAATTGTGATATCATGGTTGAGACAACAATTAAATGGTGAATAAATTTAAGCATTTTGATATTTTAAAAATTGAATAGATTGTTTGTATATTGTACATGGAAGCATAAATAATTTAATGTATCACAATTATAATAGTTATCTTGTATTCATAAATATATTTTCTTAAAACTTTGTTCATAACACCAATATAAATTTTCCCATATTTACTACATAGGATTATATATATGTCAGTATATTAATAATATTTATTATTGTTATTTTCTGACTTAGTAATTATGTCTGTTATGGTAGTTGTTGTCAGGGCAGTTTTAATTTCAAGGTCTTTGAGTTTATCAGCAATTATTTAAGTAGATGAATTTATTTGTAAAGCTAGATATCTAGAACCTTCAGGAGAATATTTTTCATGCTTATCATATTTATATTATTGAATTATATAAGATGATTTTTTATTTTTGTTCACTTTGTAAAGCATTAAAAAATTAGTTTAACTAAATTTGGCTAAAAACATTAAATTGAAATTATTTGTATTTAAGATTATATCATACAGATAGTTAAAAAGAGCGTTTATATAATAAAAAAAAACTTTGGTTAATATGACTGCAAAATGTCCTGGAGATTAATAATTAAATTTAAGCTTTTGTTTAAATTTTTTTCAGTTTATTTTTTTAATAAGCTTAAAATATTTGCATTAAGCTTTTATAAGGAGTAAAATTAACGCAGTATTATTTATTACATTCTAGCAGAGCATAAATATATTTAAAATGCTTAAATGTTTTTGATTACTATGAACTAAAATACAACCAACATTAACATAAGCATTTAAAGCATTTAGTTGAGTAAATTAATCAGACTCACAACATATAAAATGAAAATATATATATATATATATATATAATTTACCTTTCTTACTAATTACATTTAGAACAAATAATAAGAATATAAGCTTCTATTATACATTTGAATTTATTATTTTTTTTTAAATAATTAGATTACTTTTAGCAAAATAATAAAAAATTAATTTTTTATAGACTAATACAAATAGGATTTTATGAGGTTATTTTACAGTAGAAATTCCAAGTAAATATATATTTAAACTGTTGATTTTGTATTGTGTTAATTTTTGCTTCACATGCTAAATTTCTATTTTTGATACTTCCAGAGATGAACTCTTCAGATAGAAAATGTAGAGATTGATTTTGATGTATTCTTTTATGCTAACAAGATTACACTATACAGAATTTAGATAAATATTATTTTAGTCTCGTGTGGTAGGTTTAATGCAAATTTCTTTCTTTTAATTATTTATTTATTTTATTTCTTTGTTTGTTTCCCTAATTATCCAATGTTCAGTGGTTCTTTAGGGCATTTCTTAAGACATCCAATGTCTTAAGAAATGCCCTAAAGAATCAATGACCATTCACTTAATGGTGCCCATCTCAAATCCAAATAATGGGCAATAAGAAGCAGTGAATTGATACTCTTCCCAAAAAAAATTAAGTGAACACAAACTACCACATTTAGAAATTCAACTCAGCTCATTGATTTCATTTTCTGTACTAGTATCTATTAGGTTATTTTGTAGAAAAGATGAATTTTATCTCAGAGTTAAATTAATTACACAGATTTCTTTTTTGACATATTTTTAATTACAGAAAATACAATTTGATTGACATAAATTTCTGAAAACCTCAAAGATATAATTAACATTTTTTTTTCAACAAATAGAAAAATTTTAACTGTCTGAAAATTATATTGTTAAGAAAAATATTAAGAAAAATGCAGATTTTATTTTGCAGAATGCGTTAAACAAATCTTGTTTAAGTAGAAAAGCATGTTATATAGTATCAAGATTTAAATCTTACAAAAACTTTAATTACAAGTATTTGGTCAAGTGATGGACATTAAAAATATCTATCCAAATTTAATTGCATTTGATCAATTAATCTAAGCAGATTTAACAGTTTCTATATCCAAACTGCAGTCATTCACAATTTCCCAAATTTTATAATTCTACATCTTTGTAGATTTTTTCTTAGAATTACCTTTTCACTTGGCTGAATTAGTTTCAGTAGATTATGGCAAAAAAATATCACTGAACAAAAGCTATATGAAGATTTAAAAAAAATTATTTGGATCCTCTTACCACCCTTCATTTTTTGTCTGTTTGTGGGGAAGTGACTCCTTCCTTAAAATCCATAGGCAGAAATATTACATATTACTTACAAGAAGTTAAGAATTAGAATGTACAGTCTCAATATTAAAAATAAATTTATACCTTCTTGTACATAAATAGTGCATTTTGTTCTCAGTATCATTACCATGTAGATACAAGCTGCAGAATCAATGATAATCTAACTTTTTGAAAAATAAAAAATAATGAACTTTCACAGTTTTACATAAACAACTATTTGTCATCTTCTTCTAGGAATTTTATAGTTAAATATAACAAAATCCCAAGTACATAGAGACATAATGTAGTCTTTTCTTAACAATACACATTTTCTTGCAGTTACAATTGGAAATAATTATCTAAATGTTTTATTTCCTTAAAATATTTGTCAGTACAACTGTACTTGGTATTGTCATAAAATAAGACAGCTTACCAGTAATTGTATTTCTAAACGGTTATACTTCTCCTCCAGTTCTTGAATGCTGAATTTGATCTTTTTGCTTTGAGTCTTTTCAATGTTGACCTCATATTTGTGATTTTTTATTAAGTGTTGTATGTGTGTTTCTAAATCCTGAGAAAAAACAAATGTAGCAACATTAGTAAAAGAAAAATGTACATAACATATAGAAATTTGAATCTGTATCAAACTATTTTAGTATAATTAACACTTACATTTAGAGAAAAAAGTGGGAGACTTACAAGCCAAAAAACACTATCTTGTGGGTGACAGCATCAAGTTGTAGGATTGCTTTCCTGCAAGAGGGATTGGTGTACAAAATAGATGGCCTCATGAGGAAGGAAAATCATGTAGATCCATTGAAGCAATATCTCAAGACATTGGCCAGAAAATTAAAGCTTGGTTACTAATGGATCTTTCAAACAGATGATTTCAAGCATACTTCCAAAGTTGTGGCAAAATGGCTTGAAGACAACGAAGTCAAGGTGGAAAGTTACCCAACAAAATTGAATTTAAGTTAACAATTTAAAAACCATGCTACCAAATACTAAGTATATGCACATTTCTGACCCATGTGACGAAAGAAATAAAAACTGAAATAAATCATTACTTTTACTTTTATACAGGCAATTGACATTCTTAAATGATATAAGATAGAATATTTACTAAAATTAAATGGGAATGCCCAAATTTAAAGAACTGTTGATAGCCATGATAACTTATGCCTTGAAGCGACATAGAATCAAATATATATATATATAAATTTTAGGATTCTATTTAGAAAATTCATACTTATTTTTTAGAGAAATTATGAAAATGTAGATTTCAAGTTGTTTAATAAAATTGAACCACACACATTTGCATACACTTACATAAATTGATCGCTATTATTGAGAAGAGAGGTAAGCTTTTGTTAAGATAGTGTCATGTTTAAAAATAAATATAAAAAAGAAAGGCATTGTCTGCATTCTATTGATTTTTATACCAGAAATATATAATTAACACCCACTGAAAAATATATGTATACTTTTCTTCAACAATAAGTGCAAAAATAATAAAGACGCAACATTTCTTTCTTTTTTATTTACTGTTTGAAACTCTGCATCATGAATGAAGGGGAGGTCAGTCAGTCAGATACATGCCTAGGTGATCATGTCTCGAAAGAGACATGATTGACTGGGCGGCCTGCAGTAGGTTGCCATTACTTTCTGTGGTAGACTGGTTGCCAGCCAAGGATATAGAACCCAGTCTGTCCTGTTATTTAACCCATAACTGGAGGGAAAAGGTGAATTAATATCTTTCCCAAAGGTATTTGTGCATAAATGAATGCGAGGAATTCAACTGGAATTGAACTTGGCTCCTGATATCCACTGCATCACAACACACATCATGGGGAGGTAACTCGAGTAAAAAATGGTTAGGGTGTTTAACTTTAATATCTTAACACAAAATAATTGATATATCAATATGAATCCTCTGGGTAAAGCCAATAAATGTGTTGAGAATAATATTTCCATAATTTTCTAAATAAAATCTTCATATAACTTTTGTTGCCCATATCCATTGGAATAAAGCAAAAAGGTAGCTTATTAATATTATTAATAGCCATATACAAACGCACAGAATTAGCAGTAATTATATTGTTATGTCCACAAAAAATTAAATATAGTCCCTTTTTCATGTACATAAAAAATAAAGAAAAATTAATTATAGTTTCAAAAATAATTATAACAATTATATTTATCATTAATTCACTCTTTCAAAACCAATGAGAATTGATCCCAAGCTTTCTACGTACACAAACATATTCTCACTATATGACAGACAGTCAACATGCCATCAACATAAGTCCATGAAAATTTTATCAACTTTTCCTTTTTCAGGTCATAAAAGTAACATTTATCTCTTTGCACTCAATAAAATTTGAGGTAAGAAACTTCTTACCTCAAATAATTTTCCAATTAAATTATTTAAGCACTCATGACACACATCTATAAAAAAAACTTAACTTATTCTTTATCTTACCAATCTTTTTGGATTCTGATCCATATAGGATCTCATTTGACCCCAACCTTACAATTTTATTCAGTATTACTGTCTTTCACATCTCTAACACCACATAACAACCAGGTAAAAATTTTTTTTTTTTCAACTCACGCAGAAACGTGTTTTTGGGGCTGGATTCAACTGACATGAATAATGTTAGAAGTAAGCCATTTGTGTTTGTTTTTTGCCAAATTGTTGCTTAATTTAAAACTTTAATTGAAGGATTGGTTTTGTTTTTTAGTAGAAATTCCTTTAAGTGTTGGATTCTTTGTCTTTATTTTATTTTTTTCCCTAGTCTCAGTCACCCTTTCTTTCTTTCTTTCTTTGCCGGCTGGTGTTTGGGTCAACTGACATGAATATTGTTAGAAGTAAGCCATTTTTGTTCGTTTTTTGCCTAATTGTTGCTTAATTTAAAACCTTAATTGAAGGATTGGTTTTGTTTTTTAGCAGAAATTCCTTTAAGTGGACTTTAACTAAGTTAAAACTTTGCAGGTCACCAACACTTTTTTTTCCCCTTCCTTCAACTGGAGTAGATAGTTTAGTCTATCGCCCGGTTCACAGTCTATCCATGTCTATTGAACGGGTGAATAGGCTCATCCCTTGTTTCCTATTTAGGATGTGGTTTCCGGTTTTCTCTTTTCCAATCTTTTCACTCTTACGTAGCCCCCTGCACATCAGTGGCGTTACCACCTTGCTCGGGGTGATATGATTAAAAAAAAAAAGGTAATAGATAATACTCATTTTGTTATTTCCACATCTTACTATTTTTTATTTGTATGAGCAATTTTGTATATATAAATGTAAGGAGGTTTATAATTATAACTCCTCTTCACTATCAACAGCAACTGTGAAATAGATTAAGTAATGAAAACATATATGGTGCTTACTGTGGCTTTTCTTTGAAAATGGTTAGCAATGATAAACATCATGGATCTTATTTTATTAATTGTTGACATTATAATTTCCTCTTTATTGTACAATGAAAAAGATTTTTTTCTCTAAATTGGGAAATTTACTTTAAAAAATTTGGTTAATTCTGAACAGTTTTAAAATATTTACAAAATATATGAAATGCTTATTTTCTATATTCTGTCAAGAATTGGCATTCCTTTTAAGAAAAAGTTATTTTTGTCATTTTAAATAATATATTTAGGCAACAATCCTTTGTTTAAACATGATTAATTAAACAAAATAGAGATATAAAATCTACTGAACTTTTTGTCGAGTTTTTCCTGGTCATTTGATATTACTTGTAAAGGAACTTGCCAAAATTGTGATTATTGTTGCAAGTGCTGCTGATCATCATTAATCATTTTCAAGGAAACTAGGTAGTTGAGAGATAGCTAGTGGAATGTTGATACTGTTGGTTCAAAGTCTGAAAATAATGTGGGTTCATATGCTATAGTGGTTAAATAAATGTTAATTTCACCTTTTAATGACTTTTAATGTCACCTGACTAAAAAGACATTTTTACATATGTATTTTAAGATACAAACAAACTTTATTTGTAGTAGATTGCCATCTTTCATATGTGGTCCAGAAAATCTTGATATCTATTAATCACTATGAAGTCATAGAATTAAAATGATGCTCAAAATGAATGAAAGGGATAAGCAAGTTATTAACTATTGAGATATATGTCCTTAAACAAGTGTAGGGAAATGCCCCAATGATTGATAAAAAAAAAAAAAGCTCATGGCATAACCCTTCCAACAAAGGATTATTAAATATTTAAATAAATTCAAAGATTTTAGAATATATGATGAATCTACAGAACAAAAAAAAAAACAAAAAAAAAACTGTAAGATCACTATAAAAAGAAGTGTTTTCCAAAGAGAGATAATATTTTTGATAATAACTATAATAGCATGAAATTTCCCTTTACATCATAGGAGGCTATAAATTCACTAGATCATAAAAAAATGACTCAACCATTTGATGTACATAGAAAAACTAAAATAGTTGGTTGAAATTAATATTAATTGAAACAAGACCATAAGCTACTAAAATAGAATTTGGGAAACTATCCAATATAAAAATAGACTAAAATAAATAAAATAATAGATAACTCGACAGAAAAATTTTAAAAATATATCAGAACAAGGAAAATTTGGGAGAAAAGATTTCACAACATAAAACTTATAAAAAGAATCAGGAAATTAATAACCAAGTATAAAGTCTTGTAGTTCAGACACAATGTCAACAGACTATGTAAAATAGAAAGAGAAAAAACAGGATTTAATCAGCACTGATAATTGTGTCAACTATTTAAATGTAACACCATAAGTGGTCTTTATGCACACACATTGACCATGGATTCCAAATCAGGAATAGATAGTTAAGAATATCTCAGTGCTTGTACATTTTTCTTTTTCTTGGGAAGAGCTGAGAGAGAAAAAAAGAGAGGAATAGGCACCGGGGGGGGGGGGGCTGGAAGAGAGAGAGAGAGAGAGAGGTGAGGCCAAGGCACTCACAAAATGACATTGATTTATATGACAGCAATCTAAGACAACCCAGGTGGAAGTTCATCTTGCCAATGGGCTAGAAAACTTTCTCTTTCTTGTTCTTTTCTCTCCCTTTCTCCTAAGGGAAATGATAAGGGATAAGGGTCAACTGAGGTTAAATTATTGCCAGACCATCCAGTGATGAGAGGAATTATAATTAACACTGGCCAGTGAATGTACAAAATCAACAACCTTTGTCTCCAAGGCTTCAGGTCAGCAGATATCAACAGGAAATCATAAATGGGTGATTAAAGCTAGATACATGAAATTGACATTAAACTTTTGGGGAAAAACACCCCAATTGCCAGCCAATCACATGCCATATTGAAGCATTTTTAACAAAAAGGCAGAATAGATTTAGAAAATAAGATACACTCAAGGCATGGAGGAGAGTTATTTAGCCAAGACAGTTAAGACAAGAAAATTTTTTCTCACGCTAAAAGACACATCCACCATCGCTAAACAGAGAGAAAAGGAAGGAGTAGCATAAAGAGTCAGTGACTATCTTACTTCTAATGGTGACTAGACATAGCAGCAATAGTTTGTAGACTATGAGGAAAAGTTGTATTGTATTTTTTAAAATTTTTATTCTTTTTTTCTTTCTTTTGCTGAACAAAGAGTTACAAGTAATCATAGTCCACATAAACTGGCCTTTGCTGCTGTCTCTTTATTTTTTTTGTTCTTGTCTGTTTTCCCCTATTCTTGAATTGTGTACCCACCCCACCTCTTCATTTGCAGTTGTTGCTAAGTGCAGCACAAGACGATTGTCCTCCGATTCCTCAGCTCGCCTTGAGATCAGAAATCACAATGTGGCAGGGAGAAGGATTTCAATCACATGGTGATGAAATGACAGGCGACTGGCTGCAGCCTCAGGTGCAGCTAATTTACACCCAGTTAATGCATGTAACACACATATACACAAGCCTGAGACTTGGGGGCACTGATGTGGGAGATTACAAAGGACTAGTGGACTACATATAGTAAAGATAATCATGACAGCCAGAAATTGCAACAAATCTCATGAGTAACAAAAATGTAAAAATAAAAACAAGAAGCTAAAAGCAGAAAGAAAATTACCTAAAAAAATTTAAAAACAAATTGCAGTTGGAATGTTCTGGGTATGGTTGTGCTGAAGATACTTGATTAAAAAAAAAAAAAGCAAAGCAAAGTAAAATAGGAATAACAATTTAGAAATATGTATGGACCATCAAGGTAACCTTGATATATTTGGGAAGGATATTAGAATAATTTAGAATCTAAACTAGGAGTAAACTGCTTATATATATATATAAAGAAAATGAATTCAGTAAATAGACAAAAATAGAAAGGGGTATAAGATGAAGATATGTTTTCTCACTGGAATTATTCAACCATACAGCAATGTGATTCTGGGAGAATAAGAAGTGCTGCCAGAGTTCATTATTGGCAGCCACACTCTTAACAATATAAGATATGCAAATGACACAGTGTTGTTAGCAGACATAGAAAGGAAACTACAAGAACTCTTACAAGAAGTAGTAAAGGAAAGTGAGAAGAAAAAACTAAAGATTAATTGCAAGAAGACAGAATCCATGGTTGTCAGCAAAAGGAACAGCCCAACATGCAAATTACAAATTGAATCAAAAATTTACAGAGAAGTTGTTATCTGTGGAGTCTCTTAAAGACACTGTTACTGGAAAAGATTTGTATAACAGTGTCGTTAATTTTACTGCTACTGATGTGCAGGGGGGCTTCATAAGAGAGTAAAAGTTTTAAAAAAGTTTGCATTTAAATTTTTGGAGGTTGTAGCTGTCAGGAAAGCAAGTATATGGAAGGGAGTTCCACAGGCAGGAGTGCTGGAGTAGAATTGTCAGCTGCATTTGATTGATTTAACTGTAAAAGGGTGGACATTGTTGCCAGTCTGGTTGCACGAGTAAATTCTTGTGGAGGGGGCACCAGTGACCTAAGAGGTCTAGATTATGCCTGGATAAAAAACTGGCAAGTATATGGTTCTCCTTCACTCATAGGCAAATATCGTGGCCTTGTGATCTTGATAAACAATAAAATCAAAGAAGATCTTCCATCACAGTGTGTTGTTTTTTCACTGCATCATACATCAAGAAAGCCTCTGTAAGTTTTCTTTAAAACTTAAACATATTATAGATCCAGTGGTACATGCAGTGAATTCAATATGAGCAGTGGGACTGAAACACAGACTTCAGAATCTCTTGCAACTATTCTGGATGGTCTTCTTGTTTAAAAGTTGGTGAATGCTGCCATAATACTTGCCTTGCTGTTACAAGTGGTTTTATTGGCTTCATACTCAAATGCACCCCACATGTAACAATCTAAGGAGTTGTAGTCAAGAGAGTTAGGTGGTCAGATGTAAGGGATGATGAGGTCACAGAAATTATCTTATAGCCATGACTGGGTTTTCTTGCTTGTGTGACATGGTGCAGACTTTGTTGCCAGACATAGTCTTCCAGCAGCCACCTTCTTGAGCCAGGGTAGCATCCCTCCTCAAGGTACTTGATGCAGGCCTCTGTGTTGAGTGTGCAGTCCTGTGGGAAGAGGAATGGAGGCATAATGTCGCTATCATTAGTGATCACTCAAAACTTCATGATGTTGATTAGATACATCATCTATCTCTTACTGAATCCTTTGCACTTTCCTCAGATTGACACCTGAATTCTATGAATATTTTAAATGATAAAAAAATTTACTATGAAAAATACATCCATCAAAATCAACTTACATGAAGTTTTAAATACAAAACATTTAAAAATGTAGACTGCAGTTTAAAATTTTACCAAAGTAAATTAGAAATTCAATTACTACATTCATTGTGACTATGATTAATATTATAGTATTATTACATATTTTCAAATGTGAGTTAATATATGCATCATTTTCAGTTATTATTTTTGTATTCTGCTCATTGGTAAAGTTGATTATAAAACAAGAAGTTGAATGATCATCATTGAAAAAGTTAACATTCTTATAATAAACACATTGACACCTTTTTTTTTTTTTATTAGTGGAATAAAATAATTGAAAATAATAGTTAATTAAATTTATTTAGAACTGGCTCTAAAAGGGACTGTCAAAATTAACAGTCATGGTAGACTGTTGATGATCCACATTTTTTTCAAATTTAGAAAAATATATTTACTTTGTATTTCTTGTCCAATCAAAAGGGATAATTTCTATGATTATAAATTTAAAGTTGAATCTTGTTTAATCCACCTCTGAAAGTATGTAACACAGTTCAGCAAACAATGGGCAGAAAGGATTTGGACATTACATTACAGAGGTCAGCTGACAGAAGGGCTTCAGATAGGAGACAGACCAACAGGCTACGGAAAGGTTTTTGGTGCTCATATGTCAAAGTTGTAAGCAGAGCAAAAAGCACAAAGGTTTTGACATTCTTTAAAATAATGCAAAAAAAAAAAAAGAAGAGAACCTTTCCAGAGACTCTTCCAGTGGCTATTTACCCTTCTCCCCCTTCTCCTCCACTGAAGAGAGATGTGACACAAAGTCAGTTTTTAACATGGGGAACCTGAGCGCATATGCTCAGGCCATTGGTCAAAGATTACCCAGCCCCTGCTTATGTAGTAACTGGGTACAAGACTGGTCATTGTTTGTTAAAGCTGGTTAAAAGCTAGTCTTGGTTATTGCTTCAACTCGGCCGGCAGACAGGAGGTGCATATCTAGGAACAAATACTACACTTTGGTTTGCTGAGCTGAGCAGCTCTGTTTACATCTGTAAAAAAACAAAACCCTATAGTACAAGAGGAATAATCCTATTATAATTGTGCTTGTTCCTCCTCCCATTAGTTTGCATGACTGTTATGCCCTGCCAATAATAATGGATTATTCCATTTTGATTGTGCGGAAAGAGGAAAAGACACAACTTTGGTTTAATGAATGAAAGAATGGGAGATAGAAATGTTTATGTGAAATGGAAAAAAAGTTGTCAATTTCAAATCTTTTTATTTGTACCCACTTCTTAACATAATGAGCAACAATCATGTTTATGATTGTTATTGCAATATTTTGTTAAACTGAAATATTTAACGATGTGATAGGGGAATTTCTATAGATATTTTATTGTCGTAGAACTCATCATGTGCTTACTTAATCATTATCTTAAGAATTGATTTATCAGAATTTTAAAATAGGAAATCCATGAAATTTTTACAGGTCTTTCTAGCAAAAGAGAAAGATACTTTAAACGCAATATAAACAAGTTTGTGGATAAATCCAGACATTGTTTCAAACAAATATATATTTATAAGCACTAAATATAAAGCAAAAATTACTAACAGTAAAAAAAAAAAAACATGAATTACCTGAATTTTTGTTTCCAGTTCTTTAATCTTCTCTTGAGCAATACTGAGTTGTTTGCTCAATTCAGCTCTCTCTTGTAGATTCTCATCATCTACAAGAGCTTTGTATTTGTTAAGCCGATTCTTATTTTTTTCTAGTTCATTTTCTACTTCACGCAGTGATTCTTGTGATTTTCTGTAGCGGGCTTTCATCGTTCGTATTTGTTCCTTCATGCCAAGCATCTCCTTGTTATGTGACTCAAGAAGCATTGGCAGCCGACTTTTGCTATTTTCAAACTTTTCCAGGGCTTTGCTTTGGCGAAACTCCATTCTTTTCAAAACACGAATCTCTTCTTTCTGCTTCTCAATCTGCCTTAAAAGCTCAGCATTCAGGTTCCTTAGTTCATTGTTGTTTAGTTTTTTGGCTGTTACAATTTTCTGCTCCATTTCATATGTTGGTGTGTTTCTCATCAGCTTTGTGTGTAGTGCCTGTTTCTTTCTCCACTGAGCTGTGTTCTTTTTCACTATGGAATAAATGACAGGAAAGGAAATGTCTCATTCTAATTTCTCAGACAAAAAGTATGATTCCTGTGTTTTAAGTAAGCACTTTATAATTAGAAACATTTGAAAAAATATTTTATCAATTACACACACAAATATTAAAATAGACAAATCATGCCTATTATATTTTAAAATACTTTTCTAAAATTGATAGATTCATTTTAATTAATTCTAGGATTTAAATTATGAAGGAACTGTTTACAGTTTGTGTCTCTGTATTAAATACTTCAAGCCCTTGATTCTCAAGGATTAACAGAACAAAAGACATGCTCAGCAGTAAGATGTATAAAATTCTAGAAGGGAACACTCATATTAAAGAAAGAAAAAATACTTTAGTGATGGGATGAATTTATCAGAGATCACTTCCATGACAAGAGAGGGCAATCAGCAACACATAGAAATACAGAGCAGAAATATTTAAAACTGAAGTGGAAGCTGAATAGGTTCAATTGAATCCTGAGAGAACAAAATCCAACAGAGAATCTGTAATGTGATCGATCCCAACTTGGCAGCTCAGATACAGTCACTTTCTCACCAGTGCAATGTGGCTTCCCTGTGTCTCTTCTACAAATACTTTCACAGCTTCTGCTCTGATGAACTTAGCTCACTGGTGCTCTCTATATATGAATTTACTTGAGCCACAAGATTAGCAGCTAGGTCCCACTCTTTTACTGTAAAACCAATAAAATGTAAACGCAAATTCTACTCTAGCAGCTTCTTTGCTCAAACTTCCCACCTGTGGAATTCCCTTCCATTTACTTGCTTTCCCGACAGCTACAATCTCCAAGAATTTAAATGTAAAGTCAATAGTCATCTATCTCACTAACCTGCACCCCCCTCTCTCTCTCATGCTCCTTTCTCTGTCCACTCCACTCTCATCAGTTTTCTCATCCTTCTCTCACTCACTTCCTGACACCCCCTATAACCTGTCACTCTTTCTCATAACTTTCTTCCTATGTAAGCCCCTGCAAAACAGTGGCATTAAAATTCCTTGCTTGGGTTGATATGATTATAAAAATAAACAAAAAAACGAAGTCCTGCCAGGATTCATCATTGGCAGCCACAATCTTAATATAAGATATGAAGATGATACAGTACCAATAGTAAACACTAAAAGGAAAATACAGAACTTCATACAGAATGTAGCAAATGAAAGTGAGAAGAAAGAGATAAATGCATGGTCATCAGTAAAAAGAGAAGTCAAATATGCCAACTACAAGTTGGGGATACTAAAATAAGCAGGTGCAGAAATTTAAATACTTGGGAAGCGTTCTGACAGAGGACAAAATGTGCAACACTGAACTCTAAAGGTGTATTGGCATGGCCAAGGACAAAATTCAGAAGTTAAGCAGAATATTGAGAGAAAGAGTACTGAACTGTTATGTGATATCTGTCCTCTTATATGGTGGTTAACACTGGACAATCTCCTCAAAGATGAAGGAGAGACTCAAAGCAACAGAAATATGGTTTTACAGAAGAATGCTGAGGATACCATAGACCAAACATGTGAGCAATGACAAAAAACAAAAAGGAAACTTATACTTAATATTGGGAAGTGACAGCTGAAGTTTCTGGAACACATAATAAGGAAGGAGAGCTTGAAGAATCTAATACTCATAGGACAGATAGAGAGAAAGAGAGACATGGAAAAGCAACATGTGATATACTTGACGGGCATGTGGGTGGCAGTGAAGGTTTTGGGAGAAATACCAAGAGAAAAAGTGTTAAGAGCGACAAGGGTTAGGGATAAGTGGAGGTCCATGATTGTGTATGTGACACGATAACTAGGCATATATTAAGGTGGATTTGTAAAATATGCATTTTATTATAATAGACTAAAATAGAAAATGGTTAAGAATAGAAAAATAGTTTAAAAACATGTGTTTCGTTTAACAAAAGTGAAAAAGAAGAGGAAAAAAATAAATAAAGGCTTTTTCTTTTATAAGTAAATTTAAAATATTTGACTAAGTGACTTGATGTGATAAAAGATAAAGTTTAAGAAATAGATTTTTGAGTGACCAGGTCAAAAACTGTCTTTACTGTATCTTGACCACACATTAAGAAAATAAAGAAAAGATAATAGAATTTTCCCTTTCTCCAGGCAATAAAAAAAAAACGCCTGGTTATGGGTAAAGTGTCAGGTCTATAAAAACATCCGATGGCCTTCACAGGAAGCTTTATTAAGATGAAAAGATAAAAAACTCCTGGAAAATACTAAGGCTAAGTGCAGACTGGATGTCTGCAGGAAGTTTACACATCAAAGGAAGGAAAATTTAAGTACCTTGGAATTTTGGACTTACAGTCACCAATGCTTATCTTTTGTTTTAAGCCGATTGTCTAGTGGACTTCCGATTATTTCAATATAAATACAAGTGATTTTTTCAAGCTGACCAGTTCAGTTTAGTTTCAGTTGAGTTCAGCCGGGTGCGTGCTTGAAGTAGCTGCGTGTGTCGGGCGCACCAAGGAGGGGAAGCTCCGTTCGTTTGAGTCGGTCGGTTTGGCATTTGATCTCCATTAATTAGAGTTAGAGCTGAGTGTCACATCGCCTGCCCCAACTGCAAGACTAACTCTAAACGAAATAAAGCATCGATTTAACTCATCCAAGTTGTGGAAGTTCGTTCTTTATAGTTTATCTTGTACCCCCAGCTTGAGACTCTGACTTTTTCAACCAACCCCCGGCAATATCACTGCATGGAGAACGGTCGCTGGAGAAATTGTTCGGGCCTCCACTGGGGTGTTACATATACATCTTGGAGAAACATGGCATATAAAAGAAAAGAAGATGTCTTTGTACTATTTTCTATTTTAAATATGAAACATTATTTTTCATTTTGGAATGTATTCAATGTCATATTAACATGTTATTTTTTTATTTATTTAAATGCTTTGTAAATACAACATCAATTTTTATTTATTTATGCAGTTTTGGTTGTAAACCAATGAATGTATTTTGTTTAAAATTTAATTCATTTTTATTCCAGTTCAGACTATTTTTGTTTCTGGGGAAAATATGAACATGATCACCACTAATCACTGTTGTCCATCGATTTGTTGGTAACTTGTCTCTCTAATAATAATAATTTTAACAGCACATACATGGATTACACAATCACTATGTTATCATACTGGTTAACTTGCCATTTATTTGATAAGAGCTCAATTAAATAACATATCATTAACCAACACAAGAAATCCAACAAATACTTATCAATAATGCAAAAATACTATAGCACAAAAACTGTTAAAAATGACTACAAATATTAGCAGCATTAAACCAGTATCAAAAAAATTTCATTCAGTTTAGGAACAAACATTCTAAATATTTTCACAAACAAGAAGAAAAAAAAAAGATACAACATCCCAAACTGATGCATGAAACTGTGATACTTAAATATAACAAAAAATACAATATTCCTCCCTAGGTAGTTTTATCAATACACCCAAAAAATTATTTGATAAAAGCTAAATGCATTCATAAAATGTTGAAAGGAAGATGTTCAAGAATAAAAGAAAAAATTGACAATCAAACAATAAATAGATATGTTTTTATATATTCTTTATCATACAACATATATTCAAGTCAAGCTTATATCAAAGTTAGCTTTATTTAAGATAGCATCATAGCCCGGCATTGCCTGTGCAACTCAGAACATTTTAGTAGTAGGAGAAGATGTCATTTTTTATTTTACGAATTTTGTTTTTGTTTGAAAAAACACTTTTTAAAAAAAAATATTTCTTTTGTTTCAAAATTATGGGGAAAAATATTCACATTTGTTGACCAAATGAATTTTTAAAACGTCGGAATAAAAATTAAATATAAAGGCTCATTTTTTTTTTTTAAATAAAAAAATATTTTACTTGCATTTGACATGTGTGATTTGATTTCTGTGATGTAATTCAGCAACCATCTTAGATCTTAGATGTTTTAAGAAAATAAAATGACGGAATAAAAATTAAATACAAATAATAAATAGACAAATAATTGATAAATGCAATAAAATTATTTAAAAAGTGAAAACTATTTTTTCACAGTCCATTCTATAGAGGTAAAATGATAGTAGACATTTTGAAAACAATTTTTTATGAAAATTGACAGCTTTGTAATTATATCTCTTTTTTTAACACAATTTTTTTTCAATTTGTCTATATGAAAAAAATGTATGAGAAAAACATGTACAATTATTTAAAAGCCAGTTATATCATTTTTCATTGAGCAATAAATCTAATGCAAGCAAGTTCTATTCAAGAATATTGAAAATATTGCAAGGCTTCACAAGTTACATGAAAAAATAAGCAAGGAGATAATAAATTTCCAAAAATAACAATGATAAAAATAAAACAGTACATTTTGGGAGACTAATGTTTTTGTTTCATATGTATAAATGAACTGACTGATCTATCTAGACAAATCAATAAAAGACTGACAAAAAAGATAAGTAAGGAAAATTAAATCAATAAATACATAAGTTAAATTTATTAATGAAAATTGAATGAAAATATGAACATCAAACAATAGACAGGAATAAATGTAACCAGAACTTTTACCAATCACAATGAACATATGTTCCTTCAGAGAGACCACATGCCTTGACTTATATTCAAACCAAACTTCAAGTCGAATTCATATATATCATCTATCAGTAAAGATGCTGGGAAAATGGTCAATTCCCTGCACTGCTCTACCTTTACAAGAGTCAAATCAAGCTGAAAATAGAGTACTGTTGTTATATTCAGGCAGGAGTTACCAAGTCTTCAATTTTTAAGTCTATCTAGTGTCCAAAGGTATGTCCACTTCTATGTGGGTGAGAAATTATTTTCCACCCTACAACCCCTTTCTCACAGATGATATGTTACTACTCTATCAGTATTTCCATGGAAAATGTTCAGATAAACTACATTCTTTAGTTCCACCAGTCCTAACTTTTACAGTTAAAACCTGCCACGCCACCCTTATTCTTTTCATATTTCTTTGGTGAGATGTAAGTTCTGCAAGCATCTTCTCCCCATGAACCACATATTTTTTTTTAATTTGAAAACTTAAAAATGAAATAATACAAAATGGATAATAGTAAATACTATTTACTTATTTTAATTAACTAATATAAAAATGAAGGCTAACCATTATTGAGATTATATAGTCAATATAAACACAATCTTTCTCTTAGTTGTATATTATGTGCTACAAGACGAATTGTCCTTCTAGACTGGTTACTAAGCATAGCTATAGAGCCCAGCCTGCCTTACTATATAACCCACAGGTAGTGATAGATGAAGAGATGTATTCATACCTTTCCCAAAGTCCACAAGTGAAAGTAATAAACTTGACTGGAATTTGATCTCAGCTCTCAGATTTCTCATTCATGTATATTAATGTGAACAAGACTCATCAACCAAGTACAAATTCCTGAGTAATAGACATTTTTAATCCAACAGCCACAACAACTCTAAAAATATTAAAGAATATTATGCCCAATGCCCTTTACTTCAATAGTCGGTATATTATATCTAAATTTTTATTAACTAAGTGTCAAGAATGTAAGTCAAATTTCAAGTGGTGCATTTCTTTTATGTTCTTTTTGCAAGTAAGTGTTTTATTTTCTTTTTTTTGTTATACTAATGAACTGTTTTCAGAATGTATTCAGTTTGTTGTTGATAATATGGTTGATATTGAATAGTTGGGTTATTACTCTACAGTTACTATCCCAGCTCATATCATCATTCTCCTATTACCTCATATGAAAATTCACAAGTGCATTATGTACTACATGTGAAATATGGAATGACACTATTGATGAAATTTGCAAGTTAGCCACTGAAAACCATAACTAAGTCATACAGTATATTGAGCATAACAACTCAGTGTACCACAAACAATATTTGGAAAACATCTGAAAAGTACACATATAATTTCTTTACAAAGTAAGCAGCTTGTAGGACCTAAAAGTATAACAATTCTCAAAACACAACAGCTAATGATTTGTGTTAAATCTATATCTATAAAGGGTAAGATGTTTGTATGTGTGTCTGTTTTTCTGTCTGTATGTCCTTTATACAAATCCACAATTTTTATCTGATTCTCACCAAACTTCACACAAATATTCTTTAGGCTTCCAGTCAGGTCATGGGCTACTTATTTTTTCCTATTCCCCCGCCCCCATATCCGAAATCAATACCCTGATATCTGATCAGGTCTGATCAAAATTAGGATTTCGGCCATTTTATAAGGGTTGTTGCTGCAGAATTTGCTCTAACTTGGTAAAATTATGGTTTTTAGTCTCAAACATTAGTAGATCTTCTCAGACGACTCATTTTCCCCGATATCGGAAATTGATATTCTACCGAATCTGATCAAAAACCAATATTCAGCCATCAATATAGTTCATTTTCTCCAATTTTACTCCCGATGGTTGCAATAAGTTTTCACGGACTTACTTAGGTTAGTTTATCCTTGGATGTAATTCGCACATACAGTGCTGCGTGAAACTGTGTTCACACATTAACTAGCTTCATGAGTTCTAATTGGGTGCCTGATTAGCCACGTCAGTTGAATTATGCTAGACTAAACTGATCTATTCAAATTACAGTCGTCTGATTAGGTATCGCCTTCATATTCACTTTTAACATTTTGTGGAACCCTAATCCTGCACTTTTGCGATTGGTATTTCGCTGTATGTGTCTCAAACTCTGGTCTACATCTTGCAAGGTTGCTTATACGCGCATTTTGCTCTTCTGATTTCAATGTAATTCCTTCTAAATGACCAAAGTTGGCTACATAATTACACAAACATCTCTGTGAGTTCGTTCCTTTTTAAATCCATGCCACCCAAAAAGGCACTGAAGCACTTCAGCAAAGAGGGCCACTAGGTTTCAACGAAAGTCCTTCTGTTAGTGCTGTGCGATTGTTGCAAAATGCACTGTGTTCAGTAGAATGTAGGGCAACTGAAACTTATAAGCATTCCATTAGGTTATCCAGTAGTTGCTTCCATAAAAAACTTAAGCACTCAGGCTGGATGACTCCATACGGGCTGGGCTTAATGCTCAATCTACTGCTAATAGGGCCGCTTTAAGGGCTTCTGAAAGTACAGAGCAGCAATAGTCTTGGTGCTTAATGGACACCACTGCTAAGGTACATTCATGGGCTGCCAAAAGTACAGAGCAGTGATGGTCTCAGCGATTAATGGATGCCGCTGCTAAGAAACATTCACAGGCTGAAAGTACAGAATAGTGGAGGGCTCGCAATTTAAGCAACCATGCCTCAACTTCAGTTTCACAGGCTGCTGAAAGTACAGAACCAGAGGGCTCGCAATTTAAGCAAGCATGCCTCTACTTCAACTTTGCGAGCTAAAGTACAGAACAATATTGTTTACACTGAGGTTCTGTTGGGTTGCCAACCATTGGAGCGTCTGTCTGGTAACCGGTGGCTCCCGGTGGCTCCCGGTCCCCCTTAGACTCTGCGTCTGTGGGTATCTCACGGCAAGCTTAGGGATCCACATTAGGAAAAACTACTATATAGAGAGCAATGCTTCTACCCACAGTCCACAAAGCCGAAGCTTTGGGACAGTGCCCTCTAAATAGTAGTTTCCCCTAATTAATGTGACCTAGGTAACCAGGGTGGCCAAAATTGAATTTATGATACATGCTGCATGAAATCTTAAGTACTTTTTCAAAACCTTAAGATATTAAGACACATTTAAGTGCTCGGTCTGTATGGGGCCAATTTATTAATGGTCTAAAGACAGTTAAAATTACTAACAGGACTAATTTTCCTTTAATATGACTCAGGCAAATTGTCTGAGAGATACCAATACCGTACATTGCGGAGGTTAGATCCAAAACTGCCGTGTCTTAACCACGAGATGCAATTGGAGAGAGATAGGGACTCGTTGAACCTGTCGCATCAGTCGAGTACATCCACACAATTCAGACCAGCAAGCATAGTGCAGTGAGAGAAAGTGTGAAGTGAGACTAATGTTCAGTGAAAGCTGTATGGACAAAAAATTGTTGGCTCAAAACCAGCAGCCTCTAAATGGTTGAATGAAGGTGCTCACTCCAACAATAGGAGCCACCAGTATAGCAAAAAAGCGATAAGGGGTTTTTGCGAGTAACCCCCACTTCCAGCTGCAGCCTGGCACAGTGTAAGTAATCCACAAGTGCACTTCCTCTCACTTGCCTGGCTGATTGTGGTAGCAGCAACGCCATCTTTTGGGCAAAAAACATATCCTTTCTTTTTGCATTGCATGCTGGTTTTGTTGTTGGAGAAGTTCTACGGCTTTGAGATCAACCTTTCAACAACCTACGTTTTTTGTGCCAATGTCCAAAAAGTCTTAGACCATGGATTAGTTTTAAAGCTTTCATTACACCCGAGCAATGCCAGGCTATACTGCTAGATACAAGAGAACTAATGACAATTGCTACAGTTGCATTTCATTTCTTTAATGCAAAGTAATGAGTTAAGGAACCTTGTTTAAGACAAAATTCCTTAACCTAAAGTTGAGAAAGGCTTTGATTTTAAAACTAGTTATATCAGTATAAGCATAGTTTTGATGCAAACCAGATGGATACAAGGTCACATTAATGGAATAATTAAAAAAGTGAAATTAGAATCTATTGCTTGTAAATCTAGCCAACCACTGTATTGAAATTGAATATATGCTAAAGAATGAGCATATGAATGGATATGCAGGCCTTTCTCAATGGAGTAAATCAATATCTACCCTCAAAGTAGAGTTAAAAAATACTAAACTATGATCATTACGATAATGTTCACTTCAAACAGTATTCAAGATTAACATGCTACTCAATGGTTTGTGTGTTGTAAAAATGTAAATTTTAATAAAGTTTGTTTTTTTAAATTTTTTATCTAACATATTACAAGGCAAAGGCAAATCATATAAGAACACTGAACCTGTATAATTTCTATAGCTGTTAAGATAATTCTTTATCTCATCCCTGTGATTTTCTTTCACTCATTTCCTGGACCTTCTCTTTCTTTTTATCTCTTCCAAGCTTCATCCATGTTTTTTAGTATTATTTAAATCATAACAACAAATATAAATTAGTTTCATATATCAAAAATGAATAAGCCATGAACAAATATTGCCTACTGCATCCTCTCTTTTGTATATATTTTTCACTATTTCACTACAAAGAAATTTATTGTACAGTAATCTTTACACTTGACCTATTATCCAGCCTTTCAATCTTTCAGTATGCTTGTCTTTTTGTTTTTCATATTTCTCCATTTCTCCTCTTTCTATATGTAGTAGGAACATTTGAGTATAAGGACATTTGTTACTCAATGTTTGCACGATATACTAATGGATTTTCCTTGGAATTTTCTTCTGCAAAAACAGGGACTTCATGACAACACTGAAAAAGTTTACATTTTCTTTTAACATGAAATAAATGAAAGAATTAATGCAACAATTCAGATTTTGGCACTTTACAATATAAAAACCACTCTTTCTAGCTACAGTGACAAAATTATGCTTAGATTTTAGGAAGATGGCGAGGCCAAGAACTTTTAAGCACCCTTCAGACAAAAATTTCAACAGCATTTTAAAAAATAAATCACATTGATATTTTTGTTTGAATTTTTGAAGAGGAATTATCATTATTATACACTGATTTTTTTATTTTTTTAACTAGTGTACTCACTTTGGTTGTTATTGGTTTAACATTTTGATTGTTGTATCTTCTAAGAATTTTTAACTGAATTTTATTCACTCCATCATGGTAGATTGTTCCCATTCTACAGTTTATGCTAGAGGATATCGCATATCATTAAAAGTAAAACTGGAAGAAAATCAGAAAGCCATAATTTACATGTATACGTTTACATTTTGCAACCGTTGAAGCATTTTTTTATTAATCCTGTTAACAGCATGATAAATCAGTAAACATACTACTTTTTTATGTTCTTAAATAGTCTTGTCAGATCAAGATTGAATGTTATGCATGGCTCTAAACACATTTATAAATATTTGAACTGTCAGCTTTCTCAGATCAATGGTAAAAAATGCCTTTAAGTAAATGAAACTATATAAAATAATGATATAATTAAAATGTTGACATTCTACACTACTTCAAATTAAATATTAGGAAGGAAGCTCAGTCAATGAGTGCCAAAAGGAAATAGTTAATATTATCATTACTATTTAATACAATTGGTGATTGAAATAATTGTGCTTTATGGAAGATTTATTGTAAACAATTACAATTTTGGCACAAGGCTAAAGTGGAGGTTGGGGAGAAAGTGATGACTAGCCTCAGCCTATCTTATAACTAGCTAACTGGAAACATGACCCAGTCACTCTTTATAATTTTTTACATTCACCACAAGAACCTATCCACCATATACCGAAATACCGCATTCTTTCAGGGACCCTAAAAAGAATCACCCCATGAGTTTAAAACTTTAATGAATTATGTATATATAAAAATCAATAAATGATATACAATTCAAGGGAAGGGGACAGGAAACAAAAAAACAAACTAAAATATCAAAATAACACACAAATTAAAATTAGTATTTACAGTATTTACATTAATCAAACTATTCTCCTCTTCTTTGTTGCGATTTGTATGACGTTTCAGCTGTTGTATGCTCCGGCCTTTCTTCAGGTGCTAGGACTTTTGAACTGAAATTCCTAGCACCTGAAGAAGGCTGAAACGTATAATGGCTGAAACGTCATACAAATGGCAACAAAGATGAGGACAATAGTCCGAATAATGTAAATACTGTAAATTAAAATTAACTGATGTTAGCTGGACCCATCAAACCCACAAAAAATAAGAAGCCACTGTATTCTGTTTTTAGACAAAATCAAGAGGCTCTCTCGCTAAGGAAGAGAGAAAGGATAAAATAAATATTGCCATGGGAACAAGAAAATTTCTAACCTAGTTGAGATGCAAAAGCAGGATTCACAAACTGGGGAGGTTGGGAGTATTGGCAATGAAAGAAGGAGCTAGGATCAGGCTGGGAACAACGTGTACTCACATTAATTAAGTACACAAGTAGGGACTATCCTAACCAGGGGAAGGTTCTGCAGGAAATCATCCTGATCTGCTTAGTGTTGGTAAAGACATTTGTTCTGATGTCACTAACTGATGATGTCAGAATATCATGTCATCATCACAATCCATTAAAATCATTGTTACATCAAATTTCAACAGTCTTTTAGCAAAAACAGGTAAGTGTTGATCTTTGAGAAAGATGTTTCATTTCCAGCTTATGTCTCTTGACATGTTATGATTTCAACTAGCTTCTAATTTGATCATCTCTTGACTCCTTTTTGCTTAGTGCTAAGATCTGAAAAACTATTATTATTCTGCCAAAAAAATAAATTGGACTTTTTAAGTATTGATCATAAATTTAAAAATGAAATTTTAAAGTGTATATCTAGATAACGAAAATAAATTTGGAAATATATTTGTGATTATTTATGTAAAATTTTAACTGTTAGGGGAAATGGTCTTTGATTATTTTTTTATGACCTGTACTTAAGAAGAGAGGACCATTTTAGAAATTACATTTTAGATTTTTAAAAATTTTCCAGCAATTAATAATACTCTCAATGCCTTTCTCTTTATTCTCAAACTTTTATCCAGTATTGTTACTACAGTGTAATTGTATAACAATATTTAACATGGCGTATGGACAAAAGAGTTAATGGATTATTTTTGTGAATTATTACTGATATTTTATCTTATTCCAATGAGAAAGTGTTAAAAAGAAAGCAATGTTGTTTTTTTTTTTGGAAAGAGATTTGCTTTCCCAAGATTGCAAATTGGCTAAAAATAGGAATGAAATGTAATCATATATGATTGTTGTTATCCAGCAAAACACAGATGGGAGGTCAAGTGTCAAACCCACCTTGTTGAAAGAGATGAGACATTACTAACAATGCATAGATGAAAAATGATTAAGGAAAGAAAATTTGTATTTTTTAGATTCATATTTTCACAGTTAGAATTTGGTAAAGAATAGCTGACATGAACAGAGGTCAGATGTCACTCAACCGGGTTGAAATAAGTACAACAGGACCGCTATCTGTAGATGAGAGAAACAATTGAAAAAAATTTTTATTTTTTTATTTTCCTAAACATTTGCCGAAATATGGCCAATATAATTAGAAGTCAAATGTCAACACCACCGTATTGAAATAAGTGTAACAGACCCATGAAATATAAAGGAAAATCAATTGAGGAGAAAATTTTATTTTCTCTATTCCCAGTGGAATACAGCCGATACACACCTGCATGATTAGGTCAGAATGTCAGGTTTACCCAATTGAAAAGTGTAAACAAGGTGATTAAGGAAAAAGATTTTTATTAATAATTCTCCAGATAGGAATTTGGCAAATAGAGCAAATGTTAAGTTGATCTGTTGAGAAAAGAAAAAGGACAATTATTAATTATTGGAAAATAACTATTTAGAATTTCCCTGAGAGAGGCTGACGTCATGTAATAACTCCGACCAAAGCAGAGGGGGAGAACAGTCCATGATTGGATGCGTGAAACAGAAGAGAAGGACTGGTTGAATGTTAGGATATTTGTAAAAAAAGGACATGCATAAATGCAAGAGCCTGCAGAGGCAAAAAAAAACAGTTCCTGGCAGTTCCTGGTAAGGAGTGAGGCGAAGTCAGTTCGAGTCGCCACAGCCTGTCACCAACTGTAGAGCTCCCAACTGGAGGTGACGTGATTTTGCAGTCAAAGTTTGAAATTGACAACCAAAGTTTGAAATAATAATAACCAAAGTTATCTGCTGAAGAAGAGAAAAATCCTGGCGAAAACCTTGTGCCAAACTAATGATAATAATAATAAGAAAAACGTCGACGAACATTTTTACAAATTACAAACAGAATTCCATAAGCAAGGTTTGTTACAGCGGGCGATCGCAGCTAAGGTAAAGCGCAGTAAAACTGTGATTTGCAACTTTCTAAAGAACAGTGAGAATTATGGAAAAGCAAAATCCTCTGGTAGGCCCCAAAATATTTCTCCTGCATTGAGTAAGAGAATAAGACGGGTTGTTATGAAAGAGGGGGGACTTTCTTCTGGTCAAATTAAGGCAGTCACAGATGCTGACTGCAGTCCCGTAACCATCAGACAACACTTACGACAAAAAGGCATGGTAAATAAAAAGTGTAAACAAATTCCTCGGCTGCTTCTACGTTACAAGGTGGACTGCTTAAAGTTTGGTTGTGAATACCAAACATGGGACGTTGAGAAGTGGAAGAAAGTCCTGTTTTCTGATGAGAAAAAATTCAATCTAGATGGTCCTGATGGCTTCCAACGATATTGGCATAACAAAAACATACCTCCTGAAATTTTCTCCACATGTCATCGTGGTGAAGGGTCCCTAATGGTATGGGGTGCCTTTTCTTACAGAGGGACGATGGAGCTCCAGGTGGTGCAGGATTGTCAAACAGCAGCTGGTTATGTTAGCATGCTACAAAAAGCATCTTTGATGATGGAGGGCCAACATTTGTGTTTGGATGGATGGTTATTCAAACAGAATAATGCCGCAATCCACGCTGCAAGACGGACCTTGATCTTTCTACAAGAAAATGGGGTCCATCTCTTGGGACATCCTGCATGCTCACCAGACTGAAAATGTTTGAGAATGGATGACAAGAGATGTTTATTGAAATGGCAAACAATATTCAACAAAAAATGAACTTTGTGAAACCATCTTCAGAAGCTGGAGCAACCTCCCCTGCACCTTAATGAAAACGCTTATTTCTAGCATGCCAGACAGAATCTTTGGAGTCATCAAAAGCAGTGGAGGTAGAACTCATTATTAAATTTGGTTGTTGAATGTTTGCATATACTTTTCATTCATACACTTTTTGTACAATTTTGTAGAATTTTTGTCTCTGGTCTTATAATTTTGATCATGTGTAAATCGCCTCATTTTATAAAAATGTAAATTTCTAAATAAAATGTTTGGAATGTAGCTTTTTGTTTCCATAACCTTTTAGATGTAGTATTGGTAACCTTAAGTGGGAGGAATTTAAAATCTATCTGTAAAAAAATATTTCGTTTTAAAGATTTTTAAGTGGTCTTAAAATTTTGATCAGGAGTGTATATTTCTTATATTTATGTGCTATATAAGTGTCTCTTTCAAGGGAAGGAGAGTTAATCCTTGGTACCTGAGATATCCAAAAAGATAATTAGATGACTTTTGTTCTTAGGCCATCCTTAAATTTGGCCTTGGGCCATATTTTGTTCTAGTGGTGGGTTTGTAAATGCCATAAATACTGGCATTTACTTTTGCCAATACAATTTTACTGAATTTGTGTGTGAACACAGCCAATTTTATAGATTAAAATGAGAAAAAAAAATACATATTTGAAGTAGATTATAATTAATCACATAAAATAATTAATATCATCAAAGGAATAGTTTCTTATTTATAGTCATTAATATCAAAAGAAATTTGTTATTTAATCCCCTTGTGAGTAGCAAAAGAAAATAATTCTTAGCAATATGCAGTGGGATGGAAGTGGGTTTTTGTTGACATTTTATCACATACTCAAAAGAAAATAATGAGTGGTTGTTGGAATTTTATAACTGTTAGGATTTTTTTTTTTTGTGGCACTATCCCGGCTCATTGCTGTTGGTTTCAATCCAGCCAGGTGGTTGTAGATTGACTCTGTCACGGTTTTCTCCCTTGTCTCACGTTGTGTTGATTAATCACAAGGTAGTCACGTGAGTTTTTCACTAACTGTCTCTCTGCCGAACTAAACAAAGCTGGGAAGTGTGCACACAATTGAGTAATAAAAGAAAAAATATAGCATCAAGGAAATAAGGGGACTGAGGTCTGAAGTGTTGTGAAATAATGTTTTTATATATTGATTATACACAATAGTCTCTTGGTCTAAACAGCACCAAATATGCCACCACCCGGAAAAATAAGTGGAATATACACAATATGCTCTTCGGGATAATTTCCCATTCCCCTTCTTCTATCAACTGGTAGCGGAATGGACGTTTCTGAGGTAAATCGAATTATTCTCCTAAGCAATAACAAGGAATCTGGCTGGCCGCAGCTTGCTGCTTCAAACAGAAGTCTAAGTTCGTTATATAAGTTTAGTCAACTTGTTGTTTGTTTTCCGGAATGTTACGGAAATTGCCGAAGTGCTAGGTTATTCTCTTTCAGTTAGCAATTTCAGACTTGTCTGCAAATTCTCTTGTCTGTCTCTTAACTCTGGTTAGTTGATTGGTGACTGACTTCTCTACGGTCGGCATCCAATGGCATGGCAATCATCTCTCTGTCTCTTTACTTCTTCAACTGGGATCTGTCTTTGGTCATTACATCTCTGGACCAGGAAATCGAACTCTCTGCCACTCGAGCTGCAACTCTCTAAACTTTGTAAAATCTCTTCTGTCTTTAACTCTGGTTTGCCGGCATCAGGCCTCTTCTGTCGATCTGTCATTCCGACTTCAACTGCAACTTTGTCTGTAAATTCTCTTCTGTATTTAACTCTGGTTAGCCAGCATCAGGCCTCTTCTGTCGATCTCTGTCACTCCGACTTTGACTTCTCTGTCACTCTCTGCAACTCAAAACTTTGACTGCAAAATCTCTTGTCTGTCTTTATCTCTGGTTGGCCGGCAGGTTCTGCAGTTGGCACCCAACAACATAGCACCTATCTTCATCGTTACATCTTTGGGACTTTCTCCGAGCCAACTTCAGACACTCCTCCGATCCAACTCGAGCTTGAACTTGATGCCAACTGATTTTGGTCCCTCGGGACCCTGTATTTATGCACATGCCATGGTGTGGGGTCGACGGTCGCTGGGTGTCTAATCCCCCGTCTTGCCAACCAATAAAATCCTGAGGTTAGCTGCTACTCGTTGTTGCCTGTGGTTTAGCTAATGGGATTAGTCTTCTTTCCATAACGTCAATTGTTAGTTGTCTCCCCCTTTTGGGGCTTGTTCACAGGACCAATGGAATCTCTCTCGATTTTATGATATCATCTCCCCATACCCCTTTTCTGGGCTGGACTGAACCGAATTTTCTTTCTCAAAATTTTTTCTTTCTCATGAAACAATTTCGGGGATTTTTTTTTTCTTAAAACAATAGGTATTAGCCTTTTTGAACTGTCTTTGCCCAAAACAAGTTGACAAGGGTCCATTGACATTGTTACCCAAATAATAATTTCTGTGCACCTGTTTTTAATATCCATTCTCTGAGTCACCTATATTTTCAAGTGACAAGAATGCCTTATCACTTTTACCCTGATGTCAGTGAAAACACTTTTTCTTTAAGTACTTTGAATTGGAATCAAAACATTTGTTATCTTTAATTCTTTTCATGAGTCATGCCAGTCAGACAATCGGACACAAAATGAAATCCCCTTTTCCTTTACACAGAAAAAATAACAATTAAATTTATCTTTCCTTTATGTTTAGAATGACCATGCTAGCTTTCTTTGGGTGGGCAGAAATCTACTATGACATTAAACAAATCCATTTCTCTTTTCTTTCTTTCTTCTTCTTTCCTTGGTCTTCTTTTTCTATTCTTTTGCTGGCCAAAAAATAACAATTGAATCTATCTTTTAGGTTCAAGAATGACACTTGTCTTTATGGGTGCCAAAATCGAAAACAAATTCATTTCTCTTTTCTGTCTCTTCTTTCCGGGTTTACAATAATAGAGAAATACCAGGTGTTATTTTTTGTCCCTGCTTTCTTTTTAAAGATAAAGATTTTCCAGCTACAGTTAATAATTAATTAATAAAATTAATCACCTCTGTTTTCCTTTGCTCATATTCGGAAGATAAGGAAAATTTCTCTTAGTATGTTCTCTGATGATCTATAATAGCAATTAGAAGATTTTGGTTATCAATTAATTCTGTTCCAAAATATTGTTATATTTTGAATTTTCAAAACATTTTAAAAATTTAAGAGTCTGTAAATATATTTCCATATATGGGCATTTGAGGTCTGAAACAAAAAAATCAAACTGACTTTAATATGAGATTGAAAGTAAGTTGCATTTATATTTCAAAAGAGAATGAAGAATATTTTATGATTTAAATCAAGAATAAGTTGTGGGGAGGGAGTCTTATATAGACATTTCAGGCAGAAAACACAAAAATCAATGTAACTTTTCTTTTGCACAGGATTCAGAGAAAGTATAATGCTCTTTGTACTTCAATCACAAAACTGATTTCGGTGGTTGGGGCTGAATTGGTAATGATGAGTCTTTATTTACAAATACTGGAGATATTATGGGAAACATTCAACAGCAATGAAATTTCAAATAGAAATGTAACTCTGTTTCCAGATGGCTGGTATTCATTTTTTATTAATTTTAAAAATAAGAAGGGATTTCTCTAAAATGGGAGAAATAACTGAAGTGGAAAAAAAAAGAAGTAAAATACTCTTCCTGACAAAAATAATTATAACTGAATTGATTGAAGCTAAGTAAAATGATTCTAGTCATAATATTGTTGTCCTGTTTTGACAAAGTGTGACCCTAGATAAAAATTGGACTGTGAGAATTTCCTATCTCAAGCCACTGGATGTTGGGAAATGGACAGGCTAATGATATCTTATTAGTGAAGGGCCCAGAGACTCAGTCAAAATGAATAACTGTTATTGTTTTCATTTCAAGCTAGTAAGAGTTATACAGTGCGGGGAAAGTTAAGCCCCTCGTGTGTACTTTTTACTAGTCCAGTTTTGTGCTTGTTTAATAAAACCAGGGTGGAAGACGAAATTAAGATGATTTGGAGTTAGTTGGGGCCTGCTGCTAGAAGAGATAAGTTGGGGCTAGTGATCTGACTAAAATGGTTGGACTGAAATGGACATGCTGCTAAAAGATGATGAGTAAACCCTAACTCTGAGAACATTGTTACTGATTGTATTTTTGAAACACCAGTCAACTGTTGAGTGTCACCAGCTTAGATTTGCTTATTATTATTGTGTATATAATCGATATATAAAAAAACAACCCCACTGAATTATGAGTCAGGTTATATCTGGTGCCCATGGCATTGCAGTGTTCTACTGATTATACTCTGTATTGTGGATTGCATAAATCCAGTCTTAACAATATGCTCAACCCTCACGTGTCAGTACTAATCTAGCCAGGTGATAACTGGCAATCCTACTTCAGCTGGTCCGAAATCAAAACACAAACACTGGCTAAGGGTTAGGAGGGATTGGTCAAGCCACACCTGGGTAGGTTATAGAAAGAATTACAAATGTCACAAGTAAGAGAGTAAGCCATCATCATTTGTATACAGCCTTTCTTCACCTTGCAGAAGTTTGAAGAATGTTCATATGTTGAACAATACTTACAATAGGAATGAAACTTTATGCATCCTACATTTACTTGAGGATCAGAAACTAATCACATTTTCTTGTGTCCATCAGATTTTCATTTTGGAGGAGTGTTCCTTAATTGTAACTTCAGAAAAATTCTTCAGAAGATACCGGCACAGCACAGTTCATAACTTTTTTTATTCAACCAAATTAACTATATCTAATAAGCTGGAAACTATCAAAATAACAAGTTGTTGCTCATACTGTTTGATGGTATCTTCATATTTTTCAGTGATCATTTCAATGACCAAGTGTCTTTTGTTGCAGAGTATATTATCACCAGCATTTTCAGTAGTGGTTGTTCCTCTCTTTCCATTCTATGTTCTGAACAATCTAAAAATTGTTTATAGATGATAGTTGACAAATCAAGTATCCCTGCCCTCAGGTGTACTGTAACTTTCCAAAAATGATTAAATGTCAGCAGCAAGGCATGAAGAACCTGAACAGAAAGTACTTTGTCAATATTGGTTTACTTTTTAAACCTGTATATTCATCATAATTATGTGGTTGCTTCACGATGGGTACAATCCAGTTAAACCTGCTATTAAAGGTGTTGTGAACATCTAAAATATTTCTGATTTCAAAGTTCTTTTTCATTTGTTCTGTACCTAGATATTGCCACCAAATCACACAAATTACAATAAGCACTATCAAACTGTAATAATATTATGTTCTGCTTGACTCCAATAGTACTTTAACGATCACTCTATCAGATCTTTCTCAGAACTTTGTATCTGGACTGTATCTTTTTATTTATGGGACCTTGCCAAGTTCATTGGTGTCTTATTTACTCCACAATATTCCCTCTTTTGAGCTGTTTTATTTTCTTAAATATTTTCTAATATTTTAGTAGTCACCCCCTCCTCTTTCTGATAAGTTTGCAACATAGTGAACTTTGTATTTCTTTTGTTTGGGGTCAACCACTAGTTTTTATGTACGTTTTCTTTTTCTGATACTCATACTTGTACATTCAACTAATTCTTGGGGTGTTGGTATGTCAAAGATATCATGCAAAACTTGTATAAGTTCTTTCTTTCTTGTAGTCAAGTAAATAGTTTCTTTAACTGATTCCAATGCTTTTTGCGTTTCTATTTTTTTCTTTCACCATATTTTTTTCTTCTGTTTTTTCTTTCCTTCTTTCTTTCTTCTTTTACATTCTTCTTCAACCTGTATTTGCAAATGTGTCTCAGAAAGATCCAGCTTTGAAAAACTTTTTCCATTGTTTAATTTCACAAAAATTTTCTCCTGACTTAGCAGTAGTTAGTTATGTGATTTTAAACATTTGTTTAACCCAATCAAAAAATCAGTATAAACATGATTTTTTTTCTTTATATATACTGTTGGTGTTACTCATTTTGAAGGGTCAATTTTTTCAGTTACACCCATTTTTTTTCAAGTCTGTCTAATTCTTTGTTGACTTTTAACTCAAAGCTGCAAATGTTGCACTACATTTCAGTTTAAATACTGGCATCAACCCTTTTTTCACTTGAAATTTTGCTTTAACTTTGGAACACCAACCCAACTTATCTGACAGAACACCCAGGAAATATTTTTCCAGTAATTCTTTAAAATTTTCACACTGTTTTTATAAACTGGTCACTTGTCCATTTATATTTTTGCAATAAATATTTATAGGTAAATCCCTGACTTGAATAATCCCATTCAGTCAGTGCTGAATAAGTTTAGTATTTTTTTAACACATAAGCCTGAGCTTTTACATACTTGTTAGAAAATGAAATGATGCAAGTCATTTCACCAATAACAAATAATTTCTCACCCAGCAAGTCATGTGATTTTTTTAGATTTTTATATAGGTTTTCTGTTTGTTTTCCATGTGGCTTTGTTGATTATTGTGATGTCATGACCAGTGTTTAATTGCATTTTTACAACATTATTAATTTTCACATGCATAAATTTTCTTTGATTTTCTGTAATTATTTTTCCATCTTAACACTATGTACAATTTTTTTCTTTGAGAACTTTTCCTTGCTTTCAATTTTACAGTTTAACTTTTTATGTTCTACAGTTCCACACTTGTAGCCTTTTAATTCTTGTAGCCTTTTTTAATTTTAGGGACATCTCTGAGATGCAACCTTTCACAACTGAAATATGGATTCATTTTTCATTTTCCACATTTTCCTTTGGCTCATACATATGCACATTTTTTCTTCAATTTCCTCCCTATCACATTTCAGATTTATGACTCTCTATCATTCATCCAATATTTCTTGTAGTGTTAGATTTTGATTCTGTTCCAGTTTCTTTAGAATTCTAGTAGATATTTCTGTATTTATTTTTCTGCCATTAACATTTAAACAAAAATTAATCTATAGTCAGCTCGTTTAATTTGAATCTTTCATATACCTTGTTAACGATTCCAGCATATGTGACAAAATCTGTCTTATTTTCCGTTAGATTCATACACTTACAATGAATATTGAATAACAAACTTTTCTCACTAAATCATTTAATCAGAATATTTACCATTTCCTCAAGGCAAATTTTTCCTAGTTTTATAGTATTTTTCATGTTCTACCTAACTTTCTTAAGAAAGCCTTTTTTTTTTCTCGTCTTCCAAGTCCCTGTATTCTTTGTAAATTTACAAAAATAAACAGGAAAGGTAATTAATTCCATCATCTGAATTGTATGTGGATTTAGCTATGGCATTTGCCATTGTTGTCAGTAGTGGAAGAAATTGGAAAATTTTCTGTTTTCTCTTTAATTATTTCAATTAACCTTTATTGTTGTTTCTGGAGTTCCAACAATTGTTGTAGTTTTGTGGCTGCATTTTTACCATTGGGCTAATAATTCTTCCATATTTATGAATATCTATCTTTTTTTTCTTTATGCATAGCAAAAACAAATATTGCATCAACATCGTTTTAATTTAATTGTCACTATTATTATGTGCACTGCAGCAAAAAAAAGGTATTTTTCCATACTTCATATAAATTATGATTCCTCGTTACCACTGTCATAACTCACTACTCTAATAGTTATTATTATATCTTACCGAACTCCAATTGTATAATAATGAACACTCTCTCGGAACTCTTGGAGTTCTTTATTTAAGGTACCTTGCTTAGTTCATTCATGTTACTGGGGGTATCTTATTTACTCCACAAAACAAACGCAAGTTATAGCATAGATCAAGGATATATTTTTTGCTGATAAGACACACATTTTAGATAAGTGGGTTTATAATAAAATTTACAAGTTAACGAGCAGAGGTATCAAATACTTCTAATTATTAATTTGTGGCATTGCAACAGCATAATATGAAATTGACCAATGCTTGGAGATTTTATGCAACTTCAATAATTTTAATTCTTATTTACATATACAGGATGCAATGTCATCTAAATTATGCAAAAATGAAAATAATACTGACATCTCGTTTTAATAGATATATTTACCAAACTTACGCAAAAATATCTTGAAATACTAAAAAGTAAATTTATTCAATAAAATTACCATTGACTTCAACCACAGCCTCCAGATGACTTTGGAATCTTCTGCATCTCTTCTGGATGGTCTCCTTGTTTAAGTTGGTAAATGCTGCCATAATCCTTGGCTTCAGGTCATCTTTGGTGCTACAATGAGTTTTGTTGGTTTCTTACTCAACTGTGGCCCACACAAAATAATCAGAGGGGTTGCAGTCTGTGGAGTTAGGTTGCAAGATGTTAGTGGGTGATGTGGTCGCAGAAATTGTCTGACAGCCATAACTACGTTCTCCTGATTGTGTGGCATGGTGCAGAGTTCTGTTGTAAGACACTTGGTCTTCCAGCAGAAACCTTCTTGACCCCAAGCAGGACTACCTCCTCAAGAAACTTGATGTAGACCTCTGTGTTGAGACTGAGGTCCTCACCAACAAATTCAGGAGTTCTTTTCTTATCAGAATGATCAGAGTGAATTTTCCGAGCTGCCATAGCATTGTAATCACCATTAGACTCATCTAAATTTCTGAATCCTCTGCACTGTCCTCAGATAGATATCCAAACACTTTGAAATGTCAGTATTGGAGCTTCTGGCTTGAATGTTAAGCAGTACAGCATGCCATTTCCAAATTTCTGGCAGAGTGAATTGTGTCATTTTCTTAGACAGTGCATAACTGACCCTACTATACTGAGCAGCTGACAAAATCAAAAACAATTACAGAAAATTAAAAATATAAAATGGAGACATTTTACCAATCACACCCTGTATACTTTTCTGTGATAAATTATGCACACACAAACATTTAACCATGCCCAGCAAATACAGCCTTGTGCAAGACTTGACAGAAACAATTTTTTTGCAATAATAAATTCTCTCATTTCATCATTTTTATTCATTCTGTCAGGTTAATCCATTTTTATATAGATTCTTATTTTTGTCAGATCCCAATTACTTTGAAACAGTTAAATATAACTTTTCACAACCACAAGTTTTGAACTTCTTCAACTTCAGTAAGCCAATTCTTCTCATTTTATTTATTTTTTAAAAAAATTAATCATGCATATCCAGGCTTACTATTTGCAAGGGGATAGTTTCCTGTCAGAAAATAAGCAAAATAAGAATACTCCCTAAGAAAAAACAAGTTATTTTTAATGTCTATCCAGTGAAAGACTAGTCAGATTATTCCATTAGTTGTCAGTTGGTGAGCCTCTATTTTGACTGGCAATCATCATCTGATAAAAAAGGTACAATGGGGATTTTCAAACTTAATGATATAGAATTAGAGCTCAAAATATTGCTCAAATTCTATTCTTATCAGAGATAAGAATAGAATTTGAGCAATATTTTAGTATTTAAAATTATATCTACTTCTATAAAATGCAATATGTGTGCATGTATATACTTGCAAGTACACACACACACACACACCACAAAAGTCATGGGATAGGGCTTGGAAAAACATTTCATCAGACTAGGCATAGGACACCATCTAGCCTGGGCAAGTACAGAAACTTGGTATGGCATCAATTCCAAAAGTAGTCGTAAGAGATCAGAGAGATATGGAGCCATGCTGCCATGATAGCTGCCCACATCTGATGATAGCGCAGGATTTTGCATGTGAATAGACCTCTCTATCACATCCCATAAATGCTCATAATCAAGCATTTATGGTTTCATGTCAGGTGAAATGTGGGAACCACACCATTTATTGAAATTATCACAGATGATCTTCAAACTAGGAAACTTGGGCCTAATGATACAATGCCTTATCCCACTGAATAACCTATTGTTCAAAGAGTATATAGAACCTATGAATAAGTGTAAAAGATCACAAAGTAGTACAACACAGTAGTCACTAGTCAATGACATATTTAGGCAGACAAGCAGAGCCAACCCATGCCACATGAATACATTAGACACCATTATGGAACTGCCACCAGTCTGCACAATACCATATTGACACAGTGGCAGGTCTCTGCTCTTATATCCCATAGAAACTGAAACCTTTCAAACTCATTTTTTTTTTTAAATTGTATCACCCTGAGCAAGGCAATAACAGCACTGATGTGCAGGGGGCTACATAAGAGTAAAAAGATTAGGTAAAAGAGAGTGAAGAGAAAGACGAACCAGTTAGAAAGGAGCACAAGAAAGATGGGAATACAGGTGTGATGACAGTTGCAAAGGTGGAGAGAAAGGAAAGGATATACAGGATGGTGAAGAAAGAACTAGAGTCAAGTGGTTAAGAGATGAGTATTGACATTGCATTTAAATTCCTGGAGGTTGTAGGCATCAGGAAAGCAAGATATGGAAGCGTGTTCCACGGGCAGGAACTGCGAGAAAAGAAGTAGCAGGAGTAGAATTGTTGTCTGCATTTAGTTGATCTAACTGTGAATGGGTGAGACCCAGTTACCAATCTGGTTGCATGAGTAAACACCTGTTGCAGAGGGTCCAGTGACTTAAATTGTTGGAGCAGAAGCCATGAAAGTATTTATAGAACAGACAGAGAGAAGCCACATCCCGTCATTGGGGAAGTGGCTGGAGTCAAGCCGCCAAGGTGGTACCTATCACATGACTGAGTCTCCTTTGGAGCATGCCAAAAAACACTGAGATGAACAGCAGGGGTGCCTGGTCATATATGGCAGCAGTATTCCATGCACGGATGAATGTTTGTTTTGTATATATGCAGGATGGATTCAGGCGGGAAAAACATCCTGGCCCGACACAGTGACCCAAGCTTCCTAGCAGTGGATTTAGCTATTGACTCAATGTAGTGGTTCCACTTGAGATTAGAAGAGAGAATAAGGCCGAGGAGGCGCAGTGTATTGCTCTCAGGAAGACTCGCTTGGTCCATGCTTATGGGAGGCAGGAGAGGTTGCCTGTGATGATTGACAGACAGAAGCTTGGTCTTAGACGCATTGAAATTTACAAGCCACTTCTTACCCCAATTCACCACAGAATGTAGATCCCTCTCAAGATCAGCAGCGAGATTAAGTTTGTTCGTCACACCAGGTTTCTTACTGATGCGGGAGTAAATTGTGGTGTCATCTGCGTAGAAGCCTACTTGGCTCTTGATCTCATCTGGGAGATCATTTATGAAAATAAGGAAGACCATCGTGCCTAGGATAGAGCCCTGAGGGACACCAGCGTTTGTACAGTAGGATCTGGAGGCATGCCCATTCAAGACGACCTTCATTATGCGGTTATTTAGAAAAGATTGGATCAGATCAACCAAGTGTCCAGTAATACCTTAACCCCATAGCTTGCATAGAAGGCCAGTGTACCAAACCCTGTCACAATCCTTGGAGATGTCCAGAGCAACAGCACGAGCCTCACCGGACTCCTCAAGGGCCTGGAACATGTACTCTCTAATGGTCGTTAGCATGTTAGCCGTGGACCTGGCAAAGCGGAAGCCATACTGCCTGTCAGAGAAGAGTTTATGGACAGTAAGATGTTGAACTATTTCAGCATTAATAATGGCCTCGAAAACTTTCCTGAAAATTGGTAGAAGGCTGATAGGGCTATAGTTGGATGGGTCCAAGGGTTCACCAGAATTCTTAAATACAGGAATGACAGAAGAGAACTTCCAGCATGCAGGAAAACAGGAAACAGAAAGGCAGTAGTTATACAGTTTAGAGAAGACAGAGGAGAGTTCAGGGGCACATTTCTTAAGGACAATCACTGGGATTCCATCACCACTGCTTGCCTTATGGGGGTCAAGTTTTGATATTACTTGGGATACTACTGTTGAGGTAATGTATACAACATACAGTTTAGCCTCAGTTGTAATAGGGAAGTCAGGTGAGGGTACTTCAGATGAGTCAAATGTGGAGTTGGATGAGAATCTGCGAGCAAAGCACTCAGCCTTGTCCACTGATGATGTGAGGACAAATTCATTGATTAAAGGAGGGATAGAGGATTTGCTATTGTTCAGCACCTGTTTGCATAACCGCCAATAGTCCTTGGAGCCGAACTTGCAGTCAGCTATGCACTGTCTTATTCTCTTGGCAAACAATTCAGGATTCTCTTGCACTCATTACGAGCAGACGTGAATAGGCGCCTATTGCGGTCAGATTACTGTCTCTGAAATAGTTAGAAGTAGTGGTTCCTGTGGGCAATGGCAGCCAAACAGGCAGGAGAGAACCAAGGGGAGGAATGAGGTTTGAGATGAAACTTCTTGGTAGATATGAAGGCATCAATGCCAGCTTTCACCCAGGATGAGATCTCAGAGGCACAGTCATCAACTGGGAGATTGAACACTTTTCCCAAGGGACGTCGCATAGGAAATCGCGAAAGGTGTTCCAGTCAGCTCTTTGATAGCAGTAGGAGGTTCTATAGGTAGGAGGCTCCTGGGGGAAGTGAGAATGGAGAGAAATATTAAGAGAGACAACAGCATGGTCGGAGTTGCCGGGAGGGCAAAGCTGCAAAACTTGGCAGTAGTCGGGTGCAGAGATGAAACATATATCTAGTAGAGAGGTGTGTCCAGAGGGAGTGCTTGGAATGCATGTGGGGAAGTCCACTATTTGCGTAAGGGATTGGGAAATGGCAAAGTTCATGGTGTGGATGCCAGCAGAGTCAGTTTGCTGGATATATGTTTGGTACCTCCTGTATTAAATGTGGATGTGATTAGAAACACTGTCAGTTGTTACCACAGACAATTTGAACCAAACACCTTTGTTTATGATCATTAAAGGACTGTGTTTGGCCTCTGTACTGTTCATAGTAGATGGTAAGGACTTCTATCGGGTATTCCTAGTACACACATTACTATAGATTGAGGAATGTCAAATATTCCTACAATTTCAGAAATTCAACATCTGGCACATTCTAACACGTCTAATTCAAACTCTAAAATTTTACATTGGATAGGCTACTTCTGAGAAAGCAGTGTTCATACTGATTTGCTTGGTGACAGAACACAACTGATATAGGTTTGGGCATTTCTATAAAGTCAGATTATGGTGGCTTCAGCTACTATTACCTTTACATGCTACTAACCTATGACTTTTGGCATGTCAGAATATATATCAGAACATGTAGAAATATGGATGAGAACTTTTGTAACATTTGCAAGAGTAAAGAAATTAAGAGACTCAAAGACTAATGGAGGAGAAAACAACATAACCAATTTTTTTCTTGCTACAGTGGGATGTGAATCTGTGAAAAAAAATTCAACAATGTGTTATCTGAGTGATAAGAAATGACATCTGAACAATTCCTGAAAGTCATAAAAAAGAATATAAGACCAAAAAAAAATTGGTAATAGTGAAAAGAACCAACTTTTTGGAAACAAGACAAGCACCACAAGAGTCCATTATGCAATACTTACATAGATTAAAAGAATGAGTAAAGTATTGTGAATTTGAAAAATTGGGAACACATGAAATGACTACAGAAGACGAATTAATTCTTCTTAAATCAATTGATGTCTTGCAAGGTCAAACCACAAGCACAAAATACTAGAGTACTGCAGCGTAGCAGAATGAGTTTGGAAGCTAGCATTGAATTTTTGCAACAATTAGAGTCAAGAACTATCACCCAAGTTTGGCAATGAAATGAGTCTGAACTTAACTGGTGATTCACCCCAATCACCACATGTCTGTAAATCTCCATCAGCATTATTGCTTCTATCGGTGACACTCACTTACTACCACCTAAGGACCCTAACCTCTGGTTCTGCTTCCTTGGGCCATGAGTGAGCTTTTGCTTGCTTGAAGTTCTTTATTTCCACACATTTTGGGCATCTCTTAATGTATATAATCTTGTGAATATCCTGGCCACCACCCTTGCAACTCCAGACTTCTTTGAATTGTTGTTATGGCACTTTGTACATCATCATGTACTCCTTTTAGTATGTCTCTTCTCAATATCTGTGGAGCTACTATTACATCTCCATTGCATATTATGCCATTTTCTATGGCTAGCTTATGCTTTGTTTCCTTAAAGGGTTGCTCTGCCATTGAACAATTATTCCATATATTATTTTTCATTGTCTCTACTATTCTACTTAATACTGGGTCTTGCTTTGTTTCTATTTTGTGTCTATTTAGAAGCAGAACATCTGTTTTCATCCAGTGTATTATTTTATCTTCAAATTTTCTTGTCTTTCTTCTGTTTCATTCTTGAACTGCAATCTTAATAATGTGTCTACATGAGGAACAGTATTTTCTTTTATGTATATTTTGTCAAAATCACATGCCATGATCTTCATTGCCAATTTTTCTTGGGTTAAATATGAATTCTAATGGTTTATGATCCAATTTTAATGAGAATTTTTTCCTATCAAAAAATTTCCTGCCCTCTCCATGCTCCATACTACTGCTAGAACATCTTTTTCAATTTATGACTTAGTTTCTGCTGATGTTAACCTTCTTGATATGTACATGATTGGGTATTCTTCTTGTGACTGAACAGCAGCAATTGCCTTCTCATTCATGGTTAATGTTATTTCTTTTTTTTGGGTGGGGGGGATCAAAAGATTATATTATTGGTTTGCTCCTCAGAATATTCTTTAGAGCTTCAAAAGTAATGGTTTGCTTCTGTGTCCACTTAAATTCATTGTTTTTTGTTTTGTTTTTTTTGTTTCAGATAATTTTACAAATGGTTCTATTATGTTGCTGTATATTGCTATATTTACTATATAATTTTTGTCAGCTTCAAAAAGGATTCTTTTTTTTATTTGTTGGTGCAGGTATTTCTGCTATTTTCTTTCTTAGTCTATTATCAGGTGATATGCCTTCTTTTGATATTTGATATTATAAATATATCTTCTTACAGTCAAAATTACATTTCTCTTTGTTTAAAGTCAAGCCTGCCTATTTTTAATCTCATCAAAATTTGCTCAGTTTTATATTTTAACTCTTTAGTTATCACCCTTACACATATTTTCCTGGTACATTATCATATTTTTTATTTTTCCCAATAAGATTTCTTTTTAATTGCTTTTTGAAAAATATGTCTGGAAGTTTTTATCCCAAACAGTAGATGTGTCCATCTTAATAAGCCTATAGGGATGTTTATTGTGGTTACTTCCTTAAATTTCTCATCCATTTCTATTTGACTGTATGCTAGTTTTTGCATAGTACTTAATTTTTGTTAACTCTTGGCTTACAGTTTTGATATTTGGCAACAAAAATGAGTCTGAACATATCTGGTGATTCACCCTAATCTTATAATCACATATACTTAAATCTCCATCAACTTTCTTTATCAGTACTGTTGGTGACACCCAATTACTACCACTTTGCATTACTCTTTCTAGTTTGCTTTGTTGCATCATTTTGTTTAATTTGGCTGATGGAAGCTACCACCAAAGGTAGGATATGAAGTGGAACTTTTCTTTTATCAAAACTGCAAGCCAAGAGTTAGCCAAAAGAAGAATAAACACTATCAAATCCATAAATAAATGTAAATATTGTAGAAAAATCCCTATGAGAGTTTAAATGTCCAACTTTGGTAAAAATATGCTCAAATTGTAAAAGAAAAGATCATTTTCAGAGTGTATGCAAATACAAAACATAAATAAGAAAAGTAAAAACTGTTCAAACCCCTCTCCGAAGAAGCTCGAGTATTTACAATGAAAACACAAAAAAGAGGTAGAGAAAAAATAAGGATAAATGGTTAAGTATTTGACATGCAAGTTGATACGGGCAGTGAATTTACACTGATACCAAAAAAATTCTGGATAAAATTAGGATAACAAAATGCATAATGGATTGTTGAAAGGCTATAAAGCATGCATTTGACTAAAGAAGTACTATCATGCAAAGTCTATAGAGTCAAGAAAAGTTCCAGTTCATATCCTACTTTTGGTAATAGCCAAATTAAACAAAATGATACAACAAGGCAAACTAGAAAGATATCAGAGATAGGTGATTATTCTTAGTATTAGTGGACTCATATTCATATGCAGGATGGCCAGAAATTGTCAGAGTAAAAGACAGAAAAACCACCACAAAAAAACAAATACTAAGAATCATATTCTCAAGAAATGGAATACCCCAGACACTAGTCACTGACAATGCACGCGAATTTTATGACAAGAATTTATATGCATGGTTAAAACAAATTGGATGCATCCCATACAAGACACCATCATATCATCCACAGTCTAATGGCATTGCGGAAAGAATGGTACAAACCCTGAAAATGGGATTAAAAGCATTCTCACCACTTATGGAAATCATAGAAGCATATTTACCAAAAATGCTTCTCAGTTACAGATCTATTCCACATGCAGGAAGGGAACTGAGCCTTTTTGGCATTATTGGGAAGACAAATCAGAGCCCCCATAATGATTTTTTTGCAACAACAGAAAAGGTGTGGTATAGAAAGAATAAAGAGACAAATTTCCTGATGCAAAAAGGTTACAACACGGCTATATTGAAGAAGAGACAAAATCTACTGGCACATGCAGATCAGGTCAGAAGCAGAAACAAGCTGGACAATGTGAAGATGGAAGATCAGGAACAAAAGCAATATATACTGGCACATGCAGATCAATTCAGAAGCAGAGACAATCTGGAGAATGTGGAGAAGATTAAGAAGAAGTGGATATTCAGTTCAAAATAAGACTGCTCATGTTAGAATGCATCGTCGACAGCATTGATGTTGTCATCGGCATGTATGCGATTGACAAACTAGGAAGTGTCACTATTAATCGGAACCACATCTGATTTGGTAAAGTGCAATCTGCAGCAACCCTGCAACTCCAAGATTATGGATTGATGGGGTTAAAAATTCAAGACAAGGACTTTTGTGCCGAATTTGATGGAGAGAAATGGACAGTTGAATGGTGGACAAATGGGCCATTGGCATTGAAGTGAGGGCAGAAGAACATAGAAGTGAAAACAGACTCAGCAACTTTTGTGCCGAATTTGATGGAGAGAAATGGACAGTTGAATGGTGGACAAATGGGCCATTGGCATTGAAGTGAGGGCAGAAGAACATAGAAGTGAAAACAGACTCAGCAACAGTATAAGCATGGGTTGAATCTATAATTACAAAGGAAAGTAGAACACAGATGAAGGGAGCAGCTGAAATGCTCGTAAAGCAACAAATGGAAGTGCGAGAATTCGACCTACAGATCAAAGTCATTGTGACATCTGAGGCCAATGATCTCACAAAAGTAAAGAAAGATTGGTTAAAAGTACTCATTGATGCAGAGGATGGATATAACATGTATAGTATTGAAAATGAATACGTTAAGACACTGCATGAGATGCATCACATGGGAGTAGAGAGAACGTTGTTTTTGGAGTGGAAGGTAGACCCATCCATCTCTAGAAAAGATGTGCACAAAGTAGTGTGAGCATGCCAGCATTGCCAATCAATCGATCCTGCGCCAACTACACATGAGACTGGTGAAAATTGTGTCTCAACTGGTGAAATTCGTGTCTCAACCAATTGGAAAAAACTAGAGATAGACATCACACATTATCGAAACGACGCATATCTGTCGATGGTGGATTGTGGGCCCTGCAGAATAGCTATATGGCGAGAGTTGAGTAGTGAAACAGAAGCAGTGATTGCAGCTTTGTTGAACAAATTATTTTTGGAAAGGGATCCAGTGGAAGAGATCCTGATAGATAATAGCACAGCTTTTAAGTCAGCATCAGTCAAGGCAATGCTAGACAGATGGAATATACAAGTATACTACAGGGCTGCCTATAGACTGAGTGGAAATGGCATTGTGGAGAGACACCACAGGACCGTAAAGGTTATAGCTGAGAGGGGGCAGATATCACCACCTGAAGCAGTATACTGATACAATATGTCCCCACGGATAGGCCAAGAGGAGAATTCTGTACTGCAGAGAGCAATATTCCAATATGAATGGAGACACCCTTTGGTCATGCCTGAACAGGAAGCAGAGGGGAGACAACTCAATCCGATCCAGACTGGAGAAGAAGTCTGGATAAAGCTGTCTGGTGCTTGATGTACCACACAATGGGAGCAGGGAATGGTAACTGGAGTACAGTCACAGAATAATATATCTGTAAATGAAACTTCTTGGTACATTCTTGATGTGTGACAAGTAACTGGCTCCCCGAATGACGGTGACGATGTTGTGGAACATAGTGATACAAGAGTTGCTTCAGCTCGTGCATCAGGATGAGAGGTGCATCCACCTTATTGGACTACGTGGTGTAATAATGATCAGGGGTATGTGTAATTGAAATACAACTTACCAGCATGCTGGAAATGGTAGGAAGCCAGAACAGAGGTAAAGGAAGCCTCATATAGACAAGTGAAAGGCATTGTGGGGATTAAAGTAACTGGGCAGATTATTTCTTTTCTCTTCAGGCAAACACCAGTGAACGGGAAGAGAAGGAAGTGAAGAGTACGTAAACAAGGAATTTAGTGAGGAGTCAGGAATTTGTAAATCACACATTATATATATAAAGAGAAAGAAAGTGAGATCACATAAAAATTTATAAAGTTTTAAAAAATGTTAATAAATTTGTTCAGCTCTATTATCACAACCCTTTTGGCTAGTTGCCTGAAGAGTGTTAAAACTCTTTCGGTTAATGTTTAGGTTTCATCCTGTAAAAGCATTAAAACAAGATGACCACTCAAAAATTAATGGATAATAATATAAAGTGTATTTCTGAAATTTGGCTTTCTAAGCTTTAAAAATTAGTGAGAATATTTTTACTTGATTATAGTTGATTGAATCATTTTGTTGGTAATAATACTGAAATGGTTATTACTTTATCCCAGTGATTCCCAATCTCTGGGCCGCATTTTCAGAATGAAAATTTGCTCAGGTCTTACCAGATTTTATTTGATAAAAACTACAATGAAAAATAAAAAACAGTAAGAACATTAAAAGGAAGATAACTGTAGATTCAAAGTCAGAACATTATCATTGATAACACTGTTCTCCAATTTGCAGGCCCAAGTTACTATATTCTTATTCTGGATATAATGCCAAAATATCAAATTGATAAAATTTATACTGGTATTCATGCATGCAATTACAAGTAATGTATATTTAAAATTTTGAAATCATACTTTTGTTTTGGCATATCAATTTCTTAAAACTGTTTATAAATCCTTGATTGTTTCTCAATCATTCTACCTCACCTACTATCCTCTTCCACTACACCTATGAGGTTGGTAGCATCATTTGGGAACCACTGCTTTATCCAAATAGCATTTTTATATTTTACATTTTTAACATTTTTTATTATTGCTGTTTTAAATTTGGTCTGCAGAAGAGTCAACACTGCCTTTTTTACAACAAATTCAATTTAACCCTCAACAGATACATAATCAAGATAAAATATGAAGTAACAGAAACGTTTACCTAAAAACAAAAAACAAAAAAAACAAACAAAAAAAAAACAAAGACAGCAATGTCTTTGAAACTTTCTGTTTCAAAGAATATTTAAGGCTTAACAGCTTTGGAGATGTAAACAGGAAATAAAAAGTCATAGGACTTGTGTACAGATTCTATAACTGCAACAAAATGGTTCATATTTAGTTGAATGCTTAAAGATATAATTTTGTTTTGTGTTTTAATTTCCCTAAAAAAATTAGTATGAACTTTCCAGACAACCCAATATTTTTCAAACATGAGCCAAATTAATATTAAGATTTGATTACAATTTGTTGGGGTTTAGCAAAAGAGAACTGATGTGAGTCCCTTTTCCCTTTCATACATTTACAGAAAATATTGTTTTCATTACTTTTTCTAGTATATTGATCTTTTGTTGGACAAACAATAATTATGAAAAGATTAAAATTACCAACAAAGTGATGTGATGTAGATACATGCAAAATTCATTAATGTGAAGACATTTTTTTGGTATTTTATTTATGAGAAATTCACATGGAGAAGGTTCTAGTTCTAGATAGTGGTCAGTTTCTTACCTTTTCTATAGGGTGTTTGTTTGATTTCAAAAATTTGTTCAGGATCTGGTTCTGATTCAAAACTGTCACTGTAATTATCAGCTATGGTGGACCGAGTATGTGTGTCCACAGAACCAACAGAATTTCTTTGGGAATCACTCATGTTTTATCAGTCATATATTTTTTCCAGAGCATTAATAGAATATCTTTCAGAGTTGAACTGACTAATGGTTTAATCTGAAACGAAAAAAAAGAGAAAATTTAAAGAAAGCTTTATAAAAGCTCAATGGAGTAATGTCATAACTCGTCTAGAAGTTGAGATGGATTTTTATAAAACGGTTTACATTTTTCACATTCTGATTACATGTGTCGGTTTTTGAGAGTAGGCCGAAAAGAATAGTAGGCTGACTTTGAAGGAGTGATGCTAGATTTGTGAAACCTTGCATGCATTAATTTCAACTCTTCTTATTAATAACTGCATTGTTTCTTTCCAGGTAAACTGATATCTCACTATTTAAAGAAGATTTCAAAAGTAACTAGTAGTGACTTCTCTTCCTCACAAGTCTCATAGAGCACCACTTCACTGCATTAAAAATGAGCAAGATAGCCTGATGGAGCCTAACCCTGTCTAAGCTGGTTTTGAATTCAGAGTTTTTCTTCGCCAAGACTGGTTGCTATTCAAGGCTATAGAACCCAGTCTATGCTGCTATTTACCCATAGCTGATTGGCTTCTATGATGGAGCCATACCTTTCAGAAGGGTATTAACACATATTCAACTGGAAGTCAAACTCTGCTCATCAATCTGAGTCGCTATCCATTACACCACCATGCCTCCTGACTTCTGGGCAAAATTTGGCATTCTGGTGTTATCAAGTACCAGCTGAAAAAGAATTTATCTTCCAAAGACATTCATGCTGACAAGGTTGATACATTAGGAGATGATGCTCTAGCTTTATCAACAGTGCAAAAGTTAGCAGCTGAATGTAAAGGGGTATCTTGAAAATGACCCATGGTCTGGATGTCCTGTAACTTTTACCACATTACAATGGATCAAAATAGCCAATCTTCAAAAGGTCCACACTTCTAATGGAGAGTACTATACCAATTTGATGAAACAGTTACAAAAGGCTATCAAGATTAAATACCCAGGAAAACTGACAAAAGAGAGCCTGTTTCATCTGGATAAGGCTCCTGATTTTTTTTTTTATCATATCACCCCGAGCAAGGTGGTAATGCCACTGATGCGCAGGGGGCTACATAAGAGTAAAAAGATTAGGTAGAAGAGAGTGAAGAGGAAGACAAACCAGTTAGAAAGGAGCAAGAGAAGGATGGGAATACAGGTGTGATGACAGTTGCAAAGGTGGAGAGAAAGGAAAGGATATACGGGGTGGTGAAAGAACTAGAGTCAAGTGGTTAATAGATGAGTATTGACATTGCATTTAAATTCCTGGAGGTTGTAGCCATCAGGAAAGCAAGAATCTGGAAGCGAGTTCCACAGGCGGGAAGTGCGAGAGAAGAAGCTGCAGGAGTAGAATTGTTGTCTGCATTTGGTTAATCTAACTGTGAATGGGTGAGACCCAGTTGCTAGTTTGGTTGCACGAGTAAACACCTGTTTCGGAGGCACCAGTGACTTAAGTTTGTTGGAGCAGAAGCCATGAAAGTATTTATAGAACAGACAAAGAGAGGCCACATCTCGTCGGTGGGGAAGTGGCTGTAGTTGAGCTGCTACTGATTCTCCTTTGGAGCCTGTCGAGAACACTGAAATGAAACAGCAGGGGCGCATGAACATATATGGCAGCAGTATTCCATGCACGGACGAATGGTTGATTTGTATATATGCAGGATGGATACAGGCGGGAAAAACATCCTGGCCCAACACAGTGACCCAACCTTAGCAGTGGATTTAGCTATGGAATCAATGTAGTGGTTCCATCTGAGATCAGAAGAGAGGGTAAGGCCGAGGAGGTGTAGTGTATTGCTCTCAGGGAGAATCGTTTGGTCCATGCTTATGGGAGGCAGGAGAGGTTGCCTGTGATGATTGACAGACAACAGCTTGGTCTTAGTCGCATTGAAATTGACAAGCCACTTCTTGCCCCAATTCACCACAGAGTGTAGATCCCGTTCAAGGTCAGCAGCAAGTTTATGTTTGTCTGCCACAAGGACAACCTTCATTTTGCGGTTAAAAAAAGATTGTTACCCAACATGAAAAAGCACTTGGCTGGGAACAAGTATCCTAGGGATGATCATATATCTGCTGTTGATGATTTTTTTTTTTTTTTACCAACATGATAAACAGTCAGATATCAGTTTACCTGAAGTTAAAAATTAATAAAGTGTTGAAATAATTCATGCAAGATTTTACAGAGCTTCACTCTTTCACATAAACTTTTGATGAACTTTTCAGCCCACCCTCATAGATTGCAAAAAATGAACAAAACTTTCCCATAAAGTGCAAGAGACATTACAAAATAATCAAACAATACAAATATTTCTAAAGAAAATCATAAAAAAGATTGATAGTATAGTTCATCCAAATATCACATTAGAAAAATTAAATAAAAACATACATAAAAAATGAACATTTATCCATACTTCTGAGATATAGTAGTGGATAAAACGTTGGTTAGATCCAGTGACTTGACTCAAAGAGTTGTGGGTTCAATACTTGGTTACAGCTGCAGTGAAAAAATAACTTATTGAGTTGAGTTAAAGGGAGATAACTAAGACATCAGCAGTGGTATGGCTTGAGAACAATATACCCCATGATTGAAATAAAGGGTTTAATTCAAAATTCCAATCACCTGAAGAAGGCCTGAGCATACAACAGTGGAAACATCATGAATATGAATATGGCATAATATAAAAAATCAAGTATTTATAATACCAAAACACAGTCATTAAAAATGACTGGATATAGATTTTTCCCTCATTCAAAGATGATTAAAATAAAGTATGGAAACAGTTACAAATTTTCAAACAAGTGTTTTTTAAATATGAGGTGGTGCTGAAATATCCACATGACCCACTTCTTAAAATCTGAACAAAAGATTAATATTTTCAGTTACAGAGTTTCACTGCTTTAGAATTTAGCAATGAATAATACATAATATGCTATATTGTATAATGAGAAATAATATTAGGACTTTGAATAAGTTCTCACTGATTTTTTTATGAAAGTAATGTTCTATTTAAAAAAATTAGTAAGAAACAGGTCACTGAAAGTATTGTCCATTGCTAGCCACTACTTTTCCCATCTTTCTGGCAGCATTTGAATGCCATGTCTGAGAACCAACACATCTTTTGAGGCTAACCATGAGTTGACCCATTTTTTGGCATCTTCATAAGAATGAAAGTGCTCAGTTTGTCTTAGCAGCTCATAATAAACTACACCCAGCTGATCCCACTAAATGCACAGCAGAAACTTCAAACTTTGTCATTAATGTTGATGCATGGCTAGGCTTACTCAACAATATTCTATGCTTAGAGTTATTGTAGTGCATCTACTTTTCATCACTGGTCACATTACATGTTGGGGAAAAGGAAATCTGTAATATGTCTGTGTTTCAGGCAAACAAAACATTTAACGACTACAGGTACTCTCTTGGTTTCCTGGCCTTTCCAATGTCATTGTCTTCTTCTTCGCCATCATCATCTTCTTCATCATAGACTTCTCGCTCAAACACTTCTTCAACCAATGATCTTTGGTTGGCTGGCAGGTTCTGCGGTTGGCGCCCAACAACATGGCACCTATCTTCGTCGTTACATCTTTGGGACTTTCTCCAAGCCAAATTCGGACTCTCCTCTGATCCAAATCAAGTCCGAACTCGATGCCAACTGATTTTGGTCCCTCGGGACCCTGTATTTATGCACATGCCATGGTGTGGGGTCAACAGTTGCTGGGTGTCTAATCCCCCGTCTCACTAACCAATAAAATCCTGAGGTTAGCTGCTACTCGTTGTTGCCTGTGGTTTAGCCAATGGGATTAGTCTTCTTTCCATGACGTCAATTGTTAGTCGTCTCCCCCTTTCGGGGCTTGTTCACAGGACCAATGGAATCTCTCTCGATTTTATGATGTCATCTCCCCATACCCCTTTTCTGGGCTGGACTTAACCGAATTTTCTTTCTCAAAATTTTTTTCTTTCTCACGAAACAATTTCGGGGATTTTTTTTTTTAAATAGGTATTAACCTTTTTGAACTGTCTTCGCCCAAAACAAGTTGACAAGGGTCCATTGACATTGTTACCCAAATAATAATTTCTACGCACCTGTTTTTAATATCCATTCTCTGAGTCACCTATATTTTCAAGTGACAAGAATACCTTGTCAGTTTTACTCTGATGTCAGTGAAAACACTTTTTCTCTAAATTACTTGACTCAGAACTAAAACATTTGTTAACTTAATTCTTCTCACAATTTGGGACCAGTATTATCTTAATTCTTTTCACAATTCATGTTAGCGAGAAAATCTGACACAAAAATGAAATTTCCCTTTCCTTTACCCAGAAAAAATAACAAATAAATTTATCTTTCCTTTATGTTTAGAATGACCCTCACTAGCTTTCTTTAGGTGAGTGAAACCAACATCTATTGTTTCGTGGTTTAGTTTTTTCTTTCTTTTTTTTTCTTTCTCTGGTCTTCTTTTTCTATTCTTTTGCCAGCCAAAAAATAACAATTGAATCTATCTTTCTTTTAGGTGCAAGAATGACACTTGTCTTTATGGGTGGGCCGAAATCAACTATGACATTAAACAAATCCATTTCTCTTGTCTTTCTTTCTTCTTCTTTCTGGGTTTACAATAATAGAGAAATACCAGATGTTATTTTTCGTCCCTGCTTTCTTTTTAAAGATAAAGATTTTCCAGCTACAGTTAATAATTAGTTAATAAAATTAATCACCTCCGTTTTCCTTTGCTCATATTCGGAGGATAAGGAAAATTTCTCTTAGTATTTTCTCTTATGATCTATAATTGTAATTAGAAGATTTTCCAGTTATGGTTATTAATTAATAAAATTAATTATTTCCGATCCGCTACAAAATATTGTTATACCTTCGCTTGCCACTGTAGCACACTGTAGCACTAGGTTAACTCCCTTTAAAGTGGCGTCAAGCTCAGCCAGGTTGATGTGTCTTGCATCATTCTCTGACTGAAGCCAGCAAGCATCCTCTACAACGGCACCATTAGTTTCCAGGCCGACTACCAGGGCAACTGAACTGGCATCCACCCAAATTGAATTTGTTTCCACTGATGCACCAATCTCCTTGCACAGGATCATCTTGAGTTACTGTGACCAGTTTCTTTTAGCATGCTTCTCACGGTTGCATCATGAACCTCAGCATCCCATCCTGATGACACAACAGTTGCATAGTCGTTTCATGACTGCCACTGCCACTCTGAGCCAACTGCATACGGGAAAGTGGCTCACCAGTTTTCCATATATAGAAAAGGTGTTCTGACATGTGATGACAGGTGGGACTTCTGGAATGTTGCTGCCCCTTTTCCAACAAAATTTCTCTTCATTGCTGCTAACATACAATCTTAGTACTTTCACACCGCCCGAGAAGACACAGTTTTCATTGATGTATATGTCATCAATGTACGATGATGTTGCTTTTTGGACATCTTCATCCTGCTGCCAGACTGCATTCATGATTGCTGCCATGATGCTTAGGGACACGTTGAGGCCAAACCCCAATTGGGTAAGGCAATATCGGGCCCCCTTGATTTCCATGGTTTGAAATGGCCACAGTGACTTTTCAATGCGTATTTGCAAGTAGGCTCAGCGCAGGTCCAACATCTTCCACTGTCACTCCCTCAATTTGTGCATGCACATGTCAGCACCAGCTGTATATGCTTCAACATACCTATGGAGCTCACGATAATCCATGACTGGTTGGACCTTTTGTTTGTTCCACTGCATGATAGCCATCAAGGGGATCAGCCCCTTCGGGTGTCAGAGTTCTTCATCCAGGTATGGAAGCAACCAGCCATTGTAAATCCAAGTCTGTAGTAGTTCTCGTTCATATTCATCCCTGAGTCACATAGGGATAGGGTATTTCGAGAGCCTGTTCTTCAGAGAGACTGGTGGTTGGTCGCCGGACCATTTCCACAATGTGGTCCATGTACGCGTGTCTTTGTTATACTCTGCGTGGAAGTTGAGCTTGTTGAGGATGATTGCAGCACAAGTCTATGTTTCATGTTGGGGAAACCTCACTTTGCCAGTATTTAATATAGTCATTCCACCTAGCTGTATGATTGCATCCAGCCCAAGCAGCAGGTCTTTATCTACCACCAAGGCTCGTACAGCGATCAGGGGTCCATTGCCAATACTAATTTAGGCCAGTTAACTCGGGAACCACCTTTCTTTCCCATGTGTTACAGCATGATTTGTGTACAAGAGTTTGAGTGCAACCAGTGTTAACGAGCGATGTGCACTTATATCCGTCAATACACACGCTCACCGTGGGTAGCGCCCTATTTAATGGGGATTTGGGGAGAAGACTGGCACCATAGCTTTGTCCCTCTACTCGTTTCCCGGATACTCTCAGGCTAGGTGTCCTCGCTGTTTGCATCTGTAGCACTGGGCTGGAGTTTGTTTTCTGTACAGTGGTACACTGTAGGAGGCAGTCACGGGCCAGGTGATTGGGCCCATTACAGTTGTAGCAGGTCCTTGGTATGCCAGGCTTCTTCGCTTGACCTTGCAATGTCTGTGCAGCTGCTGCTTGCTCCATAGTTACATGCCCCTTCTTTAATATGGCCCGTGCCCATGCCAGCACCTCCGAAATGTCTGTCTCATTCATCTGAGACAAGGTTTGAAGTAGCTCTTCAAGACTTTCAGGCAGTTCTGCAATGAATGCACACGCCAGGCCTTTTTCAGGCATTCCCCCAAACAGGGCTGTGAGTTGCTGTAGCTCTGCCAAATAGACATCAATCATACCATGGTCTCCTTCCAAGCAGTGACTGAATCCAAGTCAAATGCTGTGCACAAGACGCTTTTAATGCAAGCAAAGTCCTTTCTCTTTTCTTCACTTAATTTCTGGTACATCATATATATGCCTCTAGAAAGTCGCATTGAAACTATGCATTCTAAGTATTGTACTCCACCGATTTGACAAATCAGTTTTGCCTTCTCAATCCATTCTTGCACGGATTGTTCAGAATCGCTGCCATCAAAAGGCGGTATCAATTTTGGGTCGAAGGTTGATGACATAGCCGAAATAGCTTGTGAGGAAAAAGAAATTTGTAATATGTCTGTGTTTCAGGCAAACAAAACTTTAGACAACAACAGGTACTCTCTTGGTTTCCTGGTCTTTCCAATGTCAGTGTCTTTGTCGTCCTCATCGTATTCTCGCTCAAACACTTCTTGAACCGATGAAGTTCGTACTTCCCAAATAGCCGCCTTTCCTTGTTTTATGCTTTTTCTTGGCTGCTTATTTGCATATGAATTACAATGGACTGCTCATGTCAACATAGCTGCTTCTCATTTGCATACCTTGTAAAAGCAAGCGCTTTTCATACCAGAACAAGGTGTTAAATCACTCAGATGAACACAATATGATGCAAAAAAACCTTTCCTTTTCTGCCACTGAAGCAGCTGTTCACATGTGACAACACATCGTTCAATGCCTCTCGGTTTCAACTCGTACAGCACCCAAAGTCCTTGCTTTTGAATCATTCTTAATGTTTTCCAACATTTCAAAATTGTTGCATGATCAACTCCTAATGATTCTGCAAGTTCAGTTTGGGTCTAGCATGAGTCTTCATGAAGTAATTTCTTTATCTTCAAATTTTTTTCAGTATGCCAGAGCATTTCTTTTTTTATCTTCAACATCAAAATCATTATTTTTGAAGTGTCAAAACCAATCTCTGCATGTTGTTTCTGACAGAGCATGGTCACTAAGTTTCAACAAGAATTGTGTGCTTTAGCTGCAAATTTGTTTTAATAAAGTAATGTATTTTCCACAAATACACTTTCTTTGGCATGAAATCCAATATGTTTAATGCTATGAAAAACAAAGTTGTTTGCACTTCAGCGAAATGACATACACTGAATTTCAAATTTCAAGCTTGCTTATAGTACTTCCTTATAAATCCATTACCATCTGAAATAACATGCATGCCATCTGTTGGAAAACAGCAAGAACTTATCCAAGGTTCTGATAAAATGTTGATATATTTTGTTAAAAAAAAATTAACTTTTAGTAAATAATTGGTAGTTGTAAAATTTCAACTACATCAATACATTTGTAACCTAATGATAAAAAAATTATTTATTTTACATATTTTTCCTTGCCAATGCTCTTAATTCAGTAATGAAGTGGATTACATATATTGTACATTATACAATTAATATTTCATGTTAAAATTCAACTTTTAACAGTGTCAGTGACAGTTTTAACAGTAATGTTTTAGCAAGGCAGTTTTGAATATATACTTATTTTTAAGTACAAGTTTTAAATGTTATTCTGTTCTACCATTGTTAGGTGCCTTAGCTCCGCTGTTCTCATCAAAAAAAAAGAAAGAAAAAAAGAAAGAAAAAAAGAAAGAAAAAAAAGAAAGCAAATTCAGCAGTGAGAGTCTCCAATCACTACTTAGTCATTACATTTGACTTAAATGAAAGAAATACTGATGCAATACTATTTCAGTTGCCAAAGCTTACTTCAGTCAAAACAGATCAAAGATATTCTGGTTAATAAACGATTTTTTGTGTTTTTAGGCAGAAAAACTGATAAAACTTAATTTAAGTTAAAATATTATATAGTCAATACTCCATGGCTTAGGAAAACCCAACAAGCATTCAGTGATGCATAGCGATATCATAAGTGTTGGAGTTAAACATTGTTTTTCTGAACTGACATTATTTGCTTGATAATAAAGAGATCTGAATCTTAGAGTAACTCCACCATATCAGCTATGTGATTACTTCACACACCATTATGGAAGTTCCACCAGTTTTTTGTGTTTTGCTGACCACTGGAGTTCATGGCCTCATGGGGTCTCTGTTACACTCAAATCCTATGAGTACCTCAAAATAACTTGAACTGTGATAACTCAAACCCACCCAGTCCTTCAAGATCCAATTAGTGATATCATGAATCAAGATGAGGTACTGTGTCCAGTGTTGTATTAACAATGAGCATCCTGATTGGTCTTTTGCTCTCATATTCAATGGAAACTAAAGAATGCTAAACTGACCTTCTGGATATAGATCTTATAAATCTTGCATTTAATATGAATGTGAGTTCAGCCAGTGTGGCATCCCAGCTGATAGTGAACCAATCTTGAAAGATCGTGTCTTTCAAATTGGTTATTTTTTTTCCTAAATGTAGTCATTACACCTAATTAATCCTGAAAATTTTAGCTCCTATGTATAATTATGATTGCATAAGCATTCAAAGTTGGGAACTGAACCACATTTGAGGATTTTGCTAAATTTAGAGTCATGTTTAAACTTTAATATCTAGAGATTGAAACATTATCTATCTTTGAAACATTGTATATGCAACCTTATCTAGGAATATGTTGCAAATAATAATAAAAGACTAAATATTTAAATTATTTTCTGGTGCAGTCCCAAAATAAGAAAAAAATTTAGAATAGAAGATTTTTTTTTGATTTTGGCACCCTGTAACAGCCATTACAACAGTTTCAGGTAATTAAGCCAATTATATTCTGAAAGATACAAATTAAATTTAGATACTGAAAATAAATCTAGATTTATTAATTATTGAAAAGTGGTCCAGGGCTCAAATCTGCCATGTCCAACTCCCAGAAATTCAATGGTAACCATTTTTTTTTTACGTGATATCAAAAGAACAAAGATTTTCATATAAAAAGAATTTCAGCTCATAACAAAAAGTTGTTGGTCTCTAAAATAAACAAACTAATCTTAAAATCCAGGACTAAAATTATATGGAAAAATCAATTATGCAGTAGCCTTGTATATAAAGGAATGAAAAACCAATGGTGAATCCTTTGGAAATGGTATATTTTTTTGAAAACAATATCAAAAGATTGCAAACTCTTAAGAAAATGGAAGTAGGAAAGGAAATGAATGTTGCTGAAAATGCCAAAAGTACTAGCTACAAAAAAGAATGAACAAAATGAAAAATTATTGATTAAATCTGAATGTAGAATATAGTAAACTGTTAAAAAATTTAAAATGTTGATTAGTTATATAAATTGGCTGAAAATAGCCTGAGAACCATAGCCAGGTTTGAATCAATAGCTAATAGAATATATTAAATCATTCAAAATTAAGTAAATATCCAACTTCACCCACTTCACCTCTAATTTTTTGTTCAGTGAATTGTCTTTACCATTACAATATGAATAATTTTGACCTTATTGTTATGGTGCCCTATCTACATTGGAATGAACTCTTCCTCCTTCATAAATACTAAGCTGCGAGACTTCCTAGAAAAGGCAGTCAAGACACAGTGTAACTTGACAGTTCAGACAGACACTTATCTGCTGACTAATAACACTCTTATTTTGTATATATGTTCTGTTATTTCAATACACTGGTTTAACCTACCTTCTTCTTTTCATGCCTTTCTTCTTGGCCCTAACAGGCCATGACACTTATCACATGAAGTTATTTAATGACCAGATTCTTAAGATATTTCTTCTTTTGCCCTTGACTTTGGAAGGTGTCATGGACTTTGGAAGGTGTTGATGGTATGTCTTGGGAATTTTAATTTTGTGAGCTCATCTCTCTTCTTGCTAAACCCCAGCTGATGTCTTCTAACTAGGTAGCTCGCCTTGGTTAAGAACATGTGGTCATTGTAGTTCATATGAGGAACCCATTTGCCCTGACCAGTGACCTGTGTTGAGGAGGTCCTTCACCCAGGGGTGCTGTGTCAACACCACCCACTCACTTGAGTTTAGCCTGCCAGCTGAAACAGGTTTTCTATTAAATATTGAATATTAAGTTGCCATTAAATAATAAATAAATACTATTCACCCAAATATCATAATGAAAAATGTACAGTCAGGAAATTTTACAAACAAGACTTTTGGCTGTCAACAAATAAAGTTTTTGTTTTTTAAACAAATGTATTCAAAGCAAGCAAAATTTAAGAGTAATTTTGCTTAACACATCATTTTGCTGATACCCAGTTGGTATCCATAAAGTGTGAGAGAGAGTTTAGGTTTAGCATTCATTGTGGTCAGTTCATAGAAAGATGATGTAACAGTTTCTTTTAACCTTGTTGTAGTAATTGTAACTCCCAGCACCTGTAGACATGTAAACAATTTCTGAATAAACTGTTGCTGCTTACTGTCTAGAAACTTAACAAACCCATATACATAATCCCTATTCAGAAAATATTGAATTTAAGGGAGACAAAATTTCCCCACCTTTCTCTCATATTCCAAGATAAAGTATAAGCTATAAGACTAATAAAAAAATCTCTGACTAACTTTTTTAGAGAATCTACAACCCCATTTGTAGATACCACAACTAAAACTATTTTTTGGTAAATACAGCAGTTTTGCTGTGGCCTGAAAATAATCCTAAGAATTGTTTTTGTTATCATTCAACCAGAATCACATGAATAGTACCTTGTAAATTAAAAATTTCTTGTGCTCAAGTCAATATAATAAATAAAGTATCTGTATTTTTAAGGTAAATATAAATATTACAAATATAAGTTATCCCAAACCTTTATTTTTTTTGTTCCAGTCTTTAAATATTAGAAAAAAAAAATTTAAAACAGTTATTCTTATTAAACAACCACTATTTTCAATTTTCTTTTTAGCTAAGTAATTTCATTAAATCACTAATAAAAAGAAGAGTACAACAGTCTGAAGAAAACATATATACATTATGAATTTAATTTTCATAAATATAAAGATTTTAAGTTTTGAAAAAAAAATTACAGAGAATAATCTAAGAAATACTAAAACACATTTAATTTGATATATTCAAGTAACTGAATTACTTACATTTTGTGACAAATGCATTGTATTTAAAAGAAAAACAAAAAAATATTTACTACACTTAGATATAACAAATATTTTAACAGAGAATGGTAACATTTTTAATCATGTCATCCAAGCAAGTGGTTACTGAATTCAAAATAGGTGATGAAAGTTGTTATATTATGGTATGGTGAGACTAATGTTTTTTTTTTGTTTTGTTTTCCTCATTAGCTTATTAGTTCTTAATCAGTCAGTTAAGTGCCATACGTGATGCAGGCTTGGGGTGATCAGGTCTCGAAAGAGACATGACTGACTGGCAAAAGATGCGGTAGACTGGTTGTCAGACAAGGCTATAGAACCCAATCTGTCCTGTTATTTAACCAATAACAGGGGGGAAGAGACGGATTAATACCTTTCCCAAGGGTATTTGCGTATAAGTGAATGCAAAAATTCAACTGGAATTTGTACTCGGCTCTCTAATTTCTCGTTCTGAACCAATATCCATTGCACCACAACGCACATTCGCTATTTCTTAATAGGTACTTCAAAAAAAAAAAAAAAAAAATTAAAATGATATATTTAATGTTCTTTCATATTTACCTATCCAATCTTCCATTTAGGTTTGTCTTATTCATAAAGATATATAAATATAATATATAAAGATCAACATTGATAACAGGAGCTTTTCAATGACATTTCCTGGATAAATATAAATAAATAATGGTTATTTTTTTTTCATCAAAGTTTTAAAAAATGGTATGATGAAAGGATAGATTTTCTGTTGATATACTGTTATTACTGTACAGTCACTTGTCATCCTTGGTAATGTTTATTGTTTGAAAAAACTATGTTTAGAATTTTAATAACAAATATGTTACACCTTATTTAGTTGTTAGATTGCTTATTTACAAGATTAATTTTATATTTTAAAAACTTATAAAAATATATAAGAAACAATACAGTAATAGTGTTGTCAAGAGAAAAAATATCCTTTTAACACAGTTTTTTGCAGGAGGAAAAGGAGGAAGCAACCCCAGTAAATTTTTTTTCTTTGATGCCTGTAATGTAAAACTGGGTTTTTCTGGTGGAAAACTCACTTGCATGTTGGATTCAATGAAAGCAGGTAGCTTGATGGATATGGCCTGTATTGAACGGTTCTGGCCAGAGGGCATTTGTTCAGTTTCACTGTCAGATATGGTGTAATATCTTTTTTTGCATCAAATATGTAGGTAGGAGGTTACTGCTTATGGTTGTTATATGGATGCATACAGGAAGGAGGAAAAGAATATAATTATACAAATGTATAGGAGCTATGAATGTTTTGTATTCATATTTAGTAACCACAACTAGATCAAGTGCTGAAAGAAGCCATGTTTGATTTCAATGTAGCAAATTTTTTTTCGTCTTTTGGTCGTCTTTGATTTTTTTTCGTCACTTAATTTGTGTAAATAATTTTGCTATTCAAGGGTATTTTTGACTAATGATAAATAGCATCACGGTTCAATTATTTCCATTAGTTTTGTCTTGTAGAAGATTTAAATTTCTGTCTTCGAGAGATTGAATTCTTAACGGTTTGGCAAGTGAACGCAAGCAACATAACTCGACTATATTCTGTAAAAAGCGGTTTAATTTCTATTTTGTCTTCAGAAATTGAATTAAATCAACTTTACAGTGTTAGCTGCTTGTAGTAAGTCAACCGGGATTCAGTCCATTTTTCAGTCTGTTTTTGTGAAATTTCTTGGAAATTTTATTTATTTATTTATTTATTTATTTATTTTTTTTTTTTCGTCTTTTGGTCGTCTTTGATTTTTTTTTTTTTCGTCACTTAATTTGTGTAAATAATTTTGCTATTCAAGGGTATTTTTGACTTTTACTAAGTTAAAACTTTGTAAACCTCAGTCACTTTTTCTTTGTTTTTTTTTCTTCTTTTTTTTTAATTGGAGTAGATAGTTTCTACTATCGCCCGGTCTCACACTCCACCCCCTTCTTTTGAATGAGTTTAGAGGTGATCACCTTGTTTCTTGTTTAGGAAGGGGTTCCCGGTTCATCCCCTTTCTCTGGTCTTGGTGTTAGTTCAGCTGGAAGCTCTTTGCAGTTACATAGTATGGTGGCAACATCTTTACATTCTGAGGGTTGGCAGTTTCCTGGTTGCTGCTTCCGACTGGTAGTTAGGAGCCCGAACTCTTGCGTAGCGTCTTGAGAGGCTGCTCTGATCAACAGTTGAATAATACCGGGGTTCTTGTAGTGCCATATCACGCATGGATGGGCGTCCCTGCAGGAACGTTCGGTGGGCAACCCCGAGGCCACATTATGTTGTAGGCCGCGCCAGTTTCCATCCTTCACAAGTTGCAAATGATTGACCGACTGATTCTATTCTAAGACCACTCCTTAACTGAATTACTATGGAAAAAAGCAAATATAATAACAAAACTAAACCAGCTCATTTGAAAACGCCTAAACCTGTCTGCATCTCTTTCACTAACATACGCGGCATCCGCACCAACTTCCCCAGCGTAGACTCTTTCCTCCATAATAACTCACCTGATATATTAGCCCTATGTGAAACTAATCTTAACCCTTTTATCCCCTCATCTGAGTTCTGCGTTCCTGGCTACCTTCCCCTCTTCAGGAAGGACTCCAATGTTCATATGCATGGGCTTGGTGTCTATGTCAGCGAACACCTTCCTTTAGCTAGGGTGTCATCTTTTGAATCCCCAGATCATTCTTTCATGTGCTTCCGCCTCTCACTTCTCAGCTCGATTAGCTATCTCTTCTTTCTCTACCGCTCTCCTTCCTCCCCTGACTGTTCGTTACTTGACATCATTTCTGACAATATTGACAAAGCCATTTCTACCCATCCCTCTGCCCATGTATTCGTGTTTGGTGACTTTAACGCCCACCACACCAAGTGGCTGAAGAATGCTGTCACTGACACTGCTGGTGTCCACACCATGAACTTTTCAATCACCCAATCCCTTACGCAAGTAGTGGACTTCCCCACGCGTTTCTCCGACAACCCTAACGGAAGGGACTCACTTCTAGACCTCTGCTTCACTTCCATCCCAGACTCTTGCACTACCAGACAACTCTGCCCACTTGGAAACTCTGACCACACTGTAGTGTCCGTCAATATTTCACTCCACTCCCGCCCGACCCATGAAACACAGACAAGTAGAATATCCTACTGCTATCAAAGAGCAGACTGGGATTCGTTCCGAGACTTCCTCTGTGACATCCCTTGGAACAACGTCTTTAGTCTTCCCATCGAAGAATGTGCATCCGAGGTCTCCTCCTGGGTTAAGGCTGGCATCGATGCCTTCATCCCTGCTAGGAAATTCCAGCTTAAATCTCATTTGTCTCCATGGTTCTCACCCGCTTGCTCGGCTGCCATTGCCCACCGGAATCATTTCTTCCGACTCTATCGTAACTATGCGTTGGAACAAAACAGGCGCCTTTTCACTTCAGCTCGTAATAAGTGTAAAAGGATACTTAACGAAGCTAAGATGTTGTTTGCTGCCAGAATGAAGCAACGCATAGCATGCTCTAAATTCGGCTCTAAAGACTACTGGCGACTCTGTAAAAGAGTATTTAACAAGAGCAAGTCCACAATACCCCCGCTAATCAACAAATTTGAGGTCCTCACCTCCCCAGCAGATAAGGCTGAATGTTTTGCCCGCAGATTCTCGAACAATTCGAGTCTGGACTCATCTGGAGTTTTTACACCCGACTTCTCACCTAGAACCGAGGCACAACTGAATGATGTCCACATTACACCTTCGCTTGTCTCTAAGATAATCTTAAAACTTGACCCTCACAAAGCGAGCGGTGGTGACGGAATCCCAACCATAGTCTTAAAGAAATGTGCCCCTGAACTCTCCTCTATCCTTTCTAAGCTCTACAACCTCTGCCTATCTGCTTCCTGCTTTCCTGCCTGTTGGAAATCTTCCTCTATAGTTCCTATATTTAAAAACACTGGAGAACCCTCTGACCCTGCAAATTACCGCCCTATCAGCCTTCTTCCGATCTTTGGCAAAGTGTTCAAAGCCATTATCAATGCTGAGGTGGTTCAGCATCTCACAGCACACAGGCTCCTCTCGAACAAGCAATATGGTTTCCGCTTCACCAGGTCTACTGCTGATATGCTAACGACCATCACCGAGTACATGTACCAGGCACTCGACAGGAATGGTGAAGCTCGAACCGTTGCATTGGATATATCTAAGGCGTTCGACAGAGTTTGGCATGCTGGCCTTCTATGTAAACTGCAGAGCTATGGTATAACTGGACATTTGTTTGAACTAATCCAGTCATTCCTCTCTAACCGCACAATGAAAGTGGTATTAAACGGACATGCCTCTCAGAACTACCATACAAACGCAGGTGTCCCCCAAGGCTCCATCTTAGGTCCTACACTCTTCCTGATATATATTAATGATCTCCCTGATTCCATAAGAACCCAAATAGGTTTGTACACCGATGACACCACAGTTTACTCTCGCCTCCAACAAAAATCTGGTGTAGGCGTCAAAGCTAAACTCGCAGCCGAGATTGAAAAAGACCTCCAATCCATATTGGACTGGGGTAAGAAATGGCTAGTAAATTTTAATGCTTCTAAAACGAAGCTACTGTCAATTAACCATCATCGACAATCTCACCTACCTCCCATTAGCATGGACCAGGCTTGCCTCCCAGAGAGTAAAACACTACGCCTCCTTGGTCTCACACTTTCAGCGGACCTCAAATGGAATGACTATATCGAATCCATTGCTAAATCCGCTGCTATGAAAGTCGGTTCTCTGTGTAGGGTCCGGAAGTTTTTTCCGTCTAAATCTATCCTGCACATTTACAAATCTACCATCCGCCCGTGCATTGAATACTGCTGCCATATCTGGTCGGGTGCCCCTGCTGTTCTCCTCGGGCTTCTCGATAAGGTTCAGAGGAGGGTCTGTAATGTGATAGATACCGACTTGGCAGACCGCCTGCAGTCTCTCTCCCACCGGCGAGATGTGGCTTCCCTGTGTCTCTTCTATAAATACTTTCACGGCTTCTGCTCCGATGAACTTAGATCACTGGTGCCCCCTAAATACGAATTTGCATGAGATACTAGATTAGCAACTAGATCCCACCCTTTTACAGTGAAACCGATAAAATGCAGCCGTAACTTCTACTCCAACAGTTTCTTTCCTCGCACTTCCCGACTGTGGAATTCTCTTCCAAACGATTGCTTCCCCGACGGCTACAATCTCCAGGAGTTTAAATGTAAGGTCAATAGACACCTCCTAACACACTAACCTGCTCCCATTCTATCAAGCACTCTTCCCATCTGCCCGACCCTCATCCTCGCTATCCTTACTCATCTGTCACCTTTCTCCTGACATTCCCTATGTCTATCCACTCCTTCTCTTTACCTTCCCCTATGTAGCCCCATGCGCAATAGTGGCAGTGGAATGCCTTGCTTGGGGTGAGATGATTAAAAAAAAAAAAAAGATGGTCAAGTCGTGTAAGGTTACCAGCAAGTCATGCAAATGTTGTATTTCATCTCTGGGTATGTTACGATGACTGCAATATCATAGAATGAACAAAATTAATTTATTGATTCTGTTTTTGGTTGATTTTCTTTGTACATTTATGATATACATACTATATCAAATGGTGTCAAAAATGTAACAATTCCTGCAAAAGAGTATAGAAATATTTTTAAAAGTTTTCTTTTAAAATGATGTAAAATTAATAGTTTTTCAAAAGCTTTGCCCAGCAAACAACCATAAAGCACAAAAGCTGAAAGTAATTATGGAAAAATCTTACAGGCAATGAATTTTAAAAATAAAAACTATAGGCAATTTTGCTTAGCAATTAAAAAAAAAATATTTATACTGAAAATTACCAAAATTAATCATACTTTATTGATTAATGGTATCAGCAAGTATGTTTTTGAATCATTTTTGTGTTAGAACAGTGCACAAAGAATTTAGGAACACATACAAGCAGGTAAAAGAGGAATGACTCACTGAAATGTGTGCACAAATAGAAAGAAAGTGTATTACAAATAAAATAGATATGAATAAAAGAATAAGAGGATTAACAATATAAAAGACATCCTCTTCTGCAGCATGCATAAATACCATTGAATATTGATAATAAAGAAGGAAAAATATTCAAAGATGGAACAAATATATTGGAAAACTCTTCCACAATGAAAGAGGACAACCCACAATACAAAAAAATTTCAAAGAAGTAGAAATATTAAAAATGGAAGTGAAATCTGCACTGGCTAAATTGAACAAAAACAAAACATCAGAACCAGATATAGTTTTATTAGAGATGCTATTAGCTTTAGATGATTTTAGCATTGCTAAAATTACAGATATAATAAATTAAATGTACAACAATTAAGTAATACTGGAAAACCAAAATAGATCCAGTTTCATAGCACTGCCTAAAAGGACAGGTGCTAATAAAAGTGAACTTCATTGGACAATTAGCCTACTGAGCCACATAATGCATATCTGAATTCTAATGAATAGAGTATACAGTAGAATTAGACTGGAAAAAGAACAAGAACAATGCAGTTTCATTAAATGTATTTATGCCCAAAATAATATCAGAAAGAGCAATAGAAATACAAAACAATGTATAATATGTTTTATGGATTATGCAAAAGCATTTGATAAAGCACATCACAAAAAAAAATGTTGGAACTGCTAGGTAAGCTTGATATATTTGGGATGGATATTAAAACTAATCAGAACTATACTCTGAGAACTTATACTGAGAGAAAATTCAGTAAATAAACAAAATTTAAGACAATGGTGTGTCTTCTCACCAGACTTACTCAACCTTTACAGGGAGGCAATCCCAAGAAAATTAAAAGTCCTACCAGGATTTATTATTATTAGCCACAAACTTAATATATATGCAGATAACACAGTGTTGATAGCAGATGCATAAAGGAAATTACAAAAGTTAATGAATGTAAAGAAAACCAAGAAAAAAGGACTAAACATAAAAGTAGAATGTATGGTTGTCAACAGAAGGAACAGTCTAACAGGCAAATTACAATCTGAAAATAGCAAAATCAAGAAAAATACCCCAAAACTTCAGTCTCAGAATTATATTCCTACTTTATAAAAACAGAGTAATAAAGTCTTTGGCAATCATTGCACTAGTAAATTAATAATTACTAACTATTGTAAAAGTAATTACAAACTAACAAATACCTAGATGAAAACTAGCTATATGAATAATAGCATGTCTACAAACAATCAACTAATTAAAAACAAATTAACAAACCACACTGCTTACTTTTAGTTGACTATGAAAAGGTATTTAACTTGGGAGAACATAAAATATTGTGCATGAAATTAGAAAAATAATGTGCCATGTGTAATGAACTGCAGAATGAGTCTGTGTAAAAGCATTTCAGGGCACTAGGTTGTCCTCTTTGTCCAAGATGAAACTCTCCAGTACTCTGTGTGTGAGTGAGGCAGTAAGAAATTGCTAAGGTTTGTCTTTAATTCTTTATTGTTCTTTTCCATCTTTTTGAATAAGTTGCATATCCAAAATTTTTCTGTTTTTGTTTGAATACTTTTGACTATTTTAGTCATTAAGATCTAAATTTTTTCAGCATAATAGACAAGATATTGTTGGCTAAAAACTGGTATTTTTAGAATGTTAAAATTCAAATTCAAATATATTCATATTGCCTCTGTAGTATTGAATGCAATTGAAGAGACCAGTATATATAGAAAATACTTGAAAAAGCAGGACAGAAAATACCGTCATCACAGAGCTGTGCTATGACTACTGCTACTCACATTAATATGTGAAACATAACAATGGTGTCTCCTATAGGATCCCTGATTTCACTGGATGACCCACAACATATAGAAACATAGATGAGAACTTTTGTGGCATTTGCAAGAGTAAAGAAATTAAAAGACTCAAAGATAATGGAAGAGAAAATGAGATAACCAATTTATTTCTTGCTACAGTGGGATGCAAAGATGTGAAGAAAATTTTGACAATGTGTTATCCAAGTGAGTTAGAAGAAATGACATTTGAGCAAATTGTGAAAGTCGTAAAAAAAAAAAAAGACCAAAAAAAGATTGGTAATTGTGGAAAGAACAAAGTTTTTAGAAACTACACAAGTACCACAGGAGTCTGTTATGCAATACTTATATAGATTGAAAGAACAAGTAAACTATTGTGAATTTGAAATATTGGGAGCACATGAAATGACTACAGAAGATGAATTAATTTCTTTAGATTAATTGAAGGTTTGCAAGACCAAAAGCACAAGTGCAAAATACTAAAATGTCTGGAGACTAGTAGATTGAGTTTGGAAGCTAGCATAGAGTTTTTGCAACAATTAGAGTTGATTAGAGAATTTAATCAACCAAAACAAGAATTCAAGACATATAGGACAAGCACTACAAATCTGTAATTAAATGCAAATATTGTGGAAAAAGTCAAATGCAAGACAAGTATAAATGTCCAGCTTTGGAAAAATATGCTCAAATTGCAAAAAGATCATTTTCGGAATGTATGCAAATATGAAAATCAAATAAGAAAATGTAGTAGTAATGCAACAAATAGACTTACCTCAAAAAGACAAAAGGTATGTTCTCTCTGCTACTGGCACGTTAAAGAAAAAAGAAAGAACAGGATGCAAGTGTAACTAGTTTTATAGAGGAGAGTGTGGTAGTCCTGCATGAGGTGGTGAGACTCGATACGTATAAGAAGAACTGAACTTGAGGTGGGCAAGCAGTACATTTTTTTTTGCGTTTCGACACGACATGCGTACATTTGCATACATGCAGAGATTACCCACTGTAGCATTAGAGAACAAGCTATTTCGGCCAAATGAGAAAATACAAGCAAATGGCAGGCAAAGGGTTTGACATTTCGCTGATTCCTAAATTTCATGGCATCTCACCCAATCACAGTGTCTGAATGGCTGGAACAGGTGGAGCTGGTGTGCGAAATGTGTGGTGTTGACAACATTGAACATGTTCTACCACTAAGCTCTCTCGGTATACCACTAAGCTCTCTCAGTATACCGACGGTTAACCTGTGACCAAAGGGAAGACTTAGAACAGGTGAAACAAGCCCTCCTCATGGCTTTTGCACTGGATCCTTTTGTTGCATTTGACAAGTTTGTCTCTTATTGCTTGCGCCCTGGGGAAACTGTGGATGAGTATTTGGGTGACCTACAGGACCTGGTTGAAGAAACCACCTCTTACCGATGACTTAGTTGCATATTTGTATCAGGACTCCCCAGTTCAGTTAAAAGATACTTAGGGGTGTCCTCAAGAATGGATCACATGACACTGGAGCAGATTCTGGCCAGGGCTCAAGCTCTCATGACAGAAGAAGTGAAAGTGGATGAGCCTGTTGCTGCTGCAACTAGGCAACGCAGAGTCCGTCCTCATGTGCCTGTAGACCTACCTTTAAACCCTGACCAGAAGGATGCAGTCGCAGTACAGTGTTACAAGTGTGGAGGTCCCAATCACTTTGCCAGAGACTGTCGGCAGCCCAAGGACTAAGCAAGAAGAGTGCTCCCGAAGATATGCTGACATCAGTGCCAGCAACAAGGTGTCCGGGAAACAAGGGGCGAGAGGTCAGCACTACTCTCTCCCCACACAAACTAGACAAAGTGATCCCTGTAATGAAGGTAAAAATTAATGGAGTAGACCAATTAGCGTTGGTGGACTTCGGCTGCTCCTCATCTGTTGTGAGTAGATTGCTATGTCAACCCGAAAAATGGAAACACGCTACAATTCTGACAGCAGGCGGAAAGTGCCTTTTAAGCCACGGTATTGGAAACATTATCTTAGCAGTGACCAACAGGAATCCCTTTATGACAGATGTGCTAGTGGTGAACAGCAAGCCATTGGGATTCGACCTTCTTTTGGGAATGGATGTTATCAAGAAATTGGGCAGCATGCACATCGACGAAGAGGGCAAGGCACATTTCTCTGAGGTGGCTCTTACCTTGGGCACAACAATAGAATTTTAACAACCTGATTTTCGCGCAGAGTTTGATCACCATACTAAATCCTGGATAGTGTCATGGAAGTGGTTCGGTGATCAGCCACCAGAATAATTACCCAATGGGGTCCGGAGTACAACATTCCTGCAAGAGCTCGAGCAGAATATAACAAAGAACTACAAACCTGGATAAATAATGGATGGTTGGTTCCTTACCCAGAAGAGAAATTGGGGCCCTCGAAGGGTCTGATCCCACTGATGGCAGTCATTCAGCACAATAAAGATAAAATAAGAGTTGAATGAACATGTGGATCCATTTACGGCTCATGCAGATATATGTGCCAAAAAGTTGAGATTATTCGGGATTAGTGTATTAAAAGTAGACACAGTGAGACTAATCATTTCTATGGAAGCAGAAGAAAATGCAGTAGGATTGTTGAAAGGCTATATACATAAAACAAGTATTCATCTAAAAAAGTATATAGAGGCAAGAAAAGTCCCAGTTCATATCCTACCTTTGGTAGTAGTAAAATTAAGTAAAATGATACAAGGCATACTAGAAAGAGAAACTCAAGGTGGTAGTAGTTGGGCGTCACTAATAGTAGCAATAAAGAAAGCTGATGGAGATTTAAGAATATGTGGTGATAGGGGTGAATCATCAGATATGTTCAGACTCATTTTCATTGCCAAATATCAAAACTACAAGCCAAGAGTTAGTAAAAATGAAGTGTTTTGTAAAAAATTAGCATTCAATCAAATAGAAATTGATGAGAAATTCAAGGAAGTATCCATGATAAACACCCCTATATGCTTATTAAGATGGACATGTCTACTGTTTGGGATAAAAATTCTAGCCATGTTTTTCAAAAATCAATTGAAAGAGTCTTATTGGGAGAAATAAAACATATAATAATATACCAAGACAATGTAGGTGTAAGGGCGAGAACTAAAGAAGAGTTAAAATATAAAACTGAGCAGGCTTGACCTTAAACAAAGAGAAGGGTAATTTTGACTGTAAAAAGATATATTTAGGATATCAAATATCAAAAGAAGGCCTATCACCTGATGATAGACTAACAAAGAAAATAACAGAAATAGCTGATCTGACAAATAAAAAGAATTAGAATTGGAGTGGGTGATTAATAGATTTTTATAGTAAATGTATACCAAGATACAGTGACATAATAGAACCATTTGCAAAATTATGCAAAAAAGAAATTAAAACTTCAATGAATTTGAGTGAACACAGAAACAAACTTTTGAAACCTCTATAATGGACTGTTCCATTCATTACAAATACTCGCTAGGCTCTGTATGCACAGACACAGGACAGATGCCAGGGAGTAGACATATATATACTATTTGTCACAGCTGAGAGGAGGTTTCCACTCAGACTTACTCTTTCTGTATTCTTGTTTTCAATATATCTTCTAGTTACAAGTCCCGTGTTCGTGTCTTCTTTTCCTGCTAACTTCCTCAACACAACAACTGGCGAAGGAGGATTCGAGAACAAAACTCACAATTGTCCAACACAACTGATGGCAAGTTATTTGAACATACGCCTGGAAGCCATACTGAAAACCGTTCGCCACAACTAATGAACAAGAATTTGAAGAAAAAAATTCACGTTAAGGGTCAACTCAACAACTGATGAACAAAAATTCAAAGCAACAAACTAACACAAGTCAACCCAACTAGTGGGGAAAAAATAAAGCAACAAAATATCAAACAAGTTCCCCATGCTAAGTGTAACTTGTCAAAACATTTGCGTTTCAACAAAAAAAAGTCACACGAAAAAAAAAATCACCAACTCAACAAAAGTACAGTCAGTCTCAAACTATACATGTAAAAAAAAATTTTAAAAATGCATCGGGACATAAAATTAACTACTCGCTCACATTAAATTGTAAGTAGAACGGTTTTCTCTTCTAAAAAAAGTAACCAGACATTTTCTGAACTGTAAATTCAGCTGTTTAATTTTGTATACAAATTTTTCTTGTCGAAAAAATTCAACTTAAGGTTCTATTGTGTCAATGTAAAAAAAAAAAATCTCATTTTTGTTCAGTTGCTATGACTTATGCAATTTCTTTTTCCTAAAGCTGAAATAGAACATTTTTTTTTATCTTCTCCTCGAACTGTGAAATTTTGTTTTTTATTTTTGAACTGGCTATGCAAATCTTTTTTTTTTTTTGGTTTTCTATGTCTGAAGTAAGGTGTAAGAAGTCATTTTTTTTTGTTCACAAAACAAAACAAAAAAAAAACAAAAATTTTTTTTCTTTCTTGGGAAATTTTGCCCACCATTTTAAGTTGTTTAAATACTTATAACCAAAGAACAGTATGGAGGACTTTAAACAAATTATTGTACGGTTACTTTAAGCTCAAACTGAACACCAACAAAAGGCAGAAGAATGCCAACAAAAGACAGAAGAATGTATACAACAACAAATGCTACAGCAGCAGCAGTTTTTTTGCAGTTACAGGAAAGCAAGAGAAATTGTTTCTTTGACAGAATGAGCAAGAAGAAAAAGTGCTTTTTCAACAAAAAGAACAAGAAGACAGACTAGTTCAACAACAAAAAGAACATGAAGAAAGACTAACTCAACAACGAAATGAATTCGAAAAATTAAGAAAACAACAAGAGGAATTATTTCTAAAAATACTAGATAAATCTGAACCCAGTGACAATAGCACAGCTTTTTCCCATACCACTATCTGGAATTCTATTGAAACATTTATCTTCCGGAGGAGGATAAAACTTTTGAAAAGTTTTACAGGAGATACGAAGACCACTTCATTGTAAACTGCCAAGACTGAGATAACGCCAAAAAGGTTTGACTACTATTAAAGAAGTTAGATACCACAGAACACAGCAAGTTCGTCGACTACATACTACCTAAGAAGACAAGTGAGCTGGAATTCTCTGAAGCAGTAAAACTCCTGTCTGAATTATTTAGCCCAAACACGACACTATTCCACAAAAGATGGAAGTGTTTCAACTTATCGAAGCGTGACGACGAAGACTATCTTACATTCCCGTCCATAGTCAACAAGCACTGCGATGATTTTCGTCTGTTGGAATTATCAGCAGATAATTTTAAATGTTTGATATTCACGCAAGGTCTTGTTTCAGCAAAAAACGCTGAGATAAGGCGTAGAGTCTTGTCAAGAGTAGAAAGCGAATCCAGGCTGACACTCCAGAAGCTAGCTGAAGATTGCCAACGCATAGTCAGCATTAAAAACGACTCGAAAAATATCGAGGAGTCAGGCATGGTGTATGTGCGTAGGACAAACTACAAGTATAAGAACTACTCCTCTGGGAAAAACCAAGCAAATAGAAAATATAACCAGGCACAACCAAAGACAAGACGTCCAATTAAAAAATCCAGAGTACCCAATAATCCATGTTATCACTGCGATGGACAACATTGTTCCACAGATTGTTCTTACAGAAAAAAAGACTTGCTACGAGTGTGGTAAAGTAGGCTACAAAGAGACATACTGTAAAAACAAATCAAAGAAAAACAAAGTCAGACAAATGAGATCTGACATTAAATCGGAGAAAAATAGACGAAAATATGTAACTGTAAGGATCCTTGGTAAGAAGGTGGACCTACAGTTGGATTCCGGTTCGGACATGTCAATCATCAACCTGCACACTTGGAAAAGGCTGAAGAAATCTATCATGAAGAAAACCTATAAGACAGCCCGTGCAGTAACGGGTGACAAAATTGAGTTCGAAGGCAAACTCACACTACCAGTAAAATTGAATGATATCACTAAAAAAGTGAAAGTTTTTGTGCACAAAAAGTTCGAAAACCTACTTGGAACTGATTGGATGGAACGGTTCAATCTCTGAGACCTTCCAATCAGCAAATACTGTGACAAAGTTGAAAAGTCATCCACGAAGGCGCAAGAACTTAAGAATCAACTTAAAGAAAGTTTTCCGGAAGTGTTCTCAACAAAAATTGGAAAATGCACTAAGGTGGAAGCAAGATTTGAGCTGAAATACAACGCTCTACCCGTTTTTAGAAAAAAATGAAACGTACCATTCACAGCCGTCGAAAAAATCGATGTGGAGTTAGATCAGCTAGAGAAGGCTGGGATTAATTTCCAAAGTAATCTCCAGCGAATGGGCTGCTCCCACTGTATATGTTAAGAAGACCAATCAAATTCACGTCTGTGGGCCTCAACACGGCTCTCAAGGATTACCACTACCCTTTTCCAACACCAGAGGAGGTATTTAGCAAACTAAATGGTGGTACGATATTCTCCAGATACCTGTGGAGGAAAAATGCTCGAAACTTCTGTGCATCAACACTCATGGGGGGCTTTACAAGTTTGATAGGTTAGCCTTCGGGGTCAAGGTTGCACCTGCCGTTTTTCAGCAGGTCATGGACATCATGCTGGGCAGTTTTGACTTTGCATGTGCTTACCTGGACAACATCGTGATTGCTAGTAAGTCTGCAGAGGAACATCACAAACATCTACACAAGGTCTTTGAAAGAATCCAAAATTTCAGATTCAAAGTGAAAGAGACTAAATGTGACTTTCTCATGAATGAGATAAGGTACCTAGGTCACATAATCAACAAAAATGGAAGATGTCCTGATCCAGAGAGGGCAGAAGCTACAAAGAACATGCCTGCTCCTGACAATGTTCAAGCTCTCCAAAGCTTTTTAAGACTGGCAAACTATTACCAGGTCTTTATAAAAAAACATGCATGACTTACGCGCCCCACTAAACGAATTACTTAAAAAAGAAAAAACCTGGAACTGGACATCCGAGTGCCAAGCAGCATTTGATAAAATAAAAAATACATTAACATCTGAACTCTTTCTAACGCATTATGATCTTAAACTAAAAGTAATTGTGGCAAGTAACACAAGCTCATTTGGTATCGGAGCATGTATACTTCACATAATGCTTGATGGCACTAGAAAGCATCCAGAATGTTACTGCCAGCTGAAAGACAATATTCACAAATTGAGAAGGAGGCTCTAAGTATCATATTTGCGATAACTAAATTTCACAGATACTTACCTGACAGACATTTTACACTGCAGACGGACCATAAGCCGTTACTAACAATATTCGGATCAAAAAAGGGTTTACCAACTTATACAGCAAACAGATTACTGAGATGGGGAACAATCTTACTAAATTACAACTTTAAACTTGAGTATTTACCATCGACACAAATCAGTCATGCAGACGGACTATCAAGGTTAATTCCTAAGAAGTTGGAACTATTTGAGGATTCTGTTACAGCAGCGCTGCGAACTGACTGCGAAATAAAAACGATGATTGCAAACACAATTTGCCGTAATGCTACTAGAGATTAAAAGGGAAGCAGAAAAGGACGACTGTATCTGCGACATAAAAAACAAAATTGCTAAGAAGGACACTAATGTCTCAGAGGTATTCTTGCTTTGCGACGAGGTTCTTCTCTACAGCGAGAGAGTGGTAATCCCAAAAAATCTTCAAAAAAGGATTCTTCGAGATTTTCATTCGAGACACCCAGGTAAAAACGTATGAAAGGCCTCATGAGAAGCTATGTCTACTGGTCTAACATGGACAAGGATATTATGGAGATGATTGACTCATGCAAAGGTTGCGCCCTAGCTGCAAAAGCACCACTTATCACATTCAAACCCTGGCTGAAAACTGACCAGCCCTGGTCAAGAATACATATCGACTTCGCAGGTCCTCTTAACGATCACTACTTTTTAATTGTAGTCGATAGCTATACCAAGTGGCCTGAGGTATTGAGGTGCAAAAGACCTATAACAGGAACAACAATAAACTTTCTACATGAACTGTTCGCTTGTTTCGGTGTTGGAGACTGCATTGTGAGCGACAATGGAACACAGTTCACATCTGCTAAGTTCAAGGATTTTTGTGAGATTTTTCAAATCAAACACATCACCACCCCCCAATATCACCCTAGATCTAACAGACAAGCCGAGCACTTCGTAGACACACTCAAAAGAGCGTTACAAAAAGCACAAGGTACACCACTGGATGAAGCTCTATAATGTTTTCTACAAGTATACAGGATTACACCAAATCCTAACACGCTGACAGCAGTATCACAATGTTTGCACGGAAGGTAAGGTCCGTATTCGACAAACTCTTACCAAAACAGTCAAAATTACAAGAGACCATTCCTGTACCCAGAAAACGGTTTGATTCCAGAGATAGAGTTTTTTTTTTCAAAGCTTTAAGGACAACACATCATTCTGGGATGTGGGTACGATCAGTAAAAGAGTTGGTGATATGGTGTACATTGTACAAGGACCCAGATACACCCATAAACGACACCAAAGCCAATTAAGAAAATGTTGAGCAGATGATACACTCAACAAACCACCAGTTGAGGAAGAACCAATTGACACCATTTTTGAGACATTCGATCTCGATCCACCCCAACCAACACCTGAACTACGACGGTCAGTCCAGAAAAGGAAATACACCGACCCATTAACTATCAATCCTAAACGGAAAAAATATTAACAGCTTTTTATGGATAAAAAGCTTGGGAGGTGGGTGTTGGGGTAGAACCCCTCTATAATGGACTGTTTCGTTCATTACAAATGCCGGCTAGGCTCTGTATACGCAGATGCAGGATAGACGCCAGGGAGTAGACATATATAGACTATTTGTTACAGCTGAGAGGAGGTTTCCACTCAGACTTACCCTTTCTGTATTCTTGTTTTCAATAAATCTCGTTGTTACAAGTCCTGTGTTCATGTCTTCCTTTCCTACTAACTTCCTCAACACAACAAAACCCTAAAGAATATTCTGAGGAGCAAACCAATAAGAAAAGTTTTTGATCCCCAAATAGAAATAATATTAACCACAGATACAAGTGAGAAGGTGATTGCTGCTGTTCTATCACAAGAACAACATCCAATAATGTACATATCAAAAAGGTTAACGCCAACAGAAACTAACTACTCAAATATTGAAAAAGAAGCAGTAGCAATAGTATGGAGCATGGAGAGGGCAGGAAACTTTTTGATAAGAAAAAGTCTTATTAAAATTGAACCACAAACCATTAAAATTTATATTTAATCTGAGAAAAATTGTCAAAAGTCACATCATCAAAGATTTTAAGATGGGCAATAAAAATCATGGTATTTGATTTTGACATAGTATACATAAAAGGAAACACTATTCCTCGTGTAAATGCTTTATCAAGATCACAGTTCAAAGATGAAACAGAAGAAAGACAAGAAAATATTGAAGATAAAATAATACACTGGGTGTATCCAAATAATGAAAATAACAATAATACAAATTTATGTAATAATCAAAATCCTAACAACTGCCTTTGGTCATATCATGTTGGATACACCGGTTCTCGTTTGATCACCGAAGTTAAGCAATGTTGAGCCTGGTCAGTACTTAGATGGGTAACAGCATGGAAAAACCAGGTTCTGTAAGTGTTTAGTGATGGATGTGCGTTGTGGTGCAGTAGACATCGGCTCGAAAGGAGAAATTGTAGGAAATATTCTCTCGCAAATTACTCGAATTTCGGGCCAGAAAAAGAAGAATGCTGACAATTCAACTCGCCGGTCCAATCTTGCCAACTGCTATCCACCTAACCAGTTAAACCTGCTCTTCGTTTCGAGAATGACTGCTTTTATCGGCCGATCAATTTTTTCCATTGGCCGACAACACAGAGAGGACGCCAAAGATTTGCATAGACTCCCATAGCGACTCCTGCGGCGGACTTGTTTTGGGTATGTAATTTTCTTTTTCGCCGCATTTTACGTCGTAGTATTAACGTGATGCGCTGTCGCTTGGTTTGACGAGGTAAGTCGTCGTTTTCTTCGCTATACCTCCCCCCCCATGATTTCATTATCACAAAACGAACAACTTTGAGCAGGTCTTTTTATCCTGGTGCTTCGTCGTAATGGGATGATTTCCTCTACTCGTGTCGGAGAGTCTTCTCCTGAGGAGTCATTAGATGTATCTTGAGTTTCTGGAATCTCGGGGTCTGTAGAAGCATTGGATTCACAGATTTCAATTATTCGATCGCTGTCAGATGATGAATCATCATCGGATTCGCTCGACGATGTATCAGAACCAACGAAAAGATGAAGATCTTTTATGTGCCGTGGCATCCCGTCAACTATTATGGTTTGTGGACTTACGATGTCCATTACATGACCAACTTGATACCTGGAGGTGCACTGGCCATGGGGAGTTTTCACCCATACTCTGTTCCCGATATTGTATATACTATGATCCTTACAGCGATCAGGTGGTAATGTAGTAGTAATTCCCTTCACTTTCAGTTGGTAACGGTGAATCATATTGGCAGGCGCATTAGTAGATGATACATTATCCTTCGGCGTGATATTATGCCAGTATACGGCCTCCATTATCGAACATTGCTTTCTTGCTGCAATTCTCTTTATGCTCCGATGAGATCTTTTCACTATACCATTTCCTGCAGGAATATAAGCGCAACGAAAACGAAGTTGGACTCCCCATTCATCCAAAAAATCTTTAAAGGACTTACTGCGAAATGCAGTGTCATTTTCGATTAGTATTTCTGATGGTGGGCCTCGTTCAAAAAAAATACTTTCCAACTGTCGGATGATGCTTCTCGAGTCTTGTTGAGGCAAGCGTCGCCATATCACAAATCAACTGGGGCCACAATCAATTAATGTAAAGTAGTGTTGTCCACTGTAATGTGTAATATCCATTCCAGGCGGGTCCAGGTTCCAGTTACACTTAGGTTGCCACGTGGCCAACGACTCGGGGCTGGGTCAATTGACTGGCATTCTTTACATTTTCTGACTACTGCCTTGACGGCTGCTTTGGATGTCGTAGGGTAAACTAGTCTCACGAAATACAGCATTCGCCTGATGCCAGGATGCCCACTCCGGCAATGAATGACACGTATCTGATCAGGGGAGGTTCCGTTCACCATAGAAGCGCATACCGGACGTGTTAGTTCAATTTCCTTCTTAATCACATCATAACATCGTTGTGGTACTCTGGTAAGGTTATCCGCTCGATTCTCACTTGACGATACTAAACTTATCGTGATCAATAAGTTATACTCTTGAATCAGCGTTTCAAGAGTATTCAAACGCCTCTGGATCAGCATCTCACTTGCCACCTTAGTTCGTATTCTGGCTTTGCCAGTGAGCATGTTTGATACCCACTGGTGCACACATGTGGAGTCCGTGAAGAGGTGGAGCTTCGTTGCGCCCCACTGCAGGGCTAAATTGACGTCCTTCAGAATAGCATCCAATTCTGACAAATTGATATGTTGGACGTCCTTCTCAGGCCGCAGCCAGCATGCGTCTTCTACAACGCTTCCGTCAACTTCCAGCGAAACCCCTGTGGTGAGAGAACTTGCATCGACCCATACCTCATAAGTGTGTCCGCTTGTGCACCATTTACCGTGTGCAGGGTCATTCTGGCGAATTCTTTCCGCTATGTCCTCAATCATGTTCTTAAGGGGAGCGTCTGTCACTTCGTCGTCCCAACCAGACATGATCGATATGGTCCTGCGTTTAACAAATGATGTAGCAACATGAAGCCATCCACACACGGGAACGTGACCCACCAGTTTTCCGCACCATGAGAAAACGTTACGTCGTGTCAGGACCTCAGGAACTGATGGAATCTCATTTTCATGCTTCCACTTAAGCGTGTCGTTATCTTGTTCGACATGCAAACCCAGCACGTGTGCCGTCCCGTAACCGTTCCGGATCCTTGCAGGTCAAACCAAATGCAGCCAAGTGCTCCTTCACGCGAGCTGCTGAAATCATTCTCTCATCAACATAAATATCATCAATATATGATGAGGTTGCCCGCTGAACTGACTCATCTTTCGACAACGCGGTATCCACAATGGCCTTCATTATGGCTGGTGCACCATTCAACCTTTTTTATTCCACACAGGTCACAAACAAGTTCTGCCTTCTCAATCCATTCAGTAACTGCCAGTCTGGTTACCGAACCATCAAACTCTGGTATCAACTTCACATCAAAAGTCTTGTCCGCCATAATGCCGAAATAGCTTGTAGGAAATATTCTCTCACAAATTACTCGAATTTTGGGCCAGAAAAAGAAGAATGCTGACAATTCAACTCGCCGGTCCAATCTCACCAGCTGCTATCCACCTAACCAGTTAAACCTGCTCTTCGCTTTGAGAACGACTGCTTTTATCGGCCGATCAATTTTTTCTGACAATTCAACTCGCCGGTCCAATCTTGCCAACTGCTATCCACCTAACCAGTTAAACCTGCTCTTCGTTTCGAGAATGACTGCTTTTATCGGCCGATCAATTTTTTCCATTGGCCGACAACACAGAGAGGACGCCAAAGATTTGCATAGACTCCCATAGCGACTCCTGCAGCGGACTTGTTTTGGGTATGTAATTTTCTTTTTCGCCGCATTTTTCGTTGTAGTATTAACGCGACGCGCTGTCGCTTGGTTTGACGAGGTAAGTTGCCGTTTTCTTCGCTATAAAATCGCTGAGCTGAGTTCGAATTCCAGTTGAATGCCCTGCATTTACTCATGTGCTGGTACCCTAGGGAAAGGTATTAATCTGTCCCTTCCCTCCAGCTATGGATTAAATAACAGGGTAGAACTTGGGACCCTGCCCTTAAACAAATCCCTATGAATTGTCCTCCACTGTGGAGTAAGCTGACTCAACCCGACTAGGGTGAATGCAGCTTGCTTGCAAAATAGGTGTCTAAAAATTCGATTGTTTACCAATGTACTATATCATCAAATTAAAACCCAACCATTAAAAAAAATTACACTGGATTTACTAAAAACATTGTTGCTTTTTGCATCTAATTGCCTTAAAAAATAACACATATTGAAACCAAACATCCCTTTCTGTGTATTTTGGCAGTTAAAAGATAGAAATAAAATCCCAAAAGTAAAATGGAAAATTCTGGAGAAAACAAGAATCTGTAAATCATTCTATGACATCTGCCTTCTGTGCCAGAATGCAAAGCTGCAGATTATAAGGTTCCCTAAAAATAAAGTGCTGCTAAATTATAGGGATGACTCAACGGCTTTATGTAAATATTGAAAATATTTTCCCCTAAATTGAATTAATTACAATTGTTCATTTATAACTTATGCTCTAATATGCCTAAAAATGATTTTACTAAAATGACCCACACAATACTTATTTTGTTTTTTTAACTCCACTATACTTTAGTATACCATAATTACTTAATTCTAATTCTAACCTAAACAATCCAACTCCTTTAACTGAAGCAGTAGTACAAAATCGAATTTTAAAAAACCTAAAATCCAACCTGCTGTTAAAAATTATTGTTTACCCATTTAAATAATGTATGGTCCCAGTATGTATCTTACATAGACAAAATTAAAAAGTGTCATGTTTTGACATAACGCTACTTTGTTCTCTTTTGCAACCCAAATTTTCAACTCCATAGTTCAGCCTAACTCTTAGTTTTGATTGGGCATATTGTGTAACTTCCTCCAACTACCACTCCTTAATTTTCTAAATAACCATGAATTCATTTTCTATTTTCTAAATAAATCCTTTTCACCATTTATTTTAAAATATCACCAAAAGAAGAACAGTATTGTTCTGAAACATGAAAATGTTTGTGTAGTTATATAATGCTTTTTATAAACCATTGTAATGACAAAATTACAATATTAAGGTCTACTTTATATTAAGTACCCTTTATACAAGTAAATGCATGAACAATGGGTTTTAATTTATCTGTTCTTTCACTTCTTTATAATATAAGGAAGTGAAAGAACAAATAATCAAAACTCTGGGTTTTAAACTAACTTATTAACTGTCCCACAAAAAAGATTTTTTACTCTGAACTAAAAAATATTAAGCGGACACTCATTAATAATGACTTCCCAAACCACACTGTAGATGAACAAATAAGACGATATTTCAAAAAACTCAACACACATTAAACAAAATATGGTATTTCGACAAAACATCCCAAACATATCAAACTCTTTTATTGCAACCAGATACACAATAACTACAAACAGGATGAAGAAAATCATCAAGAACTTCTTTTGTACGAAAGTATCTCCCGTGGATCCTAATAAAAAATTAAAATTAATAATATGTTATAAAAAATACAATACTACTAATTTAATTATCTGTAATAACTTCTCCCCACCAACTGATGTATTATGGAAAACCAACATTATGTAACAATATATATATGAAATATATATACACTCCCGATCAAAAATTTAAGACCACTTAAAAATCTTTAAAAAGAAATTTTTTTTTACAGATAGATTTTAAATTCCTCCCACTTAAGGTTATTAATACTACAATCTAAAAGGTTATGGAAACAAAAAGCTACATTTCAAACATTTTATTCAGAAATGTACATTTTTATAAAATGAGGCGATTTATGCATGATCAAAATTATAAGACCAGAGACAAAAATTCTACGAAATTGTACAAAAAGTGTATGAAAACATCCAACAACCAAATTTAATAATGAGTTCTACCTCCACTGCTTTTGATGACTTCAAAAATTCTGTCGGGCATGCTAGAAATAAGCGTTTCCATTAAGGTGCGGGGGATGTTGCTCCAGCTTCTGAAGATGGCTTCACGAAGTTCATTTTTTGTTGAATATTGTTTGCCATTTCGATAAACATCTCTTGTCATCCATCCTCAAACATTTTCAATTGGTGAGCATACAGGATGTCCCAAGAGATGGACCCCATTTTCTTGTAGAAAGGTCAAGGTCCGTCTTGCAGCATGGATTGCAGCATTATTCTGTTGGAATAACCATCCATCCATACACAAACGATGGCCCTCCATCATCAATGATGCTTTTAGTAGCATGCTAACATAACCAGCCGCTGTTTGACAACCCTGCACCACCTGGAGCTCCATCGTCCCTCTGTAAGAAAAGGCACCCCATACCATTAGGGACCCTCCACCACTATGACGTGTGGAGAAAATTTCAGGTGGCATGTTTTTGTTATGCCAATATTGTTGGCAGCCATCAGGACCATCTAGATTGAATTTTTTCTCATCAGAAAACAGGACTTTCTTCCACTTCTCAACGTCCCATGTTTGGTATTCACAACCAAACTTTAAGTGGTCCACTTTGTGACGTGGAAGCAGCCGAGGAATTTGTTTACGCTTTTTATTTACTATGCCTTTTTGTCGTAAGTGTCGTCTGATGGTTATGGGACTGCAATCAGTATCTGTGACTGCCTTAATTTGACTAGAACAAAGTCCCCCCTCTTTCATAACAACCCGTCTTATTCTCTTACTCAATGCAGTAGAAATTTTTGGGGCCTACCAGAGGATTTTGCTTTTCCATAATTCTCACTGTTCTTTAAAAAGTTGCAAATCACAGTTTTACTGCGATTTACCTTAGCTGCGATTGCCCACTGTGACAAGCCTTGCTTATGGAATTCTAGAATTCGAGAACGCTCAACTTTGGTAAGTTTGCTTGCTTTAGGCATGGTAACACCTTTACGCAGTGATTGCTAATCTCTAACTGAACTAAAAACATTGGAATTACCATAGATCTAACAATTTATACTCCTGGTCTTATAATTTTGATCATGCGTAAATCGCCTCATTTTCTAAAAATGTAAATTTCTAAATAAAAAGGTTTGGAATGTAGCTTTTTGTTTCCATAAATTTTAGATTGTACCTTAAGTGGTAGGAGTTTAAAATCTCTCTGTAAAAAAAATATTTCTTTTTAAAGATTTTTAAGTGGTCTTAAAATTTTGATCAGGAGTGTATATATATGTATATGCAACAATATATATATATTGTAACTAAGTTGTTGAACTCGTAGGTTTATTAACTTTTTGTTCATGCATTTACTTTTATAAAGAGTGCTCAATACAAATGTAGAGTGTTATACTGTAATGGTTGTTACAATGTTTTTAAATTCATAGTATCACTACACAATTTTTGTGTAGTGATACTATGAATTTAAAAACATTGTAACAACCATTACAGTATATATATATATATATATATATGAAATATATATATATGTAACAACATATATATGAAATATATATATATATATATATATATATATATATATATGAAATATATATATATGTATCTGTAACAATATATATGATTAGGTCTTGAAGGCTGTCACAATGTGTTTAGTAAAATAAAGGAAGGTAAAGAAGTTTGGGGGTATCACCTATTTATTATACATTAATATTTCGAGATCAAAATCTCAACTTCAGAATGGCAGAGGAGCGTGTGTCTGTCTGAGTGAGTCTGTGCTTTTCAAGGAATAGCCATTCCTGGCTGCTGCCGCTGCTGTCATTAATTTTAATGTGTGTTTGTGTGAGTAAGTGTGCTAAAGCATGTATGTGTGTTTATGGTATATGTGTGATTTACAGTTGAGACCTTTTTCTTGTCTGATGATATCAGTCTGCTTTAATGTATGATTTATCTAAGTGTGACCTGACCTTTAGTTTGAAATTTGATTGGGTTGAAGAGGATCTATTTTGTTACTGTTGTTTTATCTATCTGCTTTATCTGGTGGTATGTGCGTGTCCATGACTGTGTCATGTGTGTGTGTTTATGTGCATGTAGTTCTTGCAATTCTACTTTATTTTGTGTGTGTGTGTGTGTGTGTGTGTGTGTGTGTGTGTACATGTTTCAGTGTGTTATAGGCACCTCCACTACTTTGCGGGGGGGGGGCATCATAGTGTAATGAAAATGGCCACAAACTTAATGAAAACTAAGTTCTATCATTGATGGCATTATTAAGATGAAACACTAAATTATTTGTTTATTTATTTTTATCCTATTGAATTGTTATTATTATTATTTCGTTTTTTTACTAATTTCTTAAATCCTCTCTAACAAACAGTATAGTGTAATGGAAAAGGCCACAAACTTAATGAAAATTGATTATTTTGTATTTTTTTATCGAATTATTATTGTTATTATTTTGTTTTTGTAATTTTTTTTATTATTATTTTTTCTTTTTTTAATCCTTTCTAATAAACAGTGTAGCTTAATGAAAAAAACCACAAACTTAATGGAAACAAAGTTTAATCGCCAAAATGCTGATTTTATTATTAAGATGCAAGACCAAAGTATTTTTTTGGTAATTGTTTATTGAAATTTTTTCTCCCTTTCTTTCTTCTTTCTTCCTCTTCCCTTAAAACCTTTCTAACAAATAGCATGATAGTGTAATGAAAAAGGCCGCAAATTTAATGAAAACATTTGACGTTAACTCTTTTTCCCCTTTTTATTTAATGGAAATAATAAATTTAATCATTAAGCTTTTATATAAATTTAAAATGAAATCTTCAAGAATATTTTTTCATTTTAAAATTTTTAATTTTCAGCGTAGGCTTTATATCTCTATGCCGAAATATTGGAGGTACCCAAATGTGTGCATGTGTTTAGTGTACACATGCGCACACACACACACACATACACCCATACATATATATATATAAATACACGCGCACATACACGCGTATGTGTTCCGGCATGAGGTGTGTTGGGGTATGGGTAAGTATGCTGTGCATGTGTATGCATGTTTATTGTATGTATGTATGTTTGTGTGTATTAAACTGTGATAGCGTGTTTGTGTGTATGCACTTTATTGTTGTGGTTGGTGTGTGTCATGAGCATGTTAGCATTGACTATTCTGTTATTTAGTCTAGATTGAGCTGTTGTTGATTGTTGATCTGTGGGTGTAGATTAGTTATTATTAAGGACTCTTTTATGCGCAGGTTCCCTAGGTTCCGCTCTCTAGCCTCAATATTGACGATTATGTTTTTGTCTATATTTTTGCATTTTTTTAAGTGTTTATAGAAAAATGACACTTGTGTGTGTATGTGTTCTTTTTCTCTAATGTCTGGTGGTGCGGCCAACATAGAATTCCTCGCATTTGGCATATTGTATGCGATACACGACATATACCTGGTGGCATATACCGGTGTCTGCAATAGGGCAATTGGCCAGTGTGCATGTGGTGTTGTTGCTGATTTTGTGGTTGGAGTTGAGGTGTCTGCGAAGAGTGGAGCCATAGTGGGCCAGCTGTATGCCCAATCCCTCTCTGTGGATAGCTCTATGAGAATTTGAAATATATATACATGTGATTATATATATATATATATATATATATATATATATATATATATATATATGAAATATATGTAACAATATATATATATATATAATGCCTTTCCATACTTAATACTTCTCACCTCCACTAACATGTGGTCATGTTAGACGACACAAGCTGTAGTGCAATTTTTGCTTCCAGCATTCACGCATGTGTTCGCCAATCCTCAAACAAACAAAGTAGACATCTACTACAATCATTGGTCCGTGAACTGCTCATTACAACCAATATTATTTTCATCTTTGATAATGGCTGATGTAAGCCGAAAGCTCAGAAACAGTTAAATAAAAACAGGTATTTTTCTTTCCTCTTTCAATGATAATGATATTAAGCTTATCAGACAATATGAAAAAATTTATTTAAAATAAACCGAGAAAACTTGTCTATATTATTTAACAAAACATGCATCAATATATATCTCTGAGTGAATACAGAACAAAGAAAAAATCTTTTTACAACGTTCAAAAAATTTAAAACAGTGCTCAATATATGATATATAGAGCTGTGAATATTTATTATAAATTATATTTGAGAACATGTACATAATTTTTTTTTATATATTCACTACAAATAGTACATTTGTTTCGACATTGAAACCTCAATGTCTCATTAGGCGGTGTGGATAGGAATGGAAAGCCTCTTTTCTTATATTTGGTCAGTTGTGTGTGGGATGTTGGTGGGGGTTTGTGATAAGGGAGCAAATCTTGTGGATTGACCGTTAGGATTTTGAAGTAAGTGGTGTGGTTAGTGAATGCGGTTGATTAATGAGAGTCTTTGAATTTACTAGACAGGTTTAACATTAACAGTTAGAATGTAAGTTTTTATTATCTTGCGACTAGTCTATATTCTTTGGATTTCTTAGAAAAGCAGGTAGGGGGTGGGATGCTTATTTTGTACAGAATATTTTTGTATTTAAGCAGAGTCTTTATAATTAATCTAAATTTGTATATTTAATCTTAATTTTTGATTTAGGAAATCGATTTTTTTTATTAAATTTTAAATTTTAATTAGATCACAGTTTGGAAACCGATTTTTTCTATGAAATTTTTAATTTCTTTTTCTTATACTTGGTCAGTTGTGTGTGGGATGATGGCAGGTTAGTGATAGAAGAACAAGTTCAGTGGATTGACCATTAGAATTTTGAAGAAAGTGGTGTGGGTAGTGAATATAGTTGATTAATGATTGAGTTTTCTAGACAGATTTAATATTAGCAGCTAGAATGTAAGTTTTTATAATCTTGTGACTAGACTATATCCTGTAGTATTTCTTAGAGGAACAGGTTAGGTGTATAATGCTTATTCTGTACAGAATATTTTTGTATTTAAGCAGAGTTTTTATGATTAATCTAAATTTGTATATTTAATCTTAATTTTGGATTCAGGAAATCGATTTTTTTCTATTAAATTTTAAATTTTAATTAGATCACAGTTTGGAAACCGATTTTTTTCTATTAAATTTTAAACTTTAAATAGATCACCATTTGCAGTAAGATTTAATGTAAGAGGTAAAATTTAATGTTAAAATTTTAAGGTAATAGGTAAGCAGGTAATAAGTGCGTAATAAGTAGAATTTCATGTAGAAGAAATATTGAATGTTTGTATTTAAAATAAGAAGTGAATAGGTAATAGGGGTGTTGGTATTTAAGGTAATAGTTGAAGTTTAATGTGTGTATTAAGGACAGTTTTTATAATTAATCTAATTATGTACATCAAACCTTACTTTAAAATTTAGTAGATTGATTTTTTTCTATAGAATTTCTAATTTTTTAGAAAAATTTCTAGGGGGTCCTAGCTCTGGCTTTTGTAGTATGTTTTAGCCTGATTGTAAGGTTAGTTCTTTAATGTGCTTGCAGTTTACTGTGGTTTTATGCCTCTGGTTTAAAAGCTTGTTACTATTCATATATTTAATGATTTCAATGTTTTCTTGAAGACAAAGGAAGCATGGTTCCTTTATATATTTAGCTGTTCTTGCTTGTTTAAGGATTTTCCATTTAACTTAAGGCATTTTATTTTTGTCTTTTAACTTCTAAAAGTATTTGGAGAGAGACGTCATGTTTTGTTTTTCTTTGTTACTGAAGGATAAGAGGTGATTGTAACATCGCTTTTTAAATACATTCAGGGTATTCCGATATATATATGTTCGATTTCATCTATGGAGAATCCTAAAGATGAAAAAATATATATCTGTTTCTTTACTTCTTCAGCTGGGAACTGTCTTTGGCAGGCGGCAATTTTTCTATGGTTGGCACCCAACAGCGTGGCAATTATCCCTCTGTCATTATGTCTCTGGGCTGGGAACTCGACTCGAACTCCAACTCCAACTGCTCACCCCAACTGCCTCGAACTGACTTTGGTCTCTCGGTGCTTCTGTATTAATGCCTATGCCATGGTGTGGGGCTGACAGATGCTGGGTGTCTAACCCCTCATCTTGACAACCAATAGAATGCTGCAGTTAGCTGCTACTCGTTGTTACCTTTGGTTTACCCAATGGGATAGTTATATTTCCATGATGTGAATTGCTAGTCGTCTTCCCTTTTTGGGGCGCTGGTTCACAAGACCAATGAGATGCCTCTCAGTCTTATGATGTAACATATATATATATATATATATATATATATATATATATATATTTAAATAACTTTAATCCAAAAGGAAAAGAAGGAAGGTAAATCCCAAAGACCCGATCCTAATTAATATTAATATTTTAATATTAAAAAATGATATAGGTGGAAAGCTCAATGTAATTAAAATTATATATACAAGACATAAGTAGGCATCTACGCAGATGACAACAATATACTCCCGTACCAGTAAGCAACCTCTCGTGGCGGAAAGACATAATCTCGCTGCTGACCTTGAATGGGATCTACACTCTGTGGTGAATTGGGGCAAGAAGTGGCTTGTCAACTTCAATGCATCTAAGACCAAGCTGTTGTCTGTCAACCATCACAGGCAACCTCTCCTGCCTCCCATAAGCATGGACCAAGCGAGTCTCCATGAGAGCAACACACTACGCCTCCTCGGCCTTACTCACTCCTCAGACCTCAAATGGAACCACTATGTTGAATCCATAGTTAATTCTACTGCTATGAAGGCTGAGTCACTATGTCGATCCAGGATGTTTTTTCCACCTGAATCCATCCTGCATATATACAAGTCAACCATCCGTCCGTGCATGGAGTACTGCTGCCATTTATGGTCAGGCACCCCTGCCGTTCTCCTCAGTGTTCTTGACAGGCTCCAAAGGAGAGTCTGTAATGTGATACGTACTGATCTGGCAGCTCAACAGCAGCTACTTCCCCACCGTCGAAATGTGGCCTCCCTTTGTCTGTTCTATAAATACTTTCATGGCTTCTGCTCAGACAAACTTAAGGCACTGGTGCCTACTCAGCAGGTGTTTACTTGTGCAACCAGACTGGCAACTGGGTCCCACAGTCAGGTTAGCCAAATGCAGACGACAATTCTACTCCTGCAGCTTCTTCTCTCGCATTTCCTGCCTGTGGAACTCGCTTCCATATTCTTGCTTTCCTGACGGCTACAACCTCCAGAAATTTAAATGCAATGTCAATACTCATCTATTAAACACTGGACTCTAGCTCTCTCCCCACCCCCATATATCCTTCTCTTCGCACCTACATTCTCAGCTTTCTATTGTTCCTCTCTAACTAGTTTGTACTCCTCACTCTTTTCTAATTAATCTTTTTACAGTTATGTAGCCCCCCGCTCATCAGTGGCATTTCTGCCTTGCTCGGGGTGAAATGATTAAAAAAAATATATATATACATACATTATATATATATGTATACATACATACAATATATATGAACTTTATATATATATAAAGTTCATATATATTGTATATATATTGTATGTATATATATATATATATATATATATACATACAATATATATGAACTTTATATATATATATATATATAATATATATTAACTTCATATATATATATATATATATACATACAATATATATTAACTTCATATATATATATATATATATATACATACAATATATATTAACTTCATATATATATATATATATATATATCTATATCTATACAATATATATGAACTTTATATATATATACACGATATAGCTGTAGACAAATATATCTATAAAGACACACAAACACGGAAGGTGTGTGTCCACATAGAATGGGAACTAATATTGACAACATACCGATATCTAGAATTAATTGAGTAATTGCCATGATTCTTTTAATGTTTTTTAGCATTTATTTGTTTGTTCTTATTAATATTCTTTTTTTACTCTTTTTCTCTGTCTTTCCTCTATTCTTTTTCTCTCTTCTTCTCATAAAAAGTAAGTGGAAAAAACTTTTCAAAAATGTTCAATCACATTTTTCAAAAATAGAAAAATTTTTTCTTTTTTTCTTTTTCTACTTTCAGCTTATTTGTAAAAACATTAAACATGCAAAGAGGCCCATTCGATTTCTTAATTCACATTTTCTCTCCCATTCTTATATATATATATATTATGGAGACAGATTGCACAGAAAAATGATGACTTAAAAAATAAATGCAAAGTTAAAATTTCAGTATCTCCTCTCCTTCATGCACATGTGTAATGACAGCATAAACATCATTTTAGTCCTATGAAGTGCATTATTTTTCCTGCTTTGGCACAGATTTTTATTTTATATATATATATGGTGTATGGGTTCAACAGTAGACAATGTGAAACCAAGCTCTCCTATCATTCTGAAGATGAGATTCTGCTCTCGAAATATTAATAATAAATAGGTAATACCCAACACCTTCTTTACCTTTTTTTTTATTATACCAAGCGCATTATGATAGCCTTCAAATACCTACTCATACACCTTATATCCACAATGCTTCAAGCAAATTACAAAACTCTCCTATATATATATATATATATATATATATATATATATAAATAAGAAAAACTGTATGACAAAGTGGAAAAGATTTCATGCGACACATCTTCGTCCTTTAGGACTTCTTCAGACTAGATTTCTATACTATGTTCTTAGGAGGTCTTCTGTCCTTACAATGTGAGATATTTAATAACAAAGATATATATATGCATGCACACACATAAACACACACTTTATGCCAGGGCACCAAGTGTATAAATATGTATGTATGTATGTGCGCATGTGAGCCTTGTGAAAAATTTTTGAACATTTTGTCTAGTATCAAATATACTATTTTTGAGATAAATTTCTTCAACATCATTAGTGACAAAAATCAAAAACCTATTAACATTGTATTAGTACATTGTTAGTAATATAATTACTAATAATAGACTATATTATATTCCACTGGAGTTTTAATGTTGACATCTCAAATTCTTTATAGCCTTCATCGACGAAATGATAATGTGTCCCTTGGCATGTATCTAATTTTAAATATCAGTAATATAATTTTAATGGTGTTTGTGTATATTTTCCATTTGTAAGTGAATTATTGCATGACCTGGGTTTCTGCAATGTGGTGTCTTTGGGCGATTTGCAATAACTGATTTTACCGTTTTTTTTTTTTTTTTTTAAGAACGCTCACAATTACAAGAAATTATAACGTTTTCATTCATGGTTGTATGAACCTAACAGGTATTTTATGGTATGGTTACACTTAGTCATAATTTCTGTTCTTTCATTCAATAGTTCGTTTTTGTTTGGGAATAGCATAATCGCTAACTTTTCTTCCTGGCACAGTTTACATAAAAAAAGTCATACAACTATGGATGAAAATGTTATAACTTCTAATTTAGAAAATTGCACATTCCAAAATGTCACTGTTACATGAGCGTTCTTAAAAGAACAGAGAAGAAAACCGGTGAAATCACTTATTGCAGATCGCCTAAAGGCCCCAAATGATTGAAGCCTGGGTCACATAATAATTCGTTTACAAATGAAAAATATTCAAAAGTCCTACAATATAGTTGTATGGAGCACTTTTTAATACAACTGTGTACTGTTCTAGTACACAAATATAAAGTTTGCCACTAAGCTTAGTGTTATCTTCAACATCCTAACCCCAGATTTCTGTAGAGGAACCCTGCAGAAATCACTTCATTCACTCGCTAGAGGGTATCAACAATTAATATATATATATATATATATATGCACTTGTTTCCTAGTACACCAATCTACTATGGTGTCTAGCCAATCCTTGTTGCAGGTGCCTGCTCAGATGTATTTGTGTGTGATCAACACCCACAGTTCAACTATTGTTTACATTGCAGCTATGATGAGCAGACTTTAGTTACATTTTTTGGTAGGGTGGGGGCATAATCTGGTATAATCAATAGTTTGAACAACACCAGTGCACTCAGTTTCTCAGTCACGATGACATGTAACTTTATGCTAGAACATTCATTGTCAACTTCCGAACAGTTCTGTTGACCCAGTTTTACTCACAAGAATTGGGTGAACCTATGATCAGCTTTTCCAATGGGATCACCTTCAACTACCTGACAAAATGGGTGCAGTTTTTGGGACACAATGAGAAAGGAAGGCTTAGAAAATCTGATACTTAGAGGGTGGATAGAGAGAAAAAACAACATAGGAAAGCAGTGCATAATATACTTGATGTGATTAAGTAAACAGATAGTAAAAAAGGCTTTGGGGGAAGAAATAATAAAGACGACTTATTAAGAGCTACAAGAAACAGGAAGATGTGGAGTGTCTATGTCTTGACGGGACATGGCGGATAAAAGAAAAGGAGGAGATTTGAACCTGGATCTCATGGTTAAAAAATGAGTGTTCTAGTCACTCATTCAGTGTAAACATTCAAAACCAGCAAACATTTTACAAAGCTTTATTGCAAAACCGGTAAAGCAACATTTGTTTTTCGAAAAACCTACGTGTATTATATCTATCTATTGGATGTGCGTTGTGGTGCATTGGATATCGGCTCGGAACAAGAAGTCGGGAAGCTGAGTTCAAATTTTAGCTGAATTCATTGCATTCACTTATGCGCAAATACCCTTGGGAAAGGTATTAATCCATCTCTTCCTTCCAGTTATGGGTTAAATAACAGGACAGGTTGGGTTCTATAGCTTTGGCTGGCAACCAGTCTACCGCAGAAAGCAATGGCAACCTACTGCGGGATAATCTTCTGCCCAGTCAGTCATGTCTCTTTCGAGACATGATCGCCCAAGCGTGTTTCACGTATGGCACTTAACTGACTGAATTGGATATAATTTTATCGCTTTAACCAATATTATTAGTAGATATCAAGATATGAGTAGATGGACTGTTTTTTTTTGTTTTTGTTTTCTAAACAGTGTATTTTAATCTACTGACCTGAATATTCAAAAACGCCTGCTGGAGGATGTTTTATTTTTTTCTTTAATGAGATTTGTCACATGTTCAGACCCATAGATAAAAATAAAATACTGTTTACAAAATAAGTGGAGCATCTACTCAAATATCGGTGTCCACAAAAAATAACGTTTAAAGTCCTAAAATATATATAAAGTTCTCCAAAAGTATTGGACAGGAAATGATTATATTTACTAAAACAATTATTAATTTCGTTTCTATGTCATTAACTTTGTCACCTAAAAATTATAAATTTTTTTTAACTATTATAAGTTCAATATTCTTTCTTTTTTTAGCTTAAATTTTTACCATATGTAAATATACTTCAGACCCTTGTCTCCACATTAAACTCTGACTTTGTGTCACATCTCGCTCCAATGAGGAATTAGGCTAAATATTTACTTTAGACCCTTTTTATCTAAAAACAACGACTAATAATTTAAAGCATTTAATAGCACATTTAAAGCGTTTATAAAATAATTTCTCAGCCTCCTCACTGTCTTATTCTAAACAGTGTTTTTGAATATACACACACCTTGCAATTGGAGTAGATAGACTAAACTATTGCCCGGTTCACACTCCACCCACGTCTATTGAACAGGTGAAGAGGCTCATCCCTTGTTCCTTGTTTAGGATGTGGTTTCCAGCTTTCTCTTTTCCAATCTTTTCATTCCTACGTGGACCCCTGTGCTTCAGTGGCGTTGCCGCCTTGCTCGGGGTGATATGATTGAAAAAAAAATAAAAAATAAAAAAAATACATTGACTATTAAATCAAATAACACAGTTATAATGAACACCACCGTAATAATATACACAAATCTATCTTGCCTGCTGTCCATCTACTTTGAGAATACCTGTAGCGTAGAGGGCTGGTTAACGTTTCTTTGATTCGGCCTTGTGTCAGACATAACCGAACTCCCTACAGCTTACAAGTTTAGATGCAGAATTGTCATCAGTAGGTGGATTGTTGGCAGGTTGG